>VXBX01007601.1:365874-385645 GCA_013400415.1 Scytalopus superciliaris
CCCCGCGGAGGGAGGGACGGGAGCGGAGCGGAGGGGGTGGGTGCGGGGCCTGGCTCGGGGAAGGAGAAGCCTCTGGAAAGGGGGAGCTCGGGGCGCAGGGCTGGAGGCCCAACAGGTGAAGGGGCTGAGGACCGGAGGGGCTTGGAAGGCGCGCTTCGGTTTGTGCCACTCGGATGATCTCCAGAGCAGCGCGTAAATGACACCTCGGTGCTCGTTCCTGGCTGAAGAGTGTTCTGTGTGCTGTTAAAACAAACCCACACCTTTCAGTTAAAGCATGTACAGCCCGCTGCTTCCTTGCCTGCTCTGATTCTAAAGAGTGAACTTTCACAGGCGGATTTGTGGTTAGGAACTTTCCAGGCTGTGGAAAGAGAAATCTGCAGGTGGTTTGGTTGTGAGGGGAAGCAGACACGTATTAATGTTGAAGATCCAGACTTCAGTATGTTGAGTGTTAACATAATTAACGCTGCAGTGTTCCCGCAGAGCATCGTGGAAAGCTCTTCCTCTGGAACTTGTGTAGAGCGTGTTAGATGTATGAAAACTGGTCCCTAGGCGTGTAGTGTGTTTCTAAATGCAGCGTGTTTACTTAACGTTGTCAAGCGGGCATAGTTAACACGCGGGTTTTTTGGAACAAAATTACCCATTGTGGTTTTGGTTGTTGCTAAAATACTGCAAGGGGATAGCGGAACTGTAATAACACATGAGGTAATGCAGATAAAATACTGGTTAAATATAGGTTGAAACGTCTTACTCTAGTCTCATGCTGATGCACTTGACTTGAAAGACCACCTTGCTGTTGATTTGCCCATATCAGATGGGCATATCCAAAATACTTGATAAAACTAGGAAAGACTTTGAGTAAAACTTTGTGTTTGCATCAAGTCCTAGTATTTCTGATTTTTGTAAAAATAAAATTTTGAAGAAGATACTTGTACAATTCACAGGAAACATCACAAGCTGTTTGTAGGATGTGCTCTGTTTCTTGGGATCAGCTGCCCTCCTAGGAAGGGAATCTAATGCAAGACAGTAACAAAGTTTCCGATTTCCCTCAGATTACCCTCTCCTTTGCTGTGCTGCAGCACTTCCCCCCCCCAGTAAATGAATGAATCCTTTACTGAGAATTCACTGTGATTTGTACTTAGCCCTGCCCTTTACTTCCTTCTCTGGCCTTTCAGTTTTGCCTCTGGTAGTAATCATGGTGGCAGCCTGTTCCTACTGGACTCGAACTGATTTCTAGGCTTGATGGTCTGAAAGATCTTGGGGTGCCTCCAGATCTCCCCCCCACCTAATACAATTTTCCTAGCAGCCCATCTGTTTTATGGTCAAAAAGCCTCACGGCTGTGTCTTCACCCTCCAAGGACTTCCAGTTCTGCTGGAAGGATATCTCTGCTGACAAACAGTATCTGCTGTTTGCTCCTGTACTGTATCTGCACTGTTGTAAATTATTTTTAGAAACTGGCATATTTGAAATGCCTATTCAAAGCAAGCCTTATTGTTGTCCCCTTTCACACCTAATCCATTGCCTGATTTGTGCTCCTTACAACCCAAACAAGAGGCAGCTTTTTCTGTGGGGCTTTCCACGAGAGAGGTCTGGCTAATCCTTTCCAGGAGACTTTTTCCTCATGTAGCAGTGTATCCCTGCTCCCCCCCAAAAAAAACAACCGGGGGGAGAGGGGCAAACCACCCCACAGAGAGCTACTGCCTCTGGGCTCTTGTAAGCAAGGTGGTTTTGCTTTAGCCTTGTCTACTGTTCACTGAGTTATTCTGCTAAAGGCAGAATCTTCACAGTGCTGGAAATTGTCTGGCTGCAAAACTGAATGTTTAAGGGGAAGAAGTGTCTGCATCATATAAGTTGCTGCAGATATATGAACATAATTTTGTTATACCACCCTTAGAGGGGTGGTGAGGTGCTGTACTGGGTGTTGAAATCACCGTGTTTGGCCTCACAGTTGTTCAGCTTTGCCGTAGTGTCCATCCCCCAGGCCTGCCTAGAGACAGGTCAGGCAGGTGCAGGTGACAGACCTGCACCTGAAACTGTGGCATTAAGCTGACTTTGCTGCCAGCAGCTTTCTTTCCTTTATCCTTGACTGCTTTATCTCATGGTGCTTCCACTTGTGCTGCTACAACTCTTTTTGCTTTTGCTGGGTTGGCCTGGGGTATTGATTCAGGGTTAAAATAACAGGGCAGAAGGACTTCGAGCCATCTTAAACCAGCTGCTGGTTCATCATGAGGCTGTGTAAACAGTTACCCTGGCACCGCAGAGGAGGCAGGATGTGGAAGGCAGAGACACTGTGAGCTGTAGAAAAGGTATCCTCTGCTCTTCAGTAGTTCTGACTCCAAGAAACGGGTGCGCTACCAAGCAGAGTAACCAACCCTTTACTGAGAAACCACAAAAAGCTCATTTGAGAGGGGAAAAAGGATATCTGTGTCTCGGCCTTTCTGTTCGTGTCTCCTTGCCTTTTTTACTGTGTGCTGTAAGTGCTGCACTGAAATCCAGTATTCGGAACACAGGACTTTGCTAGTGGAATTTGCTCTTCCTATACTTAAGTCACTCAGCTGAGACTTCAGGTGCTGCTGACACAGAAACTAGTAATGCTCATCCAGTTAAATTGCCAAGGTGTAATTCATAGTAAATTACTTATTTTCAGTAAGCCCTATTTAATGTGAACTGTGAATTCCTTTAAAAAATGAGTAAGTGGTAAACTAGATAGCCAGTAGCCATTCAGATGCAGTTATACATTCTGAAATATGCTGTGTTAAGAACTGGCTTGATGAACCACTGAAATAGATTAGTAACCAAGGAGATGATTAAACTGGTTTTGCAGGCTCTGTTTGACCTGACTGGGAAGTTACTAAACAGTATGTTCTGGAAGTATGATAGCAAAGGACTTGAACATCTTTTCTGTCAGCCCTTTCACTCTCTGTTCCTCCACAGGACATGTAGCTTAGAGGGAATGGTGACAACTGTCTGCTGTATGAGCCAAGTGTTTCCAGTGTCATGCCAGTAATTAAGAAGAACCTTTCCCTTTATACTCAGAGAAAGGGGAATTCTAAATAAAAACTAGTCTCTGAAACTGCATGACTTTTTGGAAAGCCTTGAACTCCAAAGGTAGCAATCCCTTAGCCACATGTCGAGAGTGTCACTTTTGGGGCCAGAAGCTGATTCTGTCTCTGAATCTCCAATCTGGTTTCGTTTTGACTTTGTAAAAAGTCAGGTCTGTGGAGTGCAGCTGTTCGGGGTGTCTGCCTTCAGTGCTCTGCTATAGGCCCTGTAAACTCCAGGGAGAAATACTTCAGCCTTTTGACAGTCAGGTGAACAGTGCTTGACCATCAGCTCTGAGGTTTTCTGGTGTAGAAGCTGCCCGTGGGTGGGCACAGAGGGAAAACAAGTGATCTGTAGCCCTGGCAAGCTTGAACTCTCTTCCCAGTTGGTACTTTGGGGTTACCCTTTGGTCCGAGTGGTGTGCCAGTGTCTGTAGGTGTCTGAAGACCTTATAAAAAAAGAAAAGTGGATGGAATTTTAGTCATCCCTGGCTTGAAACGTTGTTATGGTGAAAGTGAGGGTTGCACTGAAGTAGAATGGAGACGTCAGAAGCTCGCACCTATTATGAAAGTGTTCCTTTGTTAATGGCTTTCAGCAATTGCATGATCAGAAATACACCAACCTTCAGAAACACTGCACAGTTAAATCTGAAGAAGGGAAGTGCAGGCAGACTGAAAAGTGGCTAACAATGGTAATTGCTTGGAAATTGGACACTTCTTCAAGGGAGAAGTCGGATCATAATAGAGTAGGTGGCTGGGTGTCTGAAGGTTAGACTACATTTTAGGTGACTAATTGAACACCTGTAGTTGCCAGCAACTTAAAGCTCCACTGAAAAATTGATTTATGCCTATTTTGTATAAAACCTGAGTTTCATCTCTCTCCTCTTTCCCTCCTATTTAGGAATAACCTAATTTACTAGGGCATAATTGTGTTTATGTTGTGTCCCTAAGGATTGTGTGAAGTGATTTTGAAATCTTCTCCTGTAGCAATGCATCCATTATGGATAGAAGTAGCTTTTTAAATATCAAAAATGTGTGCTTCACTTAAATTGCTCTTCTGAGAACACAGTGCCTTTTATTTCTTATAATTCAGTCAGTTTGTATATTGTTACAGGTTAAACAGAATAAGGAGCTTGGCATGGTAACTGGAAGTTGCAGAAGAAGCTACCAGTGTGTGCTCAAGGTGCATGAATGGTGGCTTATGTCAGATTTGGGACTGATTTAATGTGTAGGAAGTGTCCTGAGCTGCTTTCTGTGGGGATGTAAACTTGTGACTAGTGCTTGCCCATGATTATAAAGAGGTAAGGACATGGAACTGGATTAGCTTCTCTTTGGGCTTTTTTAGCTTTCTTTTTTTTTTTTTGGGATGAGAAAGAACTAAGCTTGCTTGGGAACTTGGTCAGACGGTGCTTCTGCCTTGAAGTGAGGTCCAGTGAGGTCTCAAATTCGGACAGAACATGAACTGATACATGTGGACCTGCAGGGTAGGTACCTGTGGGTGTATCAGGAGCACAGATGTGCAGTGGCAAAGCCCCTGCCCCTGCTGTGTGGTCACTGGCAGAATTGTGTGGTTTCACTGGAATGCTTTGCCACAATTTCTGGAGCAGCCTTGCAATGCGAGGCTGTGCAGCTTTGCCACTTGGGTGCAGTCATTTGTCAGCACCAAATGGACTTTGGTAGGTATTTCCAAAGGGTTCTAGTTAGGGTTGGATTGTGAGGTAGGTAATTATTAAATATGGAGTCGGTACTGGCAAGAAAGTTGTGGGGGGTGATTTAATTCTTTCACCAAAACTTTATTGCTGGTTGGCTAGTGGTGAGATTGCTTAAGGGATTATTTGCATGCTAAACCATTAATACCTTTTGCACAAGGTTGGGAGGAGGGGTGCAGAAACTCTTCACTTTCCGGAGAGGAAAGAATTGGCTCATTTTCAAGATTAACTTCCTCATATCACTTTCCAAATCATAAAGTGTTCCTTCTATCTGCATAATATATTTTAAAAGCCGTTATAAAACTCGAGGTATAATCTTCCTGAATTTAGCTCCATTAAAAAAGTATTTGGTTAGGCTCTATTGGTAAGGTAAGACAAAATGGAAACCTTTCCTTGGAAAGGTGTGCTTGTATCATCTCATCTGTGCTTGTTTCAGTCACCCAGGGCACATCCAGAGCTCTAAAGATCACTTTTTCATGTGAAATTTCAGGCTCTGGTTTTCTGTACTGCTTTTATGCTGGTGGGCATAAATTTATTCAGAGAATGTGTTATCTGTACAAGAAGAACTTGAACCTTTGAGGGTACTGATAGTTTCTTCACTGTTTTCAGTCCTTGGTTTTGAGTTGTGATTTTCACACTGGTAATAGAAGCTACAAACTGCTCAGGGGTCTGAAACTGCTCCGTTTTGGCTGCACACTGTGCATTAAAGAAATAAGCCTTGCTTGTATATAACAGCCCTTGAAAGTTTTTGTCCTCTGCTCCTTCTGGAATGATTGTCCTTTAGGCTCAGGGGTGTTTGGGTGCAGTTGCCTGAGCTGAGGGGAGAGGTCTGGGCACGTGCATTTGGACAGTAATCCTCAAGGCCATCGCTATTGTTGGAAAACTGGCTGCAATTGGGTGTTGCTGTAGTGACAAACTGAGCATGACCTCAGCACAAGTCTTTAAATCGTTTTTGTTGTAATTATAAAACATCCCCTCTGTCATTAGCAGTAAGTTAAAGAATAATCTAGGAATGGTAGATCTGGTATGCAGTGTAGTTTTGGTGTATTGGATAGTGCTGATAAGCCTTTAAGTCTGTAAATTCTTTTAGTTGCCTAAACATGCTTTGGAAAGTTGAAAGTTTGTTTTCTAGCTGATCTTAAGTCCCTACAGGCACTGTTAACTCTGCTTGAGTTATGTTTGTAAGTCTGCAGGGCTACAGCCTGAGGCAGGAGTGTAAGGCAAGGAGGGGATGTTTGGTTTTATACTTGCTTTCAGAAAAAATTAGTCTCAGTTACAACTCTGGTTTTGGAAGAAAAATTTGGAATGGGATGCAAAGGAGAAAAGGTGAGCAAGGCACAGGTTGTTGTGGGGTTCTTTTGGCAGATAAGACTGAGCAGCATTCGAGGAGTGATGCCTTCTTTATCACCATAGAGGTGCAGTCATCTTGTAGTTTTTCTAGCAAGACAGTTAAATTGAAGCTGATTTTACTTATAAGATATTTTAAACAATGGTTGGCCAAGGTCTACCATGTGTTAGGAGCATCTTATGAATGAATTTCAGTGTCATATTTCAATTCTGTAAAGCATTAGTTAAAGGCTACTCTTTCTTTGGTCATCTTGTTGAATTAGAGGTGGAAAGAAGGGAGTTGAATCAACTGTCTGTTTCTTCTGGGTGTGCCTCAGTAGCCTCCAACTGCTTATAAACATCTGCCAGTAGTATCAATGACTGTTGGCAGCAATTCCAGAATAAAACCTGGGGAAGGGGTTCTGTGATTGAAAACACCAGAGTTCTGTAGCTGAAAGGACAAAAATTATATTGAATAGGAGATGAGGATTGATTATTCCATAGGTTACTCTCTGCTTGAAAGAACTAGAAAATAGTATTTCAGTTTCTCAACTCAATGAAAGCTTCAGTTTCTGCATGATGCATTTAAAGCCCCTCATAAGCAGGGAACAGGTTTTCTCCTTAGGCTTTTGCAGCCACACAGGTCGTGGTGCTGTGTGTGTGTCTGCTCTCCCGCTCGTGGGCCGTGCAGGATTGTGACAGTTCTGCAGCATGATCTGCAGGACATGCACACATGGTTCTGCACACAGCCAACATCTGGTTTGTATTAAACACTTAGCCTCGTGCTGTATTCCTCTCCAGCCTTTGGAGCTGTCTCAGCCAGCCAGATGCAGTAAATAACAGAGCTGAAAAGATAAGCTTGCCCTTTTCCTTTGGTGGCATGACAAGGCACTTCACCTGTTGCCTTGGATGCTTGGGTTTGTACTGAGGAGCAGCGTGTCGCTCTGTGGGCAGTGCTGGCTTGACTTCTTTGCCTTCTCTTATTTATTCAGACCATGGAGCTGAAATGGCTACTGTATGTGACCCTGCTGGCTCTTGGGATTCTGGCTGCCCAGGCACATGATATGGATGAAGACAGTGATGCTGATGATGTGGTTGATATCGAGGATGACCTGGACGATGGCATTGAGGAGGTAGAAGAGTCAAAATCTGAAACGAGCAGTCCTCCTCCAGCTCCAAAGGTTTGGCATGAAACTTCTTTTAAAAATTGAATTACTGCTTGTGTTGAGGATAATGTGGGTCTGACAGAGTTGTCTTTACTGTGCTAAGCTTTAATATGCTGTGATGTTATTAAAGATGCTATCTGGGAGTAGGGCTTGGCTTTAAGCTTGACTGCTTTGTTTCTACTCTCATGTCCTTCATATTCTTCCAAAAGACTTAGATCGAGCCTTGAAATCTGTGATGTGACTATCAGGAGTTAATACTAATACTCCCAGCTAGGTATATACTTAAGTTTTAGTTGCAGGCAAGAGCACTACAGCTTGGCACAAGCAGCAATGTTTATGTAACTTCTGTTTTTATGTTGCAAGGGTGGCCAGGTGAGTTGTACTGGAGTGTAGAGGAGGAATGTGAGCCCGTATTTCTGTAGAGAATTTTTCTTGAAAGGTGCATAAATGCCCCTCTTTTCCAACAGGTTACCTACAGGCCCCCAGTCCCAACTGGTGAAGTGTATTTTGCAGAGTCGTTTGATAAAGGAACTCTGGATGGGTGAGTATAATCTGAAGGATGATTCAGTACAGCAAACAATTGAAAATCTTGGTGAAAGGCAAGGAGACCCTCTCTGTAGAGGTGGTGTTATTCAAAACTGAATCAAAGGGCCCTGGTTAGTGAGGGTGCCTGTTAAAGTGCCAAGCTAAATCAGTGTTTCCTTAAGTTCTAATAACAAGGGGAAGGTGAGGCATACAAGTGTAATGGTTTAATTTTCATCTGACTTTTTACTTTCCTCAGGTGAATGTGAGGATGGTGAAGCACTACTTTTATTTTTTGAACAAAAGCAAGACACTCAGGGGGCCGTGATGCTGCTTTGGGGGTGGGAAGTGGCAAATGCAGAAAAGTTTGCAGGCTTGAGAATAGAACTCTTTGGGCGATCAAGACATTGGGGTGTCTTATCTTAAGGGCAGGATTTTTAGTGTGTGTTTGGGGGAAAGGATGATTTTTCCAACCATTGAATGTCTGTCTTCTAGATGGATCCTTTCCAGAGCCAAGAAAGATGATACAGATGATGAGATTGCGAAATATGATGGTGAGTTAAACCCAAGTTTTGGATGATAAGTTTGTCATACCTGAAGAAGAGGTGCAAGTCTTCCTTTTCTGCTTCCCAGCTAAAATGATATTCACTGAAGAAAATGGAAGGAGCGTTTATACACCTGGCTAACAATATAAAGTATAGTTCTAATTTAGACAAAATACCCACAAGGAGACTTTGAAATACATTAATGTTTGGTTAATTTATCCCCAGGTAAATGGGAAGTCCAAGACATGAAGGACACTAAGCTTCCAGGAGACAAAGGGCTTGTGCTGGTGACCCGAGCCAAGCATCATGCAATTTCATCCAAACTTTCAAAGCCATTTGTGTTTGATACCAAACCCCTCATTATACAGTAAGTAAAGGATAACTTGGTGTTCTCCTGTTTCTAGGGTGACATGACAGCAGGCTGAGGTTAATTCCATAACTGAGCTGGTGTTGACTGGGGAGGGGGGGGGTCTGGATGACACAAGATGCTGTAACCTATTACACTGTTTAGGTGAAAGAGTAACCCTTGTTCCCAAAGGGGAAAGTTAGAAACAGTGTGGGTCCTTCTGAAGCCTGAAAAGGGAAGAAGTCTGTGTAAACTAGACTTGGTAACCTGTCTTGTGGCTTCAGCTCACTTGATTTAATTGTAGTAACAAGGTCAGGGAACTGACTTTTGTATTGCTAATTGTGGAAGTTCTTGTCCTTTTGAACAACGAAAGCTGGTCTGTATGTAGGTCAGTGCACTTTATTATGCAGTAAAGTGCCCCCTGTTTCTGAGGTGAAATGGACAGAGGGGTGAAGATGCACTTCTTTGCTCCTTCCTGTGTCTTCCTTAATTTGCTGGAAAATGAGCAGCTTGTGTAGCTCTGCTTGGCCACAACTGGTGTAGGAGAATCTCTTTGCATGTCTGTTAGACTGGCAAGTCAGGGGAAAAAGTAATTCAGTGAGAACAGTTGAATTGTGGATTATTATCGACTTTATCAGTTTTAAACAAGGAGTTAACTAATTCATATTTGCACAAGATAATGAATTGGTCACTTTGCTTTGCATGACTGTTTAGTTTTGGCTCAAAATACAAGGCTAAAAATAAATCCCAGTGGTCATCTACTCCAGCTGCTGGCATTGAGAGAGGATCAAGCATGCTTGGCCTATTCCTGACAGAGATGTTTTGCCTTTTTCAGGCTCCTTGGCATCCCTAAATATACTGATGTATGTTTATAACCCCAAAGGGGCTTCTCCTACGACCCAATTGTTTTCGCTTTGGTTGTCTTGCAAATTGAGTTGTCTGTCTGCCATGGTAGTTGTGGGGAAAATAGTTGGCTTGCCTCAATCTCTGTTGCAGTGTCTGATGTACTGGGAAGCTTTTTCTTCCTTCTCTTTACTTATAGATCATAATCTTCTAGACCAGCACTCAATTTCTTTAATCTTTTCTGTCAGGTTAAGTCTTCTAAATCTTCAATTTTTATTGTTTCTCAGGCCCTTGTGAATATTTCTTAGTCCTTAGAGTGTGGTGTGTATTTTTAATACTCACTGGGCAAGTGACTTAAAGCAAACAAAACAAAAAGTCTTACTCTTAATTTGTACTTAAAAATTGTAATTGTGTGTTACAAAAGTGATTTTTCCTTATGTATAACATGCTCTCTTCCCTTTTCTATCTAAAACTAAAATTAGGTATGAGGTAAACTTCCAAAATGGAATAGAGTGTGGTGGGGCCTATGTGAAACTGCTTTCAAAAACCCCTGAGTTGAACCTGGTGAGTAATGTTACTACTTTGAGTATTAGCTGTGAAAGAAAGGTTTCTCATTTGGCTTCTTCCTGAAGAAACCTCTTTAGTGAAGGCAGTGGGGCCTGATGGCCAAAGTACTTTGCTCTCAGCGTTTTCCCAGTGTTTTCAGTTGGAGAGGATAAACACCGAATTGTAATGGCCCCCTGAGTGGGAACTCTGGAGTTCCCTGGTAGCTGAGCAGTTGTAGACTTTTGCCAAACTCTGCAACACTTCAGATTTCCCTGGGTTGTAGGACCAAAGAGGAGGTGCTTAAGAGAGTAGCCAGTGTTTGAGGAGAAACACCTTCAGGAGACTCAGCACAGAAGGAAGATTTCATGTTTCGTCTTCTAAAACACACTGCTGCAGACAACTAAAATTAAACCTTGCATTTATTGCCTTGCTTTTGACATTTGAACCCACTTGTGAGTTACTGGGTATATTTAAGTCTTGAGAGGCTGGACTGGATACAGTCTCACATGTTCAGCTGCACACGTGAGCTATAGAGAACTAATTGCTTCATAAATGAACCTTGAATGCATTGTCTTGAAATTGTGGTCAAGGGAAGAGACTTTGGTAGAACTCCTAAGGCTTAAGAATTGCTTTCTGTCCCCTCAATCATACACTTCCATTGAAATGGTTTAGCCTATTCAGACAAAGCTGCACTGCTGGGTCACCTTGCATAGGTTTTTTGTAGCCTATGGATTTTCTTTAGCCATGTTCCTAGACTTTATAGGATGTATCTTTTATGGCTTGTTACCCATCATTCTCCTTTCCTTCTGCAGTCTCATGGGAGTTGTATTATTAACAGAGCTTCCAAAGTATTAAAAAATCCAAAACAGCCACAAACACCCAGAAGGTTTCTTGGCTGCCCAATCAGTTTCATATGTGCATTGAATTTTAAGATAACATGAGGAGGAACAAAGACTTGCAGTGTTCAATGGTGAAATGATTATATCCAGTTAGATATCAGATTGAGACAGTACTTCAGCTCATAAATACAACTTGGCCTCACTTTTAATGCTGTTTTATCAGTTTGTGTGAAAGAAACTTGCTGGCCTAGCTAGTAATTCTTTAGTGCCAGTAACTGATACTTCTGTGTTGATAACTCTTAAAATACTTTATTGTAATGTAGAGATATACTTAAACATTGTGGTTGTCACTCACACTAATCTTTCTGATAACACTTGAATAGCTGCCATTTTCCGTGTGAGAAGTACAGACCAAAGGTGCAAAATTAAGTAGCTGGGCTAATTCTGTTTTTTTCTAGAGGTTTATATGAGGAATACAAGCTTTAATGTGGGCCTTGATATCCAAGTTGCAGAGTAATTTCTAATAAACTGGGAGTTCTTATGCCAGGCAACGATTTAAGTTATATTTCAGAATGATGGAGTGAAGTTTTGCCATGTTTTTAAAGGATCAGTTCCATGACAAAACTCCATATACAATAATGTTTGGCCCTGACAAATGTGGGGAGGACTACAAATTGCACTTCATCTTCCGGCACAAAAACCCCAAGACCGGCAAATACGAGGAGAAGCACGCCAAGCGCCCGGATGCAGACCTGAAGAGTTACTTCACTGATAAGAAGACTCATCTTTATACTCTAGGTATGGTGACTGCTAAATGCTCGTGTTAACAGCTGCAACGTTTCCTGAATCAAAAGCTCGTGAAGTGAGCCAGGTGAACAGCTGAATGTTTGTGTCAGTGCCCCACACAACTGAAAACCACTTGGAAGCTCCAAATGCGAAAACTGGTCGTCTCCACAAAGGCTTGTTTCTTTCTTATAGGAAGTTTTGATTCGTGTAAGAAAGGTCGTGAGACCTTGAACTTAACACTTGAAGGAGAACCGAATTTCAGAGCAGTGTTAAGCATGTCTGAAATGATTATCAGCATTTATAAACTGCCTGAATGCTGCCCCTGAGTAACTTGGGGTACGCTGTGCTTTGGATTTAAAGGCATAGTGTTGGTTTTGCTGCCTTCGTAGTACCAGGCAGACTCAGGAGTGCTTGAAATAGTGTCTCGTATATAAGCTATGACTAAAATCTTTCAGGGAGTACTCAGGAGTATCTCTCTGGCTTTTGCTACAGAGACAGCAGTGAATAAAGTAGCAAGATTAAAATCTTGTTAGTCAGTAGTAGGAAGTCTTAGCCTTGAATAGAATGTGAATATATACATTGTTACTACTAAAGCAATATTTGCCGTGCCAAAGTCAACTTGTGGTAACAGCTAAATCACTCTACAAACCATTCTGTGCTTTTAGCATGTTTAAAGTAGGACTCCTGCCATGAGTCTGCTCTCTCACAAGGTGAGACGTGGTACATCACCACTAGTTATACTTTGGCATAAGGAGAAAGGTCCTTAACAGTTCTTTAAAGCAGTTGCTGGGTAGGTGGTAGCTTGGATTGTACAGTGGGGATGAGTGATGCTTTATGACTCATGCTTTGTATCGTATATGGAATGACTGCATCAACTTCTTTCCTTACAGTCCTGAATCCTGACAACAGTTTTGAGATACTGGTGGATCAAACAGTTGTCAACAGTGGGAATTTGCTCAATGATATGTCTCCTCCTGTGAATCCACCCCGAGAGATTGAGGACCCCAATGACCAGAAGCCTGAGGACTGGGATGAGAGGCCAAAAATCCCAGACCCAGATGCTGTTAAACCAGATGACTGGTAAGGTGTTGGACGGGTGGAATTGGGAGAATCCTTAGCATGATAATTGGTCCTGATCAAAATGTTTTTCTCAGGTGACTTACAGAAGTTTTTGAGTCTCACACTTGTCATCAAAACATGATCAGTTTAGGCATCTTAGCAGCACTTTGGTAGACAAAGGCAGACAGGTTCCACATCCTCTGAGAATATCTATTTAGGGCTCCTTTTACTGTGTTGGCCACAAAGATTTTACAGAAACACCTATGCTGGCTGTTGCTTCCATTCTTACTGAGTTCCAAAGATGAGCTGCAAAAGGTATTACTGAAAGATGTTTGTAGTTGTTTGTGTATTGGCATAGTTAAAGTGACTGAAAAATCTAATTCCCTAAATCAGAAACTAATCCTGGCTTTCTGTCTTTGAGCCTGTGCTTTGTGAATGACAGTCTCAATTTCAAGCTCAAATTTGTGTTTGCAGTGACTGCTAAGATATGGGATTTGCTGTAATATGGCCTTTCTAGATTTGTTTTTTTAAAAAAATTAGCATTGCCTTTCAGTTGGCACCATGATATACCATAAGACACTTGTATAGGTAGCAGACTGCAAGGCAGTTCTTCTCTGAAGTCATGGTGTTACCCTGACAGAAGTGAAGGTGACTGGTTGTCTGCATCAGTGGGCTTGTTCAGAGTCTACAGAATCATGCCTTGGGGTTAAGAGCTCTCATGTGCTGTGTGTGTTAATACAGGGATGAGGATGCTCCTGCAAAGATTGCAGATGAAAATGCTGTGAAACCAGAGGGCTGGCTGGATGATGAGCCAGAATATGTAGCAGACCCTGATGCTGAGAAGCCTGAAGATTGGTAAGTTCACTGCCTGTTGCAAGAGAGAGCAGGTATTTCATGGCTTTGGTACTGACTTTTACAACTACAAGAATGGCTGGTTCATTGTCACTTGCTAATAAAGTCAGCAACTCAGGCTACTTTACTTCAGAAGTAGAAGGCAAAGTTTGTCTGAGGAGTCTTGTCCTGCATTCACCTCTGCATTTCTCAACTCTTTTGTGATTGAACAGGACAGGGAAGTTCATCTTGCAGTTGTACCTACTTGGAAGGGGATGTGGGGGAGTCTGTGCTCAGGGACTGACTTTTGTTGAAGCTCTGTGCTTTAAAATCTTGTTCCTTCTGCAGTATATTTACACACCAATGCTATACAAAATTTCAGTATCTCCATTTTATGATAGGAGTACTAATTTTCCCAGAACTTGGACATTGTCTAAGTCTCATGCTGTATGAAGGCAAGGGGTGGACTTTAAAACTGAATTTCCCTTTTCAGGGATGAAGATATGGATGGTGAGTGGGAGGCACCTCAGATTGCAAACCCTAAGTGCGAGGCAGCTCCTGGCTGTGGTACCTGGCAGCGCCCAATGATTGACAATCCAAACTACAAAGGCAAATGGAAGCCTCCAATGATTGATAACGTGAACTACCAGGTTGGTGTTCTCATTGCCTAAGCTGGTGGCCAGCACAGCATTTCTCTTACAAAAACCAGAATTATTCAGATTCAGCAGGTGTGATTAAGGATTCAAATGCTGTTAAAATTCTACTGTGTTTCAAGTGGACAGATTAAAAACCCTTTCTTACCAGTCTTCACTTCTTTGTATTGATTCCCAAAACCTGCTAAGTTGCACCCCTAGATATTGTAATTAAGTGCAAAGTATTGTTATTTCTCTCCATTCAAACTGGACTGAAAACTAAAAGTTGTCTTCTATTAGGTGTCTTCTCAGGTGAGGCTGAATGTCTTTTGTTTCTCCTAGGGTATATGGAAACCTAGGAAGATCCCAAACCCAGATTTTTTTGAAGACTTGGAACCTTTCAAGATGACTCCCTTCACTGCTGTGGGACTTGAGTTATGGTCCATGACGTCTGACATCTTTTTCGACAACTTTATCATCTGTACTGAGAGAGCTGTGGCTGATGATTGGGCCAATGATGGATGGGGACTGAAAAAGGCAGCTGATGGTGCTGCAGAGGTGAGACATGAAGGTTTAATTGTGCACTGCAGAGTGGAACAGTAGAAGCATTGCTGCTGTTCTCTCCCACAGCCTGTATGTGCCAAGACTGAGGGTTATGCTAAACCAGATTGGAGCCTTGATTCCTAATTATAGTATGGTGATGGTTGCTAGAAGTAACTGTGAGTACTCACTGATCTCTTCTGAGTTTTTGCTCTGATAATTGGGCTGTTTAGCCAAATTCTTAATTTGTAAACTATAGAAAAAGTACTTGTGCAGGTTAGCTTCAGTTTTTTTGAGGTATGAAATATAACATTTAAAGTTGTAGTTGAAAATTCTGTAGCTTAAACTTAACTGCTGCAGTTTTCTGTGTGGGATGAAATTTGACAGTACTTTTTGTCTTGCAGCCTGGTGTTGTGGGCCAGATGATGGCAGCTGCTGAAGAGCGTCCCTGGCTTTGGGTAGTCTACATCCTCACTGTGGCTTTGCCAGTGTTCCTTGTTGTCCTTTTCTGCTGCTCTGGGAAGGTAATGCATTTCCTCTGATAATTAGTATCTTGTTTTAAAAGAGATTCAGTAAAATGTGCCTTAATGTCACGAGTAATTGTCCGGGTTTGGCGTTGTCTTTTAGAAACAGCCAAGTGCTGCAGAATACAAAAAGACTGATGCCCCTCAGCCTGATGTGATGGATGATGAGAAAGAGGAAGAAAAAGACAAAGGGGAAAAAGAAGAGGAGGAAGAGGAGGAAGGAAATGAGGAAAAGCTGGGTAGGTAAACTGGATAATCTTGAACAATATTCTCCCTGACAGAATATATCAGCAGTATTGGCAGACATGGAGTAAAGGCAACGGTGAGCTGAAGATAAGTCAGAAATGACAATGATTATTTCTTTTTATTTCCCTTAGGAGATAAGCAGAAAGGTGATGCTGATCCAGGAAGTGCTAGTCAAGAGGAGGAGGAAGAGGAGGAGGAAGACGACAGGAAACGTGCATCAGAGGTGAGAGTGCTCAGGCTTTGAGGGAAACTTGTGCATTTTTTTTTCCTTAGGTTGTGTAGAACAGGCCTTACTACAGTGTTAAAAGTTAACCTGGCTCATGTGATACCTCTAGTGTCAAGACTTTGGAAAACTTAATCACCTGCAGCATAGGAATTGCTGTGGCCAACTTGAGCAGAGCTGGGCGTCTTGCTAAAGGCACTGCCATAAAGCCTGCCTTGAGAGAGGAGTGGGACTGCATGGAATGCATCTTCGTGAGGCAAAGGGCTTATTCAGCTTTGTGTGCAGCCAGGATGTGACCTTTTAAGTGCTCCACGCTGACATAATGGCTGACCTAAAAAATGGGTGGAGTGTTGCTTGAAGTTAAAGGATTCTCCCAGCAGCAGAAGCTGTCGAGTACTCCCAGCAAGCAATGTACATCCACTGTGAAAACAAGGATTTGTCTGTTTGCCACAGAGTAGTTACAGCAGTAGGTCCTTTCAAAAATTAAATCCCAGTGTAGAAGTGAAAGTAGGTTATTCTTTGTAGATTTTTCTCAATATGGTTTTTAAGGGTGTTCTTAGGTTTTGTTTCCTCGATGTTAACACAAATTACTTTCTTGCAGGAGGAGGAAACTGTGAATAGATCACCCAGAAACAGAAAGCCAAGGAAAGATTGAAAAAAGTCATAAGAACTTGATCTGTGATTTTTTTTTTTTCTCTTTTGGTTTATTTTTTTGGGGTTTTTTGTTTTGTTTTCAAACATGGTTCTGGGAGAGGACCTTGGACACCTTACATTGAAACTTGGACAAACCTCAAGATTTCACCATCCACAGGTTCCAGTCACACTATCCAATGTAATGGAGTGTCTAGCAGTAAAATATTTGCAATCATCTGTTTTAAAGAGCATCATTCCTGTAGAAAGAATGCATTTAATATAATGGGCTGTGGATTTTGGAATGTAACATAACTAACCTTTTCATTTTTGGTTTTAAATATTCTTTTCTGTTTTTAAGTAGATTGGTAGAATTTTTCTGGTCTGAAACCTTGGCTTAATTTAATATATTAATTAGTGAAATATAACAATGAATCTTGAAAGTGTTAGGTGATAAAAAATGCAGTTTTATAACTAGTTTTTTTTACAAATATGTAAATTCCTAAATGCACCAATGTCTTTATATCCCTTACAATTTGGTAATTGTTTAAAGGATAGTTGTCAATGTATTTGACAACCCCTCTGCCCTCAAAAGAAAAGAAAAGAAAACTTAGGGGGGGGACGTATGGGGAAAATAGTAGTGAAACTGTAATTAATTAACTTCATTCTTTTGGGGGGAGGGGAAAGAGGAAGACGGGGTGGAAGGAAGGGGTTAGACAGTCTATAGAATATGATACTGTGCATGACTAGAGCCCTGTTAAGTGTTGACAAACGATCTAGACTTTGGAGTGGGTCATCTTAATGTGGCATTTCATCCTGCAGACCTTGCAGATAACTGCTTTTGTTTGTTCTTGAACTCCTCGTGAGGCCGAGGGTTGCTGGGGAGGCGTGGTTAGGCTACTTCCCCCTTCCCCCTCTGCTCAGCCACCCATTCTTTCCTCTCTCCGTGACGATACAGCTCTTCCTGAGAGCAGCTCTGCCTCAGTTGCTGAAGCACTTCGTGTTCAGTTCATTGTCAAACTCATAACTAGGCCTACTCCTTTCCAGGGTCCAAACACTGAATAAGGCAGTGTCCCATATCCTCTCACTGTTGTCACTGTATGTCTACTGTAGAAATGGGGGAGGTAGGCAGGTACACAAGTTGAACTGAGTATTTGTTAAGGAAAAAAAAAAAAAAACCCAACAAAAAAACACACAACCAAGATGTCAGTATTGTAGATGGGGAAGGAGCATGTGGAATATCTTAACTGGTATGTGAAATGTTTAAGTCCTTTATCTGCTCTTCATGTAACAAGTGCATTCTAAATTATATTGTGAATGTTAGGGAGTTCAAATTCCAGCTGAATAAATTTTTTTAAAGCGTTGAGTCTACCACATTATACTGTTTCAAACACTTTTTTGTTGTGGAATGCAGGTGAGCACTACAAGAGCATTACCTCTGAGGGTGAAATGGATGTAATTCATTACACTGTACCAAATATGTTGGCGTTTGGATGTCTGTATAGATAAACTTTTGCCTTTGTTTAGAGTGAAACTAAATGTCCTGAAATTACTCTTCTTGCACTGAATTTAAACACTCCAGTGTTGTTTGGTCATAGGATAGGTGTAGTGTGGGGAATAATTCCCAGGGGCTGGGGAGGGAAGAGTGTTCCAATGACCTTGCAAATAATCTAACCAATTACTAAAAGACTCTTGTTTTGGGTTTGGTTTTTTTTTCCCCCTCTTTTTGGTAAAACACCTTTTGCTGCCTGTCCTTATGTTGTATCCCTTGGTTGTTGTGTTTGAAATATTAGTGATCACAAATGCATAGCAGGATTTCTTGATCTTTCTGCAGTGTGCAAATAAACTATTGTAAGCAAGATATACTGGAAGTAATTTCAGACTTCTGTTGGGAGCTGCTGCATGTTTAGAATGCCTTTGCCTGTTGAACACCTGGTCAATACTGCTCCTTATTGCAAATATAGCTTATACTCTGACATGGAAGATGTCATAACTTAAGCATTGCTACTAGCTTGTTCTCAGGACTGTATTTTTATCAAGGAGCAGCTGCTATTTATGACTCTCAGTCCTTTGAGATGAAGTTATATGTAAATGGTTTCAATTCAGCTAACATTTTGAGCACAACATAAAAATATTAATCTAATGTTTTTTTATCTTAATATGCAAATTGCCTTAACTCCCAAACAATCCATGTGCATACATGTTCTTTCAAAGCATCAAAAGTGAACTTGAGATCTGCTATCAGCTTTTAACTAGTATTATATTAAAGCTAATTGTAAATCTACATTTGCTTCTGCTAAATCTCCTGAAAAAGTCTCCTGTCTGCATGTTACGGCTTTTTTTGATACCTTAGTGTATGCTTTAAATAATCACTACAATAAATGAAGACTTTCCAAAATGGATAGACAACTCAAGTTACTTTTTATCCTGCTTTCTGGCTTGGGTGCCTCAGTTTGACCTGAGAATTGCTCTGATTTTTTCAAAGCGTTGGAGGAAACCCGAGTAGTTCATCCTGAGTGCTTTTAAAGCACAGCTGTGATTTCTGAAGTAGTGCAGCTCCACCGGGGTGGAACCCTGAAGGTTTGGCAGCTCTCGAGGAGGATGCTGAGCTTGACGTGCTGTGCCTGGAGCTGAGGGGGGTGTGTTAGACAGAGGTGGTGAATAAACCCACCCCCGGTGGGCTCTGAAAGCACAAGCGCCAGGAGCAGCTTTTCTTCCCGGAGCTGCTGCTCGGTGAGGGATGCAGCCAACCAACCAACCAACCAACCAACCAACCTCCCCCAAGCGCTGCCGGGGCTGCTGAACTGTCTCAGCTCCAGGCTCTGACCCCCGAGTGCGTTTGGAAGGTCTGATTCCAGCACCGGCTCCCGAGCCCTGTGGGATTCCGTGTGAGTGCTGCCTGCTCGTAGTCACATCTCTGCTGCCTGTCCTTCCTCACCCCTTCCTCCCCGGGGCTGCTGCCTGCCCTCCCTGGCGGTGAATGCCGCTATTGCCTCATGCTTTCCAAAAGGGGTGGGGTGTTGGTTCACTTATTTCGGTTTTGTTTGTTTGTTTGTTTTGTTCACTTATTTCGGTTTTTTATTTTTTTGGTTCACTTCTTTCGGTTTTTTTTTTTNTATTTCGGTTTGTTTTTTTTTTTTTAAGTGTTGCTGAGCAAGGACTGTGACTTCGTGTCCATTCCGAATAGGTACTTGTAGACGCGACTCGGAAAAAAAAAACCCAACAAACCAACAACCAGAAACTGTAAAAAACTAATCAATAAAGGAACTGAAACCTGTTGGGCTTTTCTTTGTCTAATTAGCAAAGGGGCCCGGGCACCGTGAGCTCCAGGGCGGGCGGAGCGGGGGCTCTGCAGTGCGGAGCCCTGCTGGGGTGGGGCGCTGTTCCCGGGTTATCGGGATATCGATGCTATTGGGATA
>VXBX01007602.1:0-67800 GCA_013400415.1 Scytalopus superciliaris
CATAGATGGATGGCCTTACAGGAAACATTCAGGGTAGAACTGATAAAATTAATCAGTAATGCTAAAGCATAGAAAAAGGCATATTTTCTTCATATTTCTGCTGTTAATTAACTTCCTTTTTCAGTTCTTAGTTACACTCTGGAGAGCAGTTTCAACTTTGGTGTGACTCCCAGTGAAGTCTCTTGCACTTGCCTACAGCAGAGATGAATTTTGTTCATCTGACTTTTGCTAGCTGTCAAAGAAACTATCAGTATAGGGCATAAGAAATGCAGCTGTTGCCAGCAAAGGGAAAGAGAGGAAGGCAGGGGAAGATGTTCTGAAGGGAAAAGTGGTCTGTAAGGGAGGAGAGGAGTAAGTGGGGAGTATTAAAAGGTCAGGTAGGAATATACAACTTCCATCAAATTTTTGCTCCCTGAGTAAAACTATATAAATCAGACCTACTTGTCTGTAGGAAAACCTGGGAAACAATTAGCTCTACAGCCTGAATCCACACCTGGCTTGCATTTATTTAGAAACAGGCAAATGCAGGGGATCCAGGTATGCCAGAGCTGGTTTGTACCCCATCCACTTCTCCTGTGTCAGTAAATGTTTCATCTCTACACATTTGGAATAAATCAGGTGTTACAGACTCACTGGGTTAGCTCTTAACTTCCGGAAAAAGTAATTTTTAGGCTCTGCCTCCACAGTTCTTAAAGATGCCTGTTTTGGGGAAAAGATTGTAATTTTCCCAGGCAGAGTCTGTTTTCTTCTTTTGAAGAGATCCTTGCCTTTTCATTGTCAAAACTGGTAACCTGTTGGAACTTGCCACCATTTCAGTGCACCCAGACTTCATTTCTAGGGAAGGTTGAGAAGGATGTTTTTCAGAGTCTTATCCAAACACCCATATAGTATGTGTAAACCCACTTTCAGGATCTAAAAACTGATCTCGGCTTCCAAAAATACCTTGCAATCCCCCAGACTAGCGTAGATGTTTATGTGAACCTGTAAATAATTAAGTGATTTTATCCCATATCACTGGCCTTGTTGAAGTGCTTAGGACTACCACGTGTGTCAGGCTGAAAGGATGATGCTGAGTGTCCCTCTCTGACTTAGCCAGTGGATAGCCCTGCATGCACAAAGTCTTATGAGCACAGGAATTTGAGGGGAGATATTTAGACAGAGCAATGATTAACACAGTTAATTACATGTATCTTTCATGTTGGCAGATCTGCCAACTGTCAGCTATTTCAAACTAACTCATCAGTTAGATGTCTTCACGTTGATAATTGATTCCTCAATTGCATGTGAAAAAAATTCACGGTTATTAGAGCTAGTTTGCAGTGCATACCTTCTGGTTTTTCCCCCGGCACTTTCAATCTGTTTGTCTTAAATGGAGGTAATCATTTCATTTCCTTGGGGGAGAATAAACTGTGCTTCATTTTCTTTTACATTCTGGTAATTGCAAGAGGTTGTAGAGCGAGTTGCAGGAGTTTAAATTTCCCATCTTTCATTGCAGCTGAAACATTTTTTGGCCTCCTACTGCTTAAGGTGCATTTCTTAGCCCCAAAGCTATGGCTGTGAAGTGCTTTTGCTAAGGAACTCTGTGTCTTTAGCTGAAGGCTAAGTCAGTGAAAAGTGCTCTGGAGCAATGAGCACTTCTTAGGTTTGATATCAGTGTTAAAAAGTTACTCATCCTTAGTGTTCTTGTATGTTGAAAACCAGAGGAATCAATGTGGAAACTGCCGAGCACCCTCCGCTACCACCAGTGTTAGCACTGGAGGCACCCAGAACCTTTCTGAGCCTGCCTCTGTGTCTGACTCTAGTTAACAGAGGTTTAAACAAGCAGGGAATGTGGAGAGAGGGAAATGAGTTAGCTCATGCACTGGAAATTATGTCAGCAATTCACCAAGCTGCTCACACAAAGTGGTGTACATGGAGGTAGGTCTTTCTCCAACTAACCCCTCTGCCAGTCATGAGCGACACTGCTGGAGTCCTTCCTGATACTGATATGAAGAAGAGTATTGTGAGATCCCCAAATAATGTGATACCATGAAGTGCTTTTGAGGAGGGATCAATGAGCCCTTGACTGACTGTTGATTATGAACATTTTTTCTTGCTGCCCTCACTAATAGCTTTGTTCGCTAACTGATGTGATTTTTCAAATTGTCCAGTGCCTGCACCTTTATAGGGCTCCTTACCCCAACAAACTTCCTCAGTTTCCCCCTTCTTGGAATCCTCTGATTCCCTTTTCTCCTGACACCACACACCATCTTGCTCCATTTTGCACTTTACTGGGAACTGGCATGGCTGCAAACTGGAGGAGGAGTGTGAAAGCTCAGCCCTGCTGTAGCCGCTCTCCGGCTTCAGAGACAGGAGGGTGAAAGCAGAGAGGTGCGTGAAGAGCACAAGTGAAATACAGCCTGGGATCATGAACATTGCAGTATTGTAGAGTCGATGGCAAAGAGCTGGGGAGGTCACTTGGTGCTGTGTGGGGTTAAAACCACGTGTCTCACCAGGCCCATCTCCCCTGTGGATTAGTTGAGGCAAATGTACTGGGATGTGCAGGAGTATGTGCCCACACATGCTTTTCACCTTGGCTGACAGCACAAGTGCAAGCTCAACAGCTCAGTGCCCCATCCTGCCGTGCAGGTGAGTACCTGCTCATGGCAGAGCAGCCCCGCTGGCCCTGTTAGGCTCCTCGCATTAACGTTACTCAAACTGGCATGCTCACAAAAATTTGTAGGATGGAGCCAAAAGCAGTTAAAATTTCATGTTTATCGAAACACAGCTGTATTTATTTTTGTTAGAGACATTTAAAAATAATAACACACTATGAACAATACAGCAACCAATATAACATGAAATCATAAAGCCATTTTCAGTCATGCAACACTGTCTAGTCCCTTAACATCATAACTTTGTCAAGGGCTTGGGGGCATGTTAGCAGCAGTAACAAAATTAAAAATCATGGCCTGTGTTGGCAGCAGCAGCACCATAAATTATTTAAAAGAGCCATCTTTATCAAACCTGATCTACTTTTTAAAAAGATTTTATTCAGCTGTGAGCAGCAAAATGGAGTTAAGTAGCCTACTACACCACCAAGTCAACTGACCCATAGGAGCTTCCCCTTGAGTTTTGTCCTTTAAGATTGTACCTGAACTTAATACAGAATTTAAAGTTGTGGTCCTGCTTCAGTGCCACAGCTGTCAATATGGGCAGAAATGGTACCTCCTTTCTCTCTCTGAGTTCTCACTGCTGTGAAGTTTGAGTGCTGAACACTGGATAAGAATGTTGTGTAAGAAAAATAAGAATTTTATTACACATGAAAAAATTCTGTTGAGTTAGTATTAGAACCTGAGTCTGCCTCCACTTGAAATAACTAAATGAACTTGCAAAATTTCATCGAGTTAATTGCCTAACCATCAGCCATAAAACAATAGGGACCTGTAAACTGTCAAATGAATGATTCAATAACATGTTTGTGTGCTGAGAAGATAAAAAACAATGTTGCCATTTCATTAGGCCTTGTAGGCTTATCCTCCTGTCACACATATAAATCATCGGTAACTATACTTAAGTCAGTGAAGTTGCCCTGCTGTAAATGCACTGTTTGTCAGGCAGGAATTGGATTAATACATAAATTATCAACCCACTCCAAAGGTCTGTGGATTCATTTCCTCTAGCTGTTGTTCCAGGCAGAAGCTGCCTGCCAGGTGACTGACCACTGTGTTGCAGGCTGGCCCTAGGATGAAAAAAGGAAACAACAAGGGGAAGCTTTGGGCCAGACTGATGGGAACAGGAGCGTGTCTCTGGATGCTGCTGCTCTTTTGGTCTTGCTGTTTGCATTGTTTGGTTATTTATTGCTGTTTTTCTTTAAAAAGAGAAGGCAAATGGATGTGTCTTTAAAGGTAAGGAGGCAGACGTGTTCCTCATTGCTGTGAGCTTGTGTATTTGTAGAGACGTGGAGCCCGTGGCAGCCCTGGAGCCCTTGCAGTGTCACCTGTGGGGACGGCATCCGGGAGCGCTTCCGAGAGTGCCTCACCTCTTCGCCAGCAAAGCCAGGCTGCCCTGGATCACCGAGGGAGACTTCCCTGTGTTCACTGGAGGAGTGTGTGTGTAGGTACCTCTGCTGTCCTCTTTCCCTGGTGTGACTGCCCTGGCAAAAGCAAAGAGCCTGTTACCAGAAAGGCTGTGTAAAATGGAAACATCCAATCTCTCCTTCAGTCATATTGATTTGGGGGGGTTGTCATATTCCTATGGTTGATGGAGTAGGGTGGGAGAGTCCATGCATTTGTGGGACTGCTGGAGATAGGGCTCCAAAGCATAAGATTTCTAAATTCTGGGAGTGCTATGGGTGCAGTTTAAAACCTGCACTGTGACCAGGGAGTGGAGAAGTGCTGAAAGAGACATCTTCAGGCTAGCAGAACATGTTCAGTAGTGAAAGCCACTCCAAGCAGTAGAAATCTGTTAAAACATTAGTCTGTTAAAAAGAGTGCTGATTCCATCAAGCCAGGTGTTGCATTTTGTCAGTGTTTGTGCAGTACTCGGAATCTTTTAACTGGTCTGATGTTTTTAATTACTTGAAAATGCTGGCCTTATGGGTTTGCTTATTTTGTAAAACTGTAAGAGAGGAACAACTCAGATGTTTTGGGCCCCAGCTTAAAACTAACATCCTGCTTTATGGCTGGTTGTCTTCCTTATGCCAAACTCTCTGTGACTGCTGTGGGCAGTAATGCCACCAGCAAAGTGCAGTGGGATGTGTAGTGTTTTTGTAAAGCTGATGTTGAGCTGTGCTATTCCATGCCTCCTGCTACCTGCTGGAGAAGTATGTCTGTAAATACATAATTTGGTTTGGCTCCTTGCTAGCCAGTTTCACTCCCTTCCTCTGGAGCTCAAAGAGCAGTCCTGGTGAGCTCCTTGGAAAGGGGGGTCTGCATGTGCAGAGCATGTGCTGGACACATGATTTGTGTGTGCACCTCACTTTACATGCAGGGATGTGACAGGTCTCTCTGGCCCTTCTTGGGGGTGTCACTCTTCCCATGCAGGTGTGCAGCTGTATAAGGTGTGTGATGGTTTCCAGAGCGGTAAACCATTCCGTGCATACACAGTTCACGTGCCTGTGGCAGTCTCCTTGGAGTTACAGTGTGACAGCTTCCTGCTCCCACATCAGGCAGCTTCCTTTACAGAATCACCAACATGATTTGATCCCATGGAATCTTAGGTTGCTCAAGAAGTGACTTGACACTATGACTTTACAGTGTTCATCCACTACCTGATCTCAAGCTGGGAGTTTCACCCTTCCCACTCCAGCTGTCTGCAGCTTTCCAAAGCAGACAAGCTTTGTTTTCAGCGTAACTCTGCAGTCACTTGTCCAGCAGATGGAGCAAATGGCTCAATGAGTGAGACCAGCACAGTGTAGGGGACGGGGCAGAGGAGGTTCAGAGAGAAACAAACCACAGTGGCCAAGTCCTGCTTCCAACCTCACTGTCTGATAAACTGTTAGCTGTCTACTTCAAGTGATGCAGTACAGTTTGCTTACAAATACAGAACGGAGTATCTGAAAAACAACCATGAGCAACAGGACTGAGAGAAGGATGATAAATGAATGAATTACTCTGCTGCAGTGGTACTGAACAGAGCAAACGCTGATTTTGCCTTCTTTCTTGAGGTCAGCTTGTTCACTCCCTGATCAAACCTTCAGAACAGCAGTGCTCTGGGCTCCAGTGCATTGGCTTTGAGTTGAATGCAAGTTCTAGAGATCCTCCTAAAAAATTCTGCCATCTTATTGTTTAGGATGGTTTCAAGCTCTCAAAGTGACAGAAAGGTCAAAGTTAATCCAATGTCAGGATCTTTTAAAGGACTTTGGGTTGTCAGGTAGCCCTGAGTCAAAGAAATGGATCTTCTGCCCAACTCAGCACCCTGAATGTCTGTTTTTAGTAGCCTGAGACCTTCTGGCCTGTGTTCATCAGTGCACTTGTGCATCCTGCACACCTAAAAGCTGCACTGCCAGCTTGCTGTTGAATGAGTTTTCCTCTGAGTTATGGGAAGTATGTGGTATCTGTTTCTCATTATTCTGCAGTAGCATTTCCTATGCCTGGACAGTCACTGTGGTGCAGGCAGGAGCACCCGCCAAGTTTTACAACCACCTGTCTATCACTCTGATAGAAGGCTTTGGCTTCTGGCTAAAACTGGAGACTAGTGCAGGGTGGTTCAGTATGAGTTCACAGCTTCATGGCCAGCTCTTGTCAAGTATGACTGACCAGCCTTGCTCTCCAACAACATTTTCATGTCTTTACAGAGCTGATGTCTGACCACAAGAAATTGGGGAGTGCTAACAGATACTAAAACTAGCTGCTGGACCAATTAATTCACTTTCACCCATGCCATATTCTACTCAAGGCTGCCCTTGAAATGCTAGAGACCTTGTTCAAAGAAGAATCATTAATCTCTCATTGGTTCAGCTGTCTGTAATGTGGTGCACTGGGTGGGTGAGAGGTTTAAATAAGGCTATGGACAGCTCTGAGATGTTCACATTACAGGTTAGAATGATAGAATATCTAAAGTTGGAAGTGACCCATAAGGATCTTTTGTGTCCAACTTCCTGGTCCTCACAAGACTACCTGTAGCTAAACCATATGATTAAGAGAGTCGTCCAGACAGTCCTTGAACTCTGGCTTAGTGCCATGACAATTTCCCTGGGGAGCCTGTTCCAGTGCCTGGCTACCCTCTCAGTGAAAAACAGCTTGCAGAGTATTCTTCCCTGTTTGAAATCCCATCTCCAGTCCACAATAGAAGAGTGTCAGTCCTAGAATTGCTGGGGACACCACAGCAATGGCCTCTTCAGCTGAGAGCTTGCTGTGGTGTTAAGGTTTTAGCCCCTGGGGCTGTGCCACTGAAGGTGGAAGAAGCACACCCTCAGAGGACTACTTAGAAAAGTTATGCTGCCTCTGCTAGCACTGCCTCTCTGCCCTTCAAACTCACTCCAATTCTCACACCCACTTAAGCTCTCCTAAAAGTATTTTTAAAGTGATATTTGAAGTTCTAGCCTTGGTTGAATTATTTTTACTCCTTTTATGACATTTTTTACCAGCGAATCTTAAAGTACTTCATAAGGAAGGGCAAATAGTTATCCCATTTTACACAGATTTATGAATGCCTTATGGAAATGGCAGAAGAGGAAAAATTAATGATTGCATTTAAAAGGTCCATAGGCACCTTGCTTTAAAGTAAGTAGATCTATTTGTGCCAGTTTGAAGTCATCAGTAGTAAGTCATCTCCACTGAGCAAATTCTAATCGCAGACAACTTCCTGTACTGTATTAATTGCTTATTTTTTCTTCATAGTAAAATATCCACCCTCAAATACCAAAGTGCTGATGCCAGTGCGACTCTGACAGATTCATGTGCTCTTTCTTACAGCTGTCAAGCCTCCCACTCCACCTTCTGTCCAGACAGGAGAGGACCAGAAAGCAAATAATATAGTCACCATCACAGGTATCTCCATATGCCTGTTCATCATCTTTGCCACCATTCTCATCACCCTCTGGAGGAAGCTCTGCAGAGCTCAGAAATGCAGCGCTGCTGTCCGGCGAAACTCTGTCCATTCTCCTGGCTTCCGGAAAAACTCCGACGAGGAGAACATTTGCCAGGGCAACAAGCAGCGGGACAGTTTTGCTGAAGGAGGAGATGCCCCTGTTAACATTCCTCTGACCTACAGGCGAAGCCTCCAATTTGCCCAAGAAGACAATGCCTCCGGAAGTGAAAACTTTCAGCCAAACGCACAAAAAATAATCCCTCCCATTTTCAGCTACCGCCTGGCGCAGCAGCAGCTGAAAGAGATGAAGAAGAAAGGCCTGACAGAGACTACTAAGGTGTACCACGTCTCTCAGAATCCCCTCACAGACACAGTTGTTGGTGCCACCACGATGCTTCCCCTGAGTGGGGAAAACCAAGAGGAGGCAGCAGCAAACAAATTTCGGATCAAATCTCCATTTCTGGACCAGCCAGCCAGTCATCCCAAATTCCTGGGGGAAAGTTCTCACCCCAGGCTGGATTTTCCATTCTCACAGGCCAATCCTGCAACGAGCCCTACCCAAACCCTGGTAAGAAGAGGTCACTTCAAGCACCAGGATAACAGAGCGGACTTGCTCGACAGGGGCTGTCACAGAAACTCACAGTTTAGAAGAACAGCCAGTTTCCATGAAACTAAAAAGGCCAGGCCTTTCA
Source organism: Scytalopus superciliaris (assembly GCA_013400415.1). Lineage (NCBI taxonomy): Eukaryota > Metazoa > Chordata > Aves > Passeriformes > Rhinocryptidae > Scytalopus > Scytalopus superciliaris. The sequence continues at coordinate 8,205 of VXBX01007602.1, forward strand.
GAGAGAGAAGCATGTCCACTCTCACACCCCGACAGACTCCTCTCTACAACTCCAGGACCAGGATGTGGGACCAAAGTCTGGAGGACAGGACACGGCCAAAATCAAGAAATGCTAATCCAGCTTCTGAAAAGCTGGATCAGCCCCACAGCACTGTACTGGGCTGTGAACCACAGGGCCATGGCACAAAGTCCCACCACAGGGCAGGTCCCCCGGTGAGGAAGATGGACCTGATCACTGACCGCCAGCCTGCTGGTCAGGAGAAGGCAGCTGAAAAGCCTGAGCCCAGCCGAAGTAAGAGGGGCCCTTCACCTAACCCCAGAGGTGTGTGGAGGAAAGAAACAGGCTCAAATGGCAAGGATGATTCCCAGAGAGGCCTAAGTGTTAGCCCTGCCCAGTACCGAAGGGACAAGTGCCAGAGCTTCCCCTTGGACCCTGAGTTTGCCTTTTATGATAACACTACTTTTGGCTTAACAGAGGCAGAGCAGCAGATGATTGACCTCCCTGGGTATTTTGGTTCAAATGAAGAAGATGAAACAAGTACTCTAAGCATTGAGAAGCTGGTGATCTGAGTGACTCATTGCAGCTCTGCAGGAGGGGCATGTGTGGGAGAGGATCTGCGGGATCAGTTGGCTTCTGATAGAAGAAGCAACAGGAATCATGTTACCTGCACATGGAGCAAGAGTGAATAATAGCCCAGATCTGGCTTGTGGGAACGTATTCCTTTCTAATTACTGAAAAGTGCTTTCAATATAACATTTTTGTTGTATTTATATGTATACAATACACACAAAATACCCTGGGAAAGCACGTGTTAGTGAAGGTGTGACACAGGAATAGCCAATGGATTTTTGTTGCCTAAAGCAGTCGTATTTCATGAATCAAACATGATGAGTGCCCTTGATGGAGCCTTTCTCACCATGTGGACTCTGTACTAGTGACATGCTGAAGCATCCATTGTTCAGCATCCTCAACCATCTGCCCTGATTAGTGAATCATTTCCCATCTAGAAAGCACAAACCTCTTGTGAGTTGTGAGCAGTTGTCATCATTTTTCTGACAATCATCACTGAACTGTGTTGATTTGTCATAGTTGCTCAAAGAACTCCTATGGTGGGGTTTTTTTAGCTGTTTGCATGAAAGTGCAAACAATTGATGCTGAATACTTGGAGTGAATTTAAAATTGAGGAGGCATTTTTCATCATTCAAGACTGATTTTTTTTTCTGTCAATATTTGTAACAAGAAAACAATAACATACAAATATTTGCAGGAAATTAGTAGAAAAGGCATGCCACAGGGAGGGCAAAGAAAACAGATTTTATTCCTCGCAGAAATGTTACTGCAGCATGTTACCTGTAAAAAGCAGTGAGAAAACTGTTGAATCATGCATCCTTTCCATAATCATCCTTTCTTTTATTAAATTTTTTAAATGTAAATACATTGTCAACAATACTACTACAGCAAGCTCAAAATAAATTATGAACAAAACCAGCAAACAAAAAGAATATTTGATTAATACCTGTTCTGTTAACAAAAATGAAAAATAAAATTACTTGACAACATCTGATGATTCACAGAGAATCCCTACAGACTCATAGAATCACTGAGGTTGGAAAAGACCTCTAAAATCGTTAAGTCCAATCACTAATGTAATACCACCATTTTTACCAGTAAACCATGTCACCAAGTGCCACATCCACATGCTTTTTGAACACTTCCAGGGACAGTGATTCCACCATTTCCCTGAGCAGCCTATTTCAATGCCTGACCACCCTTTCAGTGAAGATTTCCTTGTATCCAATCTAAACCTCTCCTGGTACAACTTGAGGCCATTTCCTCTGGTCCTGTGACTTGTTACCTGGGAGAAGAGGCCAACCCCCACCTTGCTACAACCTCCTTTCAGGTAGTTGTAGAGAGTGGTAACACAGAAGTACAAAAGCCAGGACAGGGTTTTTCTGTTGTGCTTTAAAACCAGAGATCACAAATTGGCCATTAGACACTGCTGCAAGAATTCAGATTTGGGAACCCTGGTTAACAATGGAGCCGGAGCTCAGGCCAGTGAGAATGACTTAGAGACTTGCCTTGCCAATTGTTAGGATAACCATCTCTCCAGGGACTTTGCAAAGACCAGGGGAATGCTAGTGGGCAAAAACAAGAAAAGAAGAGATGATGCCCATGGAGTTTGGTGTGAGAGACAATAGGTTTAGGCAGCGCACTGTCAGTCTTAAATCAACTCTCCCATAAGGAGCCCAACCCTACATGCCCTTTAACCTGCCCTGTGGCTGTGAAGGAAAAATTAACACATGCTCCATTCTCTGGAAGGAGCTGGTGTCTTTCTCAAAAGGGACTTTCTGAGCAGAAAGATAGATTTCCTGATCTCATGCTTCCCCTCCCTCCCCTGCAAACAACAACAATTCTAAAGGAAGAGCAGCATCACTGTGTGTTAGCTGCCAGTTACTGATGGCACTCCACTGAAGTGTCCAAAGCACACACAGGAAACTTGACAGGCACACAGTGTCACTTTCTGTAACAGCCCAGGAGGAGTAAGACTCTCATCACCTGGCCACCAGAATCAAACCCTGTTTGAATGGCCTTTTTGATGGGTAACACTTTACAGCTGCTGCTGGAGCGATGGATCCGACTCAGAGGGCGATGTGAGCACTGTCTTTCCCAGGAGCTGTGCCAACAGGGCACACTGTCGGCGTTCAGCCCTTGGCCTAGTGTGCTGTTAGTACTGGCTATGTGTTCCCATAACCTGTCAGCTTGAAATGCTGTTTAAAGCATTTGGGAACATGTCCACACTTGAAGAGTTATCCAAAGGCAGTCAAATGTAATGAGTCTTTAAATTGACTTAAATGAGCTGGAAATCAGACCTCTGAAGCAATTGCTGCTCAGGTTACTCACCATCCCTGTAACTAAGGTAAACTCTGCCGTGTGAAGCACATTCGCCCTGAAGCAGCGATCCGTCAGCCTTGGAGCTACAGGGCTACAGTATCTATTTAAGCTTTGCTGAGCCTCTAAGCATGGGAAACCCTGGAGAAACGGGAGATCAAATGCCGGGGGTTACCCTCACGAGCGGGAATGAACTTCACACATCAATGTGATGCATATTCAAATCCAACTTTATTCAAAACTTCTACTGATATATATACCTTTTCTACTACCATACACACGTTTCTATATGCAAAGCAATTGGCTGGAGCCACAGTCCATCCGCCCTTATTCAGATCATAATTGGTTAACAGTTAACTCACTGTGTCTTGTTACTGCTAATTGCCTATCCCATTATTTCTGTTTTCTCATCCTGAGCTTATCATGGTTCCCTTGGCCTTCTTGTTTTTTTTCCCAGCCAGTAGCTGCATAGCTTGGATAAACACCAGGTGTTGTTATCTACACTCTAGCTACATTCTGAAACACTGTGTGCACAAAGCAATCCCCACAATCAAATGTACAGCACAGCAGCATTCAGCAAGCATTCCCCTAGCCTTCAATGGGAGCGATTTGAGCTTGGAGGTAGCACTCAGATCAAATAAGTACTCAGCTAGTGGCATTTTATCCTGTTTGTTGAGATAAAGAGGGTTCTGAAATGCTTCCTGGGGTTTGCTGAGGGAGCTTAAGGCTCCTGCACAAAGCCCTGTGACCCCTGGATCTCTGAGGGGGTTCCCTGTGCCTCAGCAGGGCAGAGAAGGGGGAGCATTTCCACTAAATCAGATGCTACTTCCTGCAAACTTGTCTCAGTGTTGGAATGTCTTCAGAACAGCTACTGTAATGCATAAGATGTACTTGGGTGCATCTTACATCAAAGACAGCAAGGCAGACCCCTTCCCTCCCTGCTTGTCGTACCTTGGCCCCTCTTTCTCTCTCAGAGAAGAAAAACCCACCGTAACATCGATGCTGGCTGAAGACAGCCCAACTATAATGCCCGCCTCTCCATATCGACAGAGAGGGAAACTGGCTCCGTAGCCTGGACTTTACATCGCTCATCGCTCACACAGTGGGGAACTGGACCGGGTAGCAGTTGTCTGACTAAGCCCTGCTGACTTTATCTCCAGCTTGATACTTCATTATCAGGTGGGTTATCGGCTGCTTAATGAACTGTGAAATTGCTATTGCTGTCTCTTCAGTGCTATAGTTTCTGAAGTCTGTAATCTTTAGCCTGCTTCCTTAGCCCTCTGCTGAAAAATGGGATTGAGCAACACTGGCCAGAAGGCATTAACTGATTTCACTCACATTTCACTGTGTCTTCCACATAGTAAAAATTGTCCTTACTGCCCTCAGCACTGCATCAGTGGCCACACAATTATAATGTGTGCAGAGTCATTCCTTATGTTTCTCAACATGCAGTTACAACCTTGGAGTAAGAATTTACCATAGTGAAATACAGAAGTAGGGACCAGAAGGGAAATAGTGCTGGCTGTTTGCAGCCTTTTCTTCACAAGAGCAATCTCATTTCAGACACACAGGTGCACATTTTGTTCCATGTAGCTACGCTTGGGAGGAGTGCAGGGGTGCCGTCTTGGGAAGGGCAAGGACTTCAGGAACATGGCTCTCTGGATTGCTGCCCAGTGCACTCCACTGTTCACATTTGTAATCACTGTGATGTCCAGGAAGCAGTGAGAACAGGGTTTTACCTTTTGACAAAGCAGAGGAACCAAACCACATTTTACACTGAACCTTCACCTTTGTCTCTGCAGTGTCTCCTGGGACAGCTTGAGCCATGGAAATTGAACTTGCCTTGCAGACCCTCTCAAGCACCCAGGACAAGAGGCGGAAAAGAACTGAAGCCAACACCAAAAGCTTTTCTCTTATTATGAGCTTTCCAAGATCCAACTTTCTGTTCAAGTTCCTACTGTTTAAAACCAGATAAAAAGTATTAAGTCCTGCTCAGATGGCTTTATTTCACCCTTTATGGATGTATGTACAAATTACAATATGTATGGATCTAAAAGCAAGCAAATGGAAAAGAACTACCAGTTAAAAAAAATATTGTAAATCAGAAAAAAAATAGGCATATTCTATAACACAGTAGTTAAATGATTTGCATCAAGCTGATACTGTTGTTAACAACTTGAGGGAAATAAAACTCTCAGTGCTTTATTTCTTTCAATCGCTTCACTCCAGTGATACAATTAAAGTAGTTCGTCTTGTGGTTCAACAACTTCCTACTTTCTGATTCCCCTTCACTAACTCAAAGTCATCTGGTAATTTACAGGAGAATGTACAAATGAATCATGTCTGCATTTTAGGAATACCTAAGAAGATCTGTGCTCATCTTGAATTTAGTAAAAATCTGCCTAATTTTAGTCTGTGGCTTAAATCTGGTCGGCAGGGTTGTCTCTGTCTGCAGGAATGTGTTGCAGTGGGCTGTAGCAGTGGATCTGCAGCGGGAAGCTGTTGACAATGGAACCCAGTGCCCACACTGTCCACATTGTGGGGTTTACTTTGTAGTCTCAGTTTGGATGCACGTTAGCATTTGGACCACACCCATTGATGTGGTTTCACACACTCCAGGGGCACTCTGCTACTGAAGTGCACCAATTTAGAACCATAGGGAGAGTTGCTTAAAAACATCTCCTGATGCAGAACAAAGCACTAGCAAAGGCACACTAGATGAAGTCCAATTACCCATCACTTTGTTCCTTCTGTTCTCATGTTCTCGTAACTGAAGCACTGATGGTTAAAATTAAGATGAGAAAGGTTTAGACCTTGAAGAGTATAGATAGATTAAAGGTCATGCTTGATCATTCAAAGTTCAAAGAGCTTTTTGTAAATGTTCTCCAACAAAGTCCTGAAAACTGCTGAAAAAGAAATCTGTGGTTATCCCAGGACTGAGCTCCATGTTCAAACTTGTGCTGTTAGCTTCAGCTAGCAGAAGCAGGTGCAACTGGAGTTGTCACAGTGCAGGTCTGGTGATTGGCAGTAGCAGAGAACTGGCTATCAACTTATGCAATTCTTTTCAGCCTGTACTTTTTCTCTTTCCAAAGCAGCAAGTTTCAGCTGCCCTAACTGTTCTCACCGTCTCCACTCTCGCTGTCAACAAAGAATGGAGCCCTGATTTTCATGGCTGAATATTTTAGTGAGTACCACATCCCATGCCACGTAGACCAAACCATGCCATCATCATGGGGTCCCTTGTACTTTCCTCTTCTGTAGTATTGTCCATTGAGGTTTACAGCATGGCACCTTGTAATGACGTAGGAGAGGGGAAAAGGGAGTTATGTTTAGTGTGGGAAGACATTACATCATTGCAGTGAAGAACAGTTTTCACACAACATACATTGAGAAATACCAGGGTGGGATGGAGATGTGGTTAATGCATTTAGTGGAACCCAGAGAAGTATGTGGGTCATCCTAAAGCAGCCACTTACACTGGTCAGACAATTCAACCAGTTGACTCCTTCAGGTGCATTAACTACGGATGTTATCACTACAGTGCCTACACCCCTACACTGAGAGGTGTAGTGCCATTTGGTAGGCTCTAGCACTTTTAGGAATTTTAACTGGGCTCTTTTACTTCCAGGTTGTTGCATTTGTTCTGCCTCATTTTCCTAAAATGAATGCAACTTACCTGTGGCCCGTTTCTTAAAATTAATTCAACTTACCTGCTTTGCTATAATGAAGGAAGCAGACTGCTTTCCTTTGAGGATCTGTAGGTGTGCAAGGTGGCAAATGCACGCAGAAACCTCCAGCTGCTCTAAGTCAGGCAGGTCCTCTCATCTGTACAGCCACCCACACCTTACTCATGCAAGAGGAATGAGCTGTTTTCCATACCTGTTAAACCACCAGCCGCCCTTGTTCTCTGATGCACAGTTGCCTGCCAGGAATCGATCATGATCCTTGTCAAATGTGGTGAACTGCATCCCTCTGTGAGAGGCTGACCACTGATGTTCAAAATTGCTCCCACCAGACAGAGCGTCGCCAGCATTACCAGAATAGGTGCCAAACCACAACCTGTAATTGTCCTGCAGGAGTACATGGAACATACCTTTGATATCAGCTCTTTCTGCCCTTCCTCCCATTTCTGAGATCAAATTTGCTCTGGCCATTTTATTCACTGTTAAAGGCATGACTTTTGAAGTCAAGGGTGATTTTGGTCTCCATGCTTCAATGATCCTAGCGCAGATCAATGCAGGATTTAAACTGCCAGAAGGAATTGCTAATTACTGTTGCTGCTACAAAAGGGCTTCACGTTCATTGTGGTTCAACAACCACTTGATACACTATACAGCAAGATGGAAGGCTCTTTCTAGTTGATCAAAAATGAACTTAGCAGAAAACTGTGCCAAGTAGTTGCCTTCATAAACTGATCAGTTGTTCAGCTAGAATAAATACTTAGGCATTTTGCTCTTCCAAGGACTAAAAACCATCTAATTTCTAGCTAAATAGTCTGGTCCTGGTAGGAATACTTAGAATAATAGTTCCATTGTGCATAGCTAACAGGTCTAAGAGACTCTTGATATGAGATGGATGATTACTTTTGTGTTGTGGGCTTTCTCCTGTCATCATAGTCCTCCTTTCTTTATGAAAAATGGCAATAAGCTATTAAATAAGCTATTAAAATGAAGCTGTTCAAACTTTCCATGAGAAAACTCTAATCACAAACTGAGTGTAATGTGTACATTTCTGGAGCACTGACTGAGTTGGAACTAGGACTGGTCCATGCAATGGAACTCATGTCCCTGGTTATTTGGGCTATTTACCTGTGGTATTCAGAAAGGCAAGTCTGCTCCTGTATGGAGCAGGACACTATCCACAGCTAGAAAGCAAACACAAAAATACAGGATGTTTCTGTCTTTGGGCTTTCTGTGTCTGCAGCACTGGGTGTAGTGCTATAGGTACCTCTCTTCAAGACAGGAACTTGCAACTGCTCTTTCAATGCTTTGATTAGCGTTCACTGTTTTATTCTAAAGCAAAGTAGAGAGGGTTTGTTCTGGTGCTTGTCTTCTATGTGATACTCTGGAACACTCTCTTAGGAAGTAGGAGAACAGGGTTCCATTTCATTGCAGAGGTTCAAACCCCAAGGGTCTTCTCACAGCAGAGGTTTTTAATCATGAGAGCAGAGGCAAATACATGTAGGAATCTCTGTGCCCTGCAGCAGAGGGATGCGCCACCACAGAGCTGGCCTGTATGCAGCATCAGAGTTAGCAAGAGAGCAAACACATGTGATCCTGTCAGCTAGTGACTTGGGCACTCCACAGTTGTAATGAAAAAGTCCCAGGCTTATGTCCCTGCTTTCAGGACTGTTTGTCAGTCAGACAAACAAGGAAGCCCAGGGAACCAGAGCAGGTAAGCTTTGCAGGGCTGTAGTTACAAACCTGATACTGGTCTGATGCTGCACATGCAGATGCCCCAGCCTCACAGACCAAAACAGGCAAATCGCAGCCGTATCTCTTTCTTACCTGTTCATTTGCAAGCTGGAAATTTTCATAGACCGCATAACGTGTTTCCCCATGCCAGTCCATCAGGTCAATCTTTAATGAGCTCTCTCCTAAACATAAAATTGTGTCCTGTTAGGTGAGCTATCTAATGCAAATTACAAAGGAATCTGCAGAGGGAAAATACTCAGACCTCTAGAGAGCAGATCATAGATGTGGTCGTTGCCCAGCCAGTATTCATCATTCTTGCCCTGGAATCTTCCAAATCCCACTTTGTAGTCATCCCATTTCCTGCAGTGAGTTACAAATATCAATTTCAGAATGTGAGGGAATTAGACAGTTTGTGACACCCGGGTATGGCAATAAGTGAAATTCCACCTGTATTTCTAGACACTGTTTTCTAAAAGAATCCATCTCATCACAAGCTGAGCTGAGATTTGTCACTCTGCCTCAGAAGCAAATACAACTCAAGCTTACTTTTTCTTCTGCTAAACCTGTGCATACACGTATAGTGGGATCAAACCTTCAAAATCCTGGATGTGGTACTCACAGGAAGAGGTTGTCAGTTAGATGGAAAGGGGAAGCAGCAGCTGTCATATTGGTCTTCAACAAAACAGCTGATACTGTTCTTCAGCAAGTCATAATTCACATGATTTATGTATTATCTTTGATATTCCCATATACTTTGTGTGTGTCATGATTCCCAGTTTTAGTAACTCTGTGTTTATTCCCTCTCTCATGTTGTTATCATGGATATTAATTCTGCCTGACCTACATACTAATCAGCGCTCCTCTTCAGAATGTTTTTCACCTGAACTACCATGGCTAGATAGCTACCACTCTCTGGGCAAGACAGCTTAGAGCCAGTTGCAATGGACTGAACAGACTTTGAGAGGCACTAGATATGCCCTGAAACTGTGTGTGCTGAGACAGTGAATTAATCTGCATGGGGACATTTCTTCTTTACTGTGCTACCAGAGCATCTCTCCTCCTGTAAATTTCTGCACGAAAGTCACCTCTCTGGGATTTCGCATAGATAAAGGACAATCTGGTTTGGCATTTTTGTTAATTATGTGAATATCGTAGTAAATGTTACAACATGCTGAACATAATTCCCGATATGAGAACAGATATGTTCAACAAGTCTCAGTCTATGCTGGCAGCAGATACCTGCCAATGTGGAGCCTTTGACAATTTCCAAAAGTGATAAAACAAATATGCATTCCAATGCAGAGAAACCATGGAAAAGATGTTCTAGATCCAATTTGAAAATGGCCTCCTGCTGTCAGTAGATATGACCAGATTGCCCTAATCCTAAATTATCATCACTAATATATATTCTTGCATACCCTACTCCTTGAGGGTGAGGTTTTGCCAGACAGCAGGATGGGGGTGGGAGCTGTCGGCCTGACTGACAGCCCTGTTGGTGCAAGAACGACGCACCCACCTGTTGAAATTCTCCCTGCCGTTACTCCGCCGTTGGATGACAGTCCACCCCCCTCCATCAGACATGTCACAGTATGCCAGGAAAGGCTCTCTGTCTGCTCTGGGCCTGATCCGGTAGTAGCCACTTTTGGTCTTCTTCCGATTATACACCGCAGAGCAATCTGGGCAGAATGGTATTGGTTTGTTAAACGACAAGGGGGAAAGCGAAGGGGTATCTGGCACCAAGAGAAGACATCACTGAGAGGCTGTATGGGACAAGAACAGCTGGGCAGCCTGTGCATAGCTCTGCAAGCCCTGGAAAGTCAAAGCAAATGGTTCAGCAGGGTAGTAGCAATGCTGGTTTCCAAACTGCTGGGCCTGACAAAGAGCAGTAAGGCTTGAGAGCCTTTAAGCCCATGCCTTCTGAGGGAATCACTCCCAAATCTTTGGTGAGATACACGACAGCTGCAGCTTAGGCTGGGGCTGTAGTATGAAAGTGACACAGGACCGAAATTGTCTCCATCAGCAGGGAAGCTAATTTCCATGTGGAAGGTAAGGTAACCTCAGCTGTGCTTCAGATAGGATCAGGGAACAACAATTCTAAAGCAAGAGGTTAAGCTCCTGTGACCAGCTCTACCAGGGCTGTATCAGGAGAGAGCCTTTCAGTGCTTCACATTTTCAGGGTAATGCCCACAAAGCATAAAATCTTGGCCACAGATGACGATGCCTTGTGCTCAAAGTAACACCAAAGAACGAAGTCTGCATGCCTGTTACTTTGCCACAGAAGTGATGGAGGGACTGAGGAACAGGGAGGCTTGGCTCCTCCAAACAGGTTTTGGTGCCTGCAGCTGGGCCAGGCACTCTGGGCTTCTCTAAGTCACCCAGGGGAAATGGACTCTTGAAGAGCAGGAGCCATCTCTTCCTACAGCAGATGCCTAAAGTAAGTCTGATTGAAAACATGAGAGGTGGCTGCTTCTCTCTGCAGCAGAGTCCCAGGTGAGAAGTCCATGTTGTACCTGGGTGGTAGATGCTTAAGGCTGGGCCAGCTGACTCTACCAGCACCACCACTCAGGTCTTCTCCTTCTCATGTATATCTGCATTTTCAAATACAATTCACTTAAAAAAAATTAAAACTTTTAGCAGAAATAAAATATGACCCATGAGACCCTGCAGGGAGAAAGAAACATTTTGGCATGTTACTGCAAACTGTACCTTGGTCATAGACTATCAAATTTCCACTGGTTGTGGGTAAAAGCACCTCATGCTGCATGCTTCTGTTGCCTGAAAAGAGTCCACTTTTTGTTCTGTGGTAAGTGTTCTCCATTATGTCCTTCAGTTGCAGTTCATACAAGTAAAGCAAGTCTTGAAGTTGTTTTAACCTTTGTCTTAATTTGTTGTTGTCTAGGAGGCAGGCATCTTTGTCCTATGGAGAAAATACAACAAAACCCGCCATGCTTCAGTCATTATTAAGAACAGAGAAGCAGAGACAGGAGTATTTGTCTCCTCTTGACCCTAACATGTCACACTGCCTCTGTGGATCAAGATGATTCGATAGTGGTCTCTTCGTAAGACACACAAATCTTGCACAGCACGAGCTGGGTTGAATCCAGTGGAAATGGGGTTTCTACAAGTACCTTGGCATTGATCAGAGCATGCCAGAATATGATAAGATGCACAAAAACTTACTTTGGAAAGAAATAATTTATCTTGACCCCTTTTGATTTAATGAGCTCAAAGGGAAAGTTTGCAGACTATGAAAATGCTCAGATTGATAAGAGCAGGGAGGAAACTCAGCTATTGCACTGCAAACAGGCCAAACCAGTGAGGTTCCAGAATCATCTTTGTGTAAGACTGGAAGATAAAAGAGCTGATATTTTGGCTATAAAACCACATTTAAAAAAAATACAGTTCATTGTTTTTTTTAGTTCTTGTCAGTGTCAGTTCAGTCACCCAGACAGCTGCACAGCCCTTAGTGCTGTGAAAACTCCTTATTATCAGGACAAGAAAAGTGACATTCCTTTAGCTGCAGGCAGATGCACTCTTGCTCTACTCATGCAGGTCTCCGTCCCCCTTGCAGGGTAGCATTCATCTCTGCATGGCTGGGAATGAGAAACCATTGAGAGATTGGACAGACGCTAACTAAAAGATACTCACTGAAAACCTGGGTGCAAGTGAGCCGAAGCTGACCAGGAGAAGCAGCAGCAGCAGCCTGTGCATCATCACACTCATTTCTTATCACCTGAAAAGAGGCATTGACAGGTTGCACTGGAGGTTTCTTTAGTTCCTCTCCTCTCACAACCTAATACCCCCTCACACCTATGTTTAATTCCCCAGAAAATGCTGCAGGATTTGCTGAGGAGGTTGCTTGAAACTACAGGCAGGGCAAAATCAGAGGAAACATGCATATTAAGGTGAAGCTAAAGCACCAGTGCAGCACTTATGTCTGAGTTCCTGATTCCCTGCAGAAATAAATATTCTGTGTGACTTTCCAGCAGCCTCTGCCCCTTCTTCCAAGAATCTACACAGATGGAAAGTTACTCAGCAACCATGCCTCTGTGGAGCACTTCTTGCCAGAATCACAGTGTTTATTCAGTTCCAACTCCCTAAAGTTAAGAGGAATTTTGCCTCCTGATTGAGTGACCATGGACATTGCCCCTCCACAGTCCTTGGAGTGATCTGTCAGGATGGGATTACCCTGGAGGCCAAGGGCAGAAGTCACACATATGACAGAGTAGACATGGGATAGTCTTTTCTTGGATTTTAGTGGAAAGGATCTCTGCTGCCGATCTGCCCTGACACACAGATGTAACTTTAGTTGGAGAGTCTTAGCTAGAAAAAATGCTAAGTGCTGACATTGGGAACATGCAGCTGAGTGTGAGTGAACAGTACAAATTGTTTGCAGTGTGCTTGCGTGATGATTTAAAAAAAAAAAAAAAAACAAAACTAGAAAGAATGAAAATCTGAGAAATAGGCTAAACCCAACTCCCCCGCTTCACATCTGGAAATGCTGCAGAAACTTGGCTACCCGGCTATATGCTCTGAGCAACGTGCTTTGTTTCAGCTATGGCTCCACGAGCCTTCCCACAGCGGCTGATGCTAGAGCTGCTTCCAGAGCCAGGAACAGGGGACTCTTCTGTAAAGATGGGCAGGCAAGGCCCAATGCAAGCCAAGGGAAGATCAGAGAAGTTGCCTATAAAAAATGTTGTGGAGGTGGGTGCCCCAGCATGTGGCAATTTTTCAGCTCACAGAGAGCAGAGTTCAGTATTACACCAGGGGACCTCCTCTAGCACACAACCACTAGTGCTATTCACACCCCCTCACAGTCCTGCCGGTGGCTGCAGCACTGGTGCAGAGGTCAGAATCAGGCTCCACACAGAGCACATGGGTGGAGGCAAAAAGCTAACAGGAAGGATGGGTTTGAGCAACAGCTTCTGAAAACCAGACAAGGCAGAGCAGAGAGAAAGAAAGCAGCTCCATCCATGCCTTTATCAACACACATGAAATGCACATACCTGTAACTTGCCTTTCTTCAGACCTCCTCCTGATAAGATTATCACCCTTAAAAGTCAACTGCAAAAGAAAGTGATCAGAAACCTGTCTGCATTTCTAGAGGATGATGAGATTTTCCTCTGCAGGCAGCCCACATCAAGGGCACAGACGAAGAATGTTTCACAGCACTAGGCAGTTTCACAGAAAAGATACTCGCAATTCATCATGGGAAAGTTGCCCAAAGCCCAGGTTTTCTGTTGTTACCCAATACTCATCTTGCTGCTTTGCAGTGAGACTAAAGGACAGTAGGTTTCTATCAACAGTGCTCTCCAAAGGAGGGGGGAGAGGGGCTCTGCCGCTTGTGTACTATTGCCCACCTTATTTGACTAGGAAGCTCGATCAAGGCTGACTTCTTTAAGTATTTATATGAATCACTCAGACTAATGCTCCCTGTGGGAGTTTTAGCTCATGTTTTAACACAGCCAGGCTCATTTCAGTAAGTCCTGAAAGGTGGAAATAACACAGCTTTCCCATTCAGCATTCCTTTTGCTGTTTAATCTGTTTTATAAGAGCACAGCTGTAACACCAAAGGAGCTGCAAATCCGAAGCAAGAAGTGAAGATGGAGGTATTAAGCAAGATTTGCTATTAGACTGAAATCTCAGGAGGCTTGCAGTTGTGTAACTCTTCTCTGAGCTGGATGATTAGATTTGTCTGTTAACACAAACAAGGACATTTGTGGAAAAGAGAAAAAAAATCCCAAAACCAAACAGATGGGTGTTTCCCTTTGCATTATGGCCAAGAAATTACAGATTATTTTAAAGAAAACAGCAGGAATGTTCCATTTTACAGAATTTTTTTTCAGAGGAGACACCATAGGGACAAAAGACAAGGCATATAAACCCACAGTAAACTTCTGTGCTAATCTTAAGGAAAGCAGGACTACCCAGCTACTATCTAGTACAGCAATGCTGTTTGTTTCTTAAAAATTGCATTCCTCTTCTCCCACAAGAACCTTGGCCCATTTCACTGCCAAAGGATTATGTAAACAGTGCTTTTCTTCTCAACTTGTTTTCTACCCCCAGTTTTAGGCTGGTTTTGACAGCTATGAAATTAAATGAGTGAACCACCTCCACATCTCTTCTTAGCAGGTACTTAGCCTTTTCTTCTGCCCCTTTGGCCAGGGACTGCAGCTGACAGCAGGGTGCTCAGGTACCATGCACTGGAGCACAGGGAGACTGCACTTCATCCCCTGGGGCTTTCATCCACAGCAGCATTTTTCTCAGCTGGACACATCCAGACAGCACTCCAGATGCTGCACAATTCATGCACTTGACTAGGTAGCCAACATTCTCATTGACCCGTGAGCACCTCCTGATCCTACACGGGATCAGCAGCAGGACCCAGTTAGTGGTGGCAGTGTGGGAGTCATGGTATGGGCAGCATGGTCAGCCCCACAGCTGTCTGGAGGGACATATGGTTAGGGAGCATCAGACCTCATGTCACTCAGTCCTGCTGGTCCCTGTGTAGAAGGGAGAAGTGAAGCTGCAGTGCCAATAAGACTCACACGTGTGTTATGTGACTGCAGCTTTGCAGGACTCAATCTCCAACCCTCCTTCAGTGACTGCCAAAACATCTCTCAGAGCCAAGACATCTGGAGTACTCTCATGCTGCCTGTAGGACTCCACCGGTGTTAACCTCACCAGTGTCTGCATGTGAAAAACCCAGTCAGCTGGAACAGGTTCTTGCATACCTGCTTCATGATTAACTTTTCTTTTCCCAGGCTAAAGGAAGCTTTAGGAATATCTGAAGCACGAGAGACCAGTTGCAATGAGGCTGAGTTCACATGAGGTGGGTCTAGCAGCGGGTGGGTCATGTGAGGTGAGTCTAGTTCATGTACTGTTCCTCTGGCTTGGTGCTAAAATAATCAAGTCATCATAAAGAATGTGGACACTGTGTGATCACTGATGTTTCCTCACAGATGCTGAAATCCCTAGGCAATGTGACTGTAAATATTCTTTCCCCCCACCCCACTCCTGGAAAGCTCATGCTTCACACATATTCTGCAGTGCAAATTCCTCTTTAGTTACTTGGAAGGTGGTCACATTCCCTTTTAGTAAGATAGTCCCTGATCTTGTCAGCAAATAATAACAGCCTTAATAACTAAAATCCTCCCCACCCTGCTGCCCTCCACCTTCTTTCCAGCAAAATAAGTCACAAAAAACCGTTATTCACACATTAAATGCACAGTCAGCACATGCAAACTGGTGGATAAACGTGACTGAAAATAATGGCTCTGTGGCAGCTCTTGATATTCCTACAGTCATGGGACACTGGGGTTCCCCTGAAAAAGTGGCTTGGGATGAAGATATGAGGATGACACTCAAGGACCCTCACTGCAGATGGAAGACAGTGGTGGGATCTCAAAACTCTTCCAAGACCAATTTCTTGTTGTCTGTTTGTTATTAAAGGGGGAAGGGAAGAAATGAGGTAGACTGCTCCAAAGGAGGCACAGAGACTGAGGATTTCACAGGAAGAGTCTGACTGCCTACCTGTGCTCTAGGAAAAATTAGGATAGTCTGGACCCAGCTAAAAGCAACAAATAATTTGCAGTGAATCTGGATACTCTATGTATTTGCATTATTTTTATACTTCCCTATCACATCCCACCTTCCATGAACACCCTGCTCACTGGAAGAGACTCAGATCAGGCTCCTTGGCAGGCACTGCAGGTGTGAAGGTACCTACCTGGGGCCCACAGGCCCTTGATGTGTGAGCTAGTATACAACTTCTGTAGGCATCTTGGGCTGCCAGGTTTTTTAAAACAAGGTTAATACAGTCAATCTGAAACAAATATTTATTGTTTTTAAATCTAACAATAAAGGGTTTCATCAAAAGTAAGATAAATTTAAAAGACCAGGTTGACATCAGCCACCATAGTTTCAATCTATGAAATAACCGAAACCAGTATAAGCACATGAAAAGTCTGTGGTTTTTAAGCAAGGAGTAACCACAGAAATCTGTGTACAAAGAAGAAGTAATAGTGGTAGACCATGAAACACGCTAGATCTGAATGTTTTGATAATGTTCAAAGAGCAAATACATAATTCAGTTTAACTAATGAGTCTGCATGCAGACTATGAGTATCTAATGGGTTGACACAACAAATGTTAATTAGTTTGCAAGGTCCTGAGGGCAAGCACAGGTCCCAGCGATCTCACATCAGGAACAGCTGTACCAAAGGGAATTAGTCACAAGACTAGAGGGAATATTTGGATTATCTGCATGATCTTCTACCTACCTCAGGTCAGAAAACTCCCCTGACCTAATTCGCTCCCATTTGAACTGAAACAGTTCTTTGAGAAAAAGACATTTTGCTGTAAAATATTTAGTGCTGAAGAACGAGCCACAAACCTTAGCATGCCTTTCCACTGCTTAATTACTCACATTGTTAATTGCTATTGGTTTTTTGCCCTGAATCTGAATGTGCCAAGTCTCATTCTGCAGCCTTTTAATCTCACAAAGCCTTACTCTGAGAAAGGGGAGAGCCCTCTGCTGCCAAATGTTTTTTTCCCTGCTGAAGGCTAGGTCCAAGTACATACAAGCTGTGTGCCTGCTCCTGGCTGGGAGCCCAAACCCCTGATATCTCCTTCGGCCATGGGTATGCATGCTGGGGGACAGCCAGCAGGGCCATGGAGCAAGGGGTTGCATGGAGTTTTTCCTAGGCAAGGCTGAGGACCACAGCACAAGCACCTCACTGGTTTGTAGAGCACTTGGCTGGCATGGGGAGGAAAGGCAAAGACAAGTTCTGCTTTCAGGGCTATTTAATGTAGAACATGTACGCAGAGGTGAGAAGATCTGTGGGTGGTGTTTGACAGTGTGTGGTGGAGGTGGTCTCACTGGGCATGTTGAGGGGGCTCCAGGGATTCCAATACTCTGCCTAGATTTGGGAGCCCAATCCACCCTAGGCAGGGGCCAGCAGCAGAGAGATGTATCCAGGACATGCACAGAAGCAGAACTGTAGGTTCTGGGGGGATCTCTGCAGCCCAACAGAGAGGTGCCAAATCAATTTAATTGCCTCAAGCGTTAGGCAGTTGATGAACAAATACCTTTCAAGATCTGAACTTGGATGGTGTAAGTCTGCTTACACCTCTTTTGGGGAACCTAGACCTTTTTTCAGATCCAGTCTTGACTGACTGTTAAGTCACTGTCCTGGTTTCAGCTAGGGTTAATTCCTTCCCAGTAGCTGTTGCATTGCTGTGTTTTGGATTCAGAATGAGAATGGTGTTAATAACACACTCATGTTTTGGCTTTTTGCTAAGTTGTGTTTATCCAAAGTCAAGGGCTTTTTTTGTGCTCTGCCAGTGAGGAGGTACACAAAAGAAACTGGGAGGGAGAATAGCTGGGACAGGTGACCCAAACTGACCAAAGGAATATTCCACATCATAGAATGTCATGCCCAGTATATAAACTGGTGGGAGTTACCCAGAAGAGCGGCCAGTCAGGGTTTGGGAATGGGGGTCTGGCATTGGTCAGTGGGTGGTAAGCAATTGCATTGTGCATCACTTGTTTCTGCCTGCCCCTCTCCCCCTCCTTTATTGTCATTATTATTTGCCAGGAATATTTTGTTTTACTTTATATTCCATTATTAATCTGTTCTTATCTCAACATCTAAGTTTTACTTTGATTCTTCTCCCCATTCCACCAAGGTGGGGGTGGGGGGGAAGAGAGAGAGGGTTGAACAAGCAACTGTGTAGTGTTTCCTCTCCAGTTGGGTCTAAAAGCATGACAGTCACTCACATTAAAGGCCATGTAAAAAGCTCAAGCAATATTTTCAACCCTAAATCTTTCCTTTTTGTGGATTTAAGGATCTTATTCTTTTTGCTACAGTCACCTGTCCCTCGCTAATCCCAAACTGTTTCAACCCTAAATCTTTCCTTTTTGTGGATTTAAGGATCTTATTCTTTTTGCTACAGTCACCTGTCCCTCGCTAATCCCAAACTGTTTGCTCCAGGACTTTTCAGTGTTACCTGTCTTCATCATAGTCACTGATGCTCCAAGTCTGACCTGCACGGTGTTACTCCCTGCAATCAAGATCATTGTGATTTGCAACATGAGAAGTTAGTCCAGAAATGCTTGCCAGCTTTTCAACATGTACACACATATGCCATATGCAAGTGGCAGGTGCCTAGCAGTGAATTAATGGGACTGTAAGTAGACCAAGGATTTCTTTAAAAAATGTTGCATGGTCCTTCAGCTATCAAGGACTGAAAAATATTATCCTGAAGTCTTTTGACCTCAGTGTGACAGTGGATGTAACTTACAATTTACTCAGTGCTAGGCAGTCATTCTTAACCTATCGGAACACTGCTCCAGCCTCTTTGTCAGCTGCAAATTATGTCACTCAGGATTGTATGAGGCCACAGTTTAAAACAAAACAACACAACATTAAACACTGTAAGACCACACCCAGTTCCGGCAGAACCTCTCAGGTAAAGAATTGCTTAAGGATGGTTCCTCTTTTAGATATTTTAAGACTAGTGTGCTGGATTTACACCAAAGTGAGCCAGATTGAGTTTATATTCTTCTACTTTTTTAATCAAAGTGATTTTCTAGCCAGATAGTTGCTCACAGAAGCTACAAAATAGTTTTATTTTAGCAGTAAAACTTGCAATCTTGTTTTAGAAATACATTTGACACAATTACTTTCCCTAATCCCATGGTGACTTGCAATAATAACAATAACTATTATTATTACTACTACTACTAAGATTCTTTAATATTTTATTAATTAAAACTCTCTATATACTCTGCTCTCATTTCTCCTGGGAGCAAAGCCAAGCTGACAATCTATCACCATCAGGTTATCTGATCTATCTGCTTGTAATATTGGCAGAAAATTGATTTTTTACCCACTTATGTTCATACTTCTGCTATGCCAAGACTTAATAAAATTATTTTTCTTGTCTGTCTCCTTTAAAAGAATCAGATATAGAAGAGCCATACCTATGAATTTAAAAATCTGTCAAGTTAAGAGATTCTGTTTACCACTCTCTCTGTTATTTTTGGAATGTAAAGTATGTCATCAGCCCTCTGAGAAATGCATACTTAATCCTGCTCTTTACCCACTATGTAACTGGATTATTTACTGAACATTTCAATCTTTTCTGCATTTTTTTTTACAATTCTGCTATTTTACAGATGAATAATCATCAGAGGATCAGAAATTGATTTTGAGGGGTATTAAATATCAGTATCATGAGTTAACCAGCAAAATATAATGAAAATTATTTAAAAGTCTTGAATTTAAAAATCAGAATAATTTCAATGCTTCCTTTTTATTTTTAGCTTTATTAACCTTGGATGTTGTTCCTATGCTTTTCTCTAACAGCTGAAAGCTAGAAATTTATTAATAAAAAAGGTGGTGTTTTTATTTTAGTCATCTGACTCCAGAAGTTAGGGCTTTAAGAAAATAGATCAACCACCAGGAAACTCATGATGATGCATGAGCGCTGGAAAATCTTTTACAGCATCACCAATGCTGTAAGATTAGTGACATTGAAAGGAGCAGTTAGTGACAATCAGTACCACTCGCAATGCAGCACCTACCTATTTGATTAAAAATGGGAAGAACTGTTTTTCCTTTTAAAGTACATCTGCAAGCTTTAGCAAGCTGGCCCTAGCATTCAGTCTGGGTGCCAGACTGGAAATCTACCACCTCCAGAGCCTCCTTTGACTGGTTGTTACAAATTGTTCTGTGAGCAGCCCACTTCAATAGCCAAACTGCCTTCACAACTTGGTGCTTCCAGAGCCCAGGACAGGGGAAACTGGATGTTTATATTTCTACAATCTTTCCCACTGTGGTTCTTTCCATGAAGGTGCTCCACAGGTATAAGCTCCTGCTGATAGTAATTCACAAGATCCCCACATGGTCCACAGGATCAAGCCTGCACATGTAAACTTTTTTTTTCAGAACAAAGAAAACAAATTGTCAAATTAATCTAATGCTTCTTCTCATCATCCAGCTTAGTTTCCACCCTTGTTGAGCTGCTTCTCAAATACATAATTATCTGAATATACCAAACATACTTAGCACCAGCCATATGAAGTTTAAAAAGACAAGTGTTGCATTTGACACTTGGCATAGGGCAACCCTGGATGTTCATACAGACTGGGGAATGAGAGAGTAGCACCACAGAAAGGGCCCTGGGGGTCCTGGTGGATGGCAAGTTGACTGTGAGTCAGCAGTGCCCTGGCAGCCAGGAGGGCCAACCCTGTCCTGGGGGGCATCAGGCACAGCATCACCAGCCGGGTGAGGGAGGGGATTGTCCCGCTCTGCTCTGCACTGGGGCAGCCTCACCTTGGATACTGTGGGCAGGTTTGGGTGCCACAATATAAGAAAGATATTAAGCTGTTAGAGAGAATCCAAAGAAAGGCAATGAAGGTGGTGAAGGGCCTTGAAGGGAAGCCATATGAGTGGCTGAGGTCACTTGATCTATTCAGCCTGGAGGAGACTGAGGGGAGACATCATTACAGTCTACAGCTCTCTCATGAGCATTGATCTCTTCTCTGTGGTGACCAGTGACAGGACTGGAGGGGATGGCCTGAAGTGTCAGGGGAGATTTAGGTTGGATACGAGGAAAAGGTTCTTCACCCAGAGCATGGTCAGGCACTGGAACACGCTCCCCAGGGAAGTGGTCATAGCACCAAGCCTTCCACAGTTCAAGAAGTGTTTGGACAAGGCTCTCAGGTACATGATGTGATTCTTGGGGTGTCCTGTGCAGGGCTAGGAGCTGGACTTTGATCTTGTGGGTCCCTTCCAAACTCAGGATATTCTATGATTCTATGTTTCTATTACTTGCTGTCACTGACTGTACTATGTATTTACTCGTATATTTATATATATATAGATTTAAAAGGAAAACTTTCTATTTAGTGTGCTACCCAGAAATGCTTCCTATTCTTATCATTCATCTTAAAGATTTTATTTCTTCTGGGCAGGGAGCATCCGGTAAGTCTCCTGCCATCGGTTAACCACATCTCCCCGACCAAGCCGCAGAAGCCCGGGGAGCAGACCCCAAAAGCTCGCTTTGAGCTCCCCCTGCTGCCGACCGTCCTGCAGAAAGCCTGCCCAGCGCAGCCCTGGCCTCAGGAGCAGCAGGAGCAGGAGCAGCACCGTTGTACCGTGGGATGATCAGAGACTGTCACTTGGCTGTTGGAACCGATGAGGTAGGCGTTAAGCCTCTGCAGAGCACAGGGTAACACGCCGCATTCTGGAGGCTCCGATTCTGCAAAAAACTGCTCGATGCTGTGTGATAAGCCCAAGTGCTCAGGGTGATGCATCTTCCCTGGGTGGCACCAAGGGCTGCTGCAGGTGGTGGGGGCCTGGCTGGCCTGCAGCCCCTACCTGACCTGCACCATCCCTCTCCTGGCAGCCCCCCAGAGCTGCCATGCCACAGGAAAGGCATTAAGAGGCATCAAACCAAAGCAGCAGCAAAGTTTACAAAAACCTGAATGGCCAGGGCTCAAAAGCAGGAGCTGGCCCTGCTGGAGCAGGCTGGCAGGGGTCGAGGGCTGGGGGCAGCATGGCCCCACACAGAATCAGTTAGGTTGGAAAAGACCTCCGAGATTGTCGAGTCCAACTTATGACCACCATGTCAACTAGACCATGCCACTAAGTGCCACATCCAGTCTCTCCTTAAACACCTCCAAGGGTGGTGACTCCATCTCCTCTCTGAGCAGTCCATTCCACTGTCTAATCACCCTTCCTCTGAAGAAACCTCCCCTGGCACAGCTTAATACTGTCTTCTCCTGTCACTTGTTACCTGGGAGAAGAGGCTGATTACCTGGTTACACCCTCCTTTCAGGCAACCCCAGCTCCTCACAGGACGTACACTCCAGACCCTTCACCAGCTCTGTTGCCCCTCTCTGGACTCACTCCAGCACCTCAAAGCCCTTCCTGAACTGAGGGGCCCAGAACCGCAGCTGAGTTGCGGCCTCACCAGTGCCGAGTATAGTGGGACAATCCCTGCCCTGATGCTGCTGGACACACTATTGCTGGTACAGGCCAGGATGCCATTGTCCTCCTTGGCCCCCTGGGCACACGCTGGCTCATGTTCAGCACCCCCAGGCCCCTTTCCGCTGGGCCGCTCTCCAGCCACTCTTCCCCCAGCCTACAGTGGCCTTGTCGAACCTCACTCACCCCCCTGGCCTCGGCCCATCGGTCCGGCCAGTCCAGACCCCTCTGTCAGGGCCCTCCTGCCCCCCCTCAGGCCAGCGCTCCCTCCCGGCTGGGTGTCCCCCTGGGGCGCTGCGGGGGCGGCGGGGCCGTTGCCATGGCAGCAGGTGAGGCGGGGTGGGCCCGGCCCAGGTGCAGCCCAGCCCGGCCCGGCCCGGCCCAGCTCGGCCCAGGTGCAGCCGGGCAGCGCCGCAGGGACATTTATCGTGCAGCCCGGGGTGGCTGAGGCGTGTTGGTGCTCGGCGGGTGAGCGGGGCCGGCCGGGAGGCGGGCGGCAGGGCCGGGGAACAGCCCTCAGGAAGCTGAGCGTAACTTTCCGCTGAGTGCGCGGGGCGGGTGTCGGGGCTGGGCTCTGAGGTGAGGGGGGCCGGAGGGGACAGAGCCCCGAGGGGGTCTGTGTGAGCGGGGCCGGAGCTCCGGACACGCTCCCCGGGGCTCAGCCTGCCCCTGCGCCCCTCACAGCACTGCCGGACGGGGCTCGGCCGGGTCTCGGAGCTCCGAGCAGGGGGAAGTGCTTAACCTTGAGGTAAAGATGTTGTTATTGCTGCGGCGTGCTTGGTGCGGTCAGAAAACCTCTGTGAAACCCCCATCGCAGTGCTGAGTGCACTGACTCTCGCTGGTGTTGAAGACTGAGCTCTGTCAGCTGTAGGGGGAGGCTGCTGGTGTAACCAGAGTGTGAGGCTCCTGTAGGGTGCTGGCATTCACTGCTTCTTGTACTCGTCTCTCTTTAACCAGGTGTGCTTCTCTTAAGACCAGCAGGGCAACACCAGGCGGCAAGATGACAGCTGTGAGGTATGAACAGGGGGCACAGCCGGCAGAGGCGTCCGGGTGAGTGAAATGGAGTGCCAGCGTAGGGGGCTTGGGATTGAATATACCGTGTGTGGTCCCCTGTTTGTTAGTGCTTCAAATATAACAAAGGGAGTAATGATGGGGTGTTTGAAGTTCATATAGCATAAAGTCTTTTTATCTCCCCCCCCATCACCAATGCTGTTGTCTGAGAGGAGGGATATTTTTGAGAGGTATACTCTGTTGTGATTGACTTTTTGTAAGTAATTAATAAGTGACTAAGGAGTACAGAATATCCACTCTAGGTATAATATGCTCATGGCAGTAATAGCTGCTGTCTTTTAGCATCCAGACTGTCAAGGGGCTTACAAGACACTGTCAGGGTCCTACGTAGAGGAAGATGCTCTTGCTTTGCACTCTTCAAAAGCATCTACTGCAAAGTTGCCTTTGCCTGAGAGCAGTCACAAAAGCTTGTGCTCTGTAGGGAGAGTGTGTTTTTGTGAAGGAAATAATTTCTTCTAGCATGTCCCCCTTTTCTTCTCTTCCACCCCAGTAGTCAAAGACTAATTGTAGTAGCATGTGACAGAGCTTATTCTGTCTTGGACAACAAGTAGATGTAGAGTGATCAGCAAAACAAACTCCCTCTGAGCATTATCTAGAACTGAATTCTTGTGTGAGAGCATAATGGAAACAGTGTACTTGGCTTCTGTTTTATTTTTCTGTGAAAGATTATCTTCCTAACTCAAAACACTTCTGTTTCTCATTCTTATGGTGGCTTATTTTAATTACAGTAGAGGATAAGAAGGTGGCATTTGGTACATTTCTTGTGTCTGCAAGTATAAGCAAGTGACCTGCAGCAAAATTGCTGTAGCAGCAGCAGTAACATGCCTTAGTAAGTGAAGCATTTCTGCTGTTCAGTAAGTGTAAATACCCAAGTGAATATTCCATAAGAATAGCTGGAAGCAAACCTGCATGGCTTTGCATCATTACAGCATCATTTGCTTCAGCTCTAGGAACAAAATGAGGACACTGGTGTCTGGAGATACTGGAGCTGAAAAGTAAGGCTTAAATACTGAAATTATTGTGGTAGAATTTTTCCTCTGTTGAGCCTGATACTGAATGCAGGTGGTGAAATATCAGTGCTGGTTGCTGAAACTGCAGGAGAAACATCATTAAACTTTTTCCTTAAACGGTGGTTAGCCCAGACTGCAGAAGCACTGAAGGATGAAGAATACTTGAATCCTCTGAGTTATTATACTAATGCTTCAAACATGCTATGCTGCCTCAGAACAGCATGGAAACATCAATATTGAATGTGTGTGTGTAGCTGTTCCTGCCCAAGAAGCAATGATGCCAGAGGCAGAGCCTCAGCAAACAGTGTGGCTGTCCTCTTATGCAGCACAGTGTTTCTGTGGAGAAGGCTGAAATGAAAACTCCTGGATTCGGATGTTACACTTTTTCTCTGACACTGTCATGTGGCCTTCAAAAAAACCCAAAAAGTTTGTCTAAAGAGACCCTTTTAAGGAAGTTATGGCAAACAGCCACTACCCCAAAAATATGCTGTGCTAGCACTAGCTCAGCTGCTACTCTGGTCTTCCAGCTTCCGGTCTGGTATCCTGCTCTGCACAAAAACATCTCTGTGCTATGGCTTTTCCTGGTGAAAATATTCACTCTCTGAACAAGACTTTTACTGTAACAGCAGTCATGTCACTTGGACTCTCTGAAGTCATGTTGCATATGTACGTTTCTGGCCCCTCTAGAGCCTGGACTGTTAAGTCCTTAGTGGGCTCTTGGATGCCCTGTTTCAAAGCCCTTTATCCTACTGCTGAAGACATCTGTCTCTTTTAGGGGGGAGAAAAGGGAAAACTTGTGAGAGATGGATTGTTAATGGGAAATAGGTCAGTACAAGCCAAGGGGTTCTGCTGTGCCAGCATGGGGAAAGTCTTTCTTTCCATGTACCAGGCCTGTGCTCTGGCTCAGGCTGCTTCTCGCTGCTCAGCTGGCAGTTAATTCTTGTCTGTGGAATAACAAAAGGTGGCAATATATAGAGCTGACCTCTGTATCAGTGTGTGACTTGTGTTATTCCTTTGCCAGCTCTCCAGCAACAGAAGAGCCCATGGTACAGATTGATGATGGTCGTGATGAGGATGATGAACCAGACAGCTGTTCCAAGTAAGCTAATGATATACTTAATTCCTTGATTACCTCTAAAAGTGGAATTTGCTGAGCCAAAATAAGAAGACAGGTGCCTTGCTGAAGTAAAGATAAGCCCAGTAAAATGCTTGATACTGACATTTGTTAAGACAAGTAAGTTGAGGAAGCTTCTTTATGCCTCTAGAGATGAAAGCCCAACCCAAGAATCCAAGTTCATCATATTATGGGGAATGAGTAGTCCAAACTGCATTGATTTAATTTTCTTCAGGGAATGAGTTTATGGGAGCATGGAAGAACAAATGCTGATGAGAAAATGAGGTGAATGAGTATCAGGGGTAAGCAAGAAGCATCGTGGCCCTCAGCAAGACTAACCTGTCTGAATTTGCTAGTAGTTAACTCTGTTCTCGAAGTTCTTTTCTAACAGTATTTAGTTCATATCACTGTGTTACTGACTCTTATAGCAAACTCAGTCAACTCAATGGACTTGTTTCTCTGTTCCTGCAGCTCAAGAACAGTAAGGCTAAGCCTATTATCTCAGTTATTCTATGTGACAACGTGTCTTTGTAGATTTCAGAAGTTGACATTTACAAGTGTATTTCACAAAGGCTTTAAGCCAAGTATGTAAGAAAATGTGCCATGTTTTCTTCAACTGATTTAAGATGTTGGCAGGCCAAATTGCAGTGGTATGTGTATATATCTCAGGGTACAGTGGACTTAATAAAGGTACTTGTTCTGTAGGCTGTGAAAACAGAAGTCTTGGTGTACCTACTTCAGTTGCATTCTGCATTGAATGGGCAAAGACATAGGACCAACAAACAGTTAGTGTAATTATTGCAGTGTTTCCTTAGATATTTGACATTCATAAGTGCAAGGAAAACCTTCTCTATGCTAAGCTGCCTTCAGGGCAAAATGTGTTACAGCATCCTTGACTTCTGTAAGAAAAGCAGAGGGTACTACAATCCAAGTATCTCCTTCTTGCTTAAGGTTGCAAGTGGTTGCTGGTTAGACTTTGTACCGTAGTTTAATATAAGAGCCTAATAATGAAAGGTGTGGGTTAATTCAGTAACCCTGGCAAGATGCTGCCTCAGCACTTCAAAGGTATTTAGCCATGTCTTAAACTGAGTTACTGAGGTGCACCAAATGAAGTGCAATGCTTGAGTTATCCTAGAGGAAACAGGTGTCTTGGACAGGCTCACTGGGCTGCAGCGTGAATTATTGAGGTGACAAAAACTTCTTGTAACAGTGCAAAAGAAATCTACCAGTACTTTTTGTCAGTATATTAGTACTTCAGATAAATCCTACTGTTCATGATATGTTTTCTTTTAAGTGTCTAAGAAAAGACTTGATGTTTACTTTAGGTAAGTGATCTCCAGATTGCTTAACAGACTGAGAGTCTGTTTTTCAAAATGTCAGAACTAGGGGTTTCTGGGTTCTACACTAAGAACTACCTTACTTCTTGGTGTAATCTAGAGAGACTTCAAGTCAGTGAGAGCCTTACATAAAGGCCTGGCTGTAAACTAGAGGGCTTAAAGCATACCACGAGGCAACAAAATCTACTATAACCAGAAACGGGAGTCATGGTTAAAGATAACTCTCACAACTGGAAGAATTTGGCCTCAGAAACTCTTCCTTAAAAAGCACTTGGCTTTTCAACCTGAAAGCCTAATTGATATTTGCTTTTTAAAGGTAGAAATGAGATTTGTATTCTTCTATTTCAAGAACACAGGAGCTATTAACAAGTGCAGCTTTTTCCAGGCCTAGGGGAAAAAAAATGTATATATGTTCAATATATTGAACAAGATACCTTGATGTTTATCCTCTAATCTTCCTCTTGACCAATAGCTATTATATAAGCCCACTTAAAGATTATTAAGCCAGAGTTCTAGCGTCACTGGAATTGTGACACTGAATAATGTTACAGATAAGTATGTACTGCTGTACTTCTAGGGTCTGTAAACTGATCAATGCTTTTTCTAACAAGTGGTCAAAGCTTTGTTTTCAAGTACTCTCAACCTATATACTTCATGAATGCAACTGAATAATCCCCTCTTAAAGAAACCACTAGTATACAGACTACTGAAACTAAAAGAATGTGAACAAAAGGGTATAACAGTGCTCTTGTGGTTAATATCTGTAGCAAAATGTCACTTGTCAATTCTCTTCTCTTGCAGTGCAATTAGGAGAAAAATTTCCCCATTTGTGATGTCATTTGGATTCAGGTAAAAGCTCATGCTTTTAAAGATATATGGCCAAGGTAAAAATAGTCCTCATTTCTGGTAGAGTTCCTTGAACAGCAATAACTCCAGCCTGCCTTGTCTGAAAAGTACTGAATGCCCTGTCACCCCCACAAAGGGTGATTTGAGACAAGTATTGGGATAGAAAAATTATTCTTGAACAGATAGGACTACATTCTTCAAGAAGAGCTGAAAGTCAGAAATGTAAATGCCATTGACTGGGATAAAACCTCTTTAATGGCTTATTCTAGGCTGGCAGCCTTTGAACAAACAGTTGGTCAGTTGTATGCAGTCTGTGTGCTGGAACAAGGTGAGCCATTAAAGACATTTTTTTTTAAGGGACTGCATTAAGTCATTAGTGGGAGGGAGATTGAGTAAGATGAAAGAGAGCACTGACATCTGTTTGCCATATAGCATTTATGTTTGCACTGCTTCTAGGTAGCTGCTGAATTCTAAGTTAATAGCAACAGCTGTGTCTGAAGTAAATGTATGGTTCCACATGGATGATATGCTCTGTGCAGGTCACTTAAAAGTGCAATTGGTATCCTTCAGCTGCTAATTAAGCAGGCCTCAATCTATGTAAGAGGGCATGCTCTTGCTGGAACAGCTTAACAAAAATCTGGGCTTGTACTATTCAGTTGATAAATGTCAGCAATTCATTCCTGCCTCTCAAGTTGACTTGTATTTTTTCTCTTTGCAGAGTATTTGGAGTTGTACTTATCATTGTGGACATAATAGTGGTGATTGTGGATCTAGCTATCAGTGAAAAAAAGAAGGGTGTCAGGGAGATTCTTGAAGGCGTTTCCCTGGCAATAGCACTCTTCTTTCTCATTGATGTTCTTCTAAGGGTGTTTGTTGAAGGGTAAGACATGGGCAAAAATTAAATCAGAGTGGCAAGTCCTCAAGGAAGGAAGGAAGCAAAGCTTCAAGCTTGTGCTATGAACATGGGTGCCCTGTAGGCTAATTTTTGGGTCATAGATAATAACCATTTCTTTTCTTGGCTGTGTATGTTGGCTGTTACCCTTCTGTAGAATAATCTGTGTTTTCAGTATAAATGAGTACTTGGAAACTACATCAGCCTTGCCACACCTTAGGTGTGTAAATCAGGTGTGAGATTACTTTTAATGACACTTCAGTGCTTAGTGTTAAGAACTACTTCAGGAGAGCTTCCCTCTAGCAGTCAATCTGTATAAGTGGTTCTCTTTTTGAAGATGTTTTTCAGTCTTTGCTACCTATATGGGCATCTGTCTAAAATTGTCCTTGGTTTCAGCTTCAGGAACTATTTCCAGTCCAAACTTAATATTTTGGATGCGTTCATAGTGGTGGGCACTCTGTTAATTAATATGACGTACTCCTTCTCAGACCTTGCTGCAGCAGATCAGATACCAAGGTGAGAACGGTATGGCAGCTGGTAAGTGTGAGCTCTCTTTTCTTGATAGTCTTCTAAAAATTTTATTAGGCACCTTTAAACTAGATGTGTGCATACTGGATCACAAATACGACATAGTGTTTCATGGTACTAATGAAGGATAGACACAGGTAACTTTGGTCCACAGTTATACTGTAGACTGTCCCTGTCTCAAAGGCAGAGGTGATCTGAGCAGATTGGTTGTAACTAGAAGTGAATAGCGAGACCATCAAATGCCCTGACTCAAGCAATTTTTGGGGAAAGGTGTTCAGCAGCCCTGATAGAGAGGAGGGTTTGAAGGTCAGAAATAAGAGTTGGATTATAGTAGGAAATGGAACAGACAACTGAAGGAGGACCTCCATCTAATGGATCTTGAAGTAGGAGTTGCCAAACTGATTTCCTTCACTTTTCTTTCTCAAAAGCTTTATGGTAATACATGTTGGATTTTTCAATGATGCCCTGGGGAGAGAAAACATACTGTTTATGTGCATAAGCTAATTGAAGTCCTATTTCCTTCTGATTTCTGTAACTTGATCAGATAACCTGTGAGAGGATTTTGTTCCTGATGGATACAGAACTACAGCATTAAGATTAGTTCACCTGCACTAAGTTTGATTTAGTGAAACTTGCTTGTGTCAGCCAGGGAAAGAAGTTGAGTGTTTAAAAAAAAAAAAAAAAAAAAGAAAAGTTGAAAAATCACACTCTCTCCAAATTCAGCTAATTGGTATAAGAGTGGAGCATTATTCCAGAAGAAACCAACTCAAAGTTTAGTTATTGAAGAGTCCAGTGTTGGACAAATATCTGTAAGTAGTAGTTGTGTCTTCAACTGCTGGCTAACGTCAGGTTTCAAAAAGTAAAACTGTCAAAGGAATAGCTTTTGCAGCCTCAGTCATAAAAGGCTGTTTCCTTGTAGGTTGTCATAAACATTCATCTGAGTTTTTAATGATTAATTCCCATTACTATGACAACACTTCTCTAAAGCAGCTTTTGGCTTATGGCAGCATTCAGTTAAAGACAGAAGCACTGTGATAGGGTAATCTGCACTGCTGTCTTTTCTAGGCTGTGCTTGCAGTAGGCCTGATTCTGCATTGGCCCATCCAGTTGTAGATTGGTATGTGCAAGGTCCTTGTATTCTGACTTGCTGAAGTTGACAGTAATTTAGCATAGGTTTTTGATTCACATAAAGAGGAGTTCACACTGATGCTCTCAGGAGACACTCAGCTGGGACCTATCATCTCACCCATTCAATTCTTGAGGCCCTCTGTAAGGCTTCTCTTGTTAAAGGTTCTTAAATCCCATTCTGACCAAAATATTACTACCTGACACTAGATAATATCTCAAACTTGACCAAATCACCGATTTTGAGATGAGGTGTTCTTCCCACCTAGCGCTCCAGTAGTGTCCACATAATCCAGCTAATTTCCAGTAGCCTACCTGGGGTTTATATATTTTCTTTCCTCATAGCCCTTCCTCAAGAAGTAAACAGCAGTCTTAAAGCATCTGATACATCTAAGAATAATTAGAATTTGAGCAGCTATTATGTGGATGAGAGCTTATATGTGACAAGTGAAATTTCAGTGACAGTTCACAGCGGTAATGTGCCCTGGAGGGAGTATGGTTTCTGTTTCTTATGTGGTCTAGCTGGGTGTGTGCTGGGATGAATTAACTGTTTCCTTGAAGTCTGACCTGTAAAAGGACATTGAGGAATGAGAGCTGGATATCAGTCTGGGAGTTCATGCTTAACTGGCTGACTTCCTGAAGGGCAGAGTACAAACTGCTTTTATCTTGAAAAGTAGCTTCTCAGAGTTGTGATTCAGGCTGGGGAGAGGGGTATGGAGTTTTCATCCCAGTGTTTGTTCATCTGATTTGCTACTAGCTCCAAGCGAATTCTGTTCTTAACAGAGGAGGGTGAGTTAGGAAGATTATCAGCGTAAAACTGAAACTTTCCTCCAGGTGTCTAGGGCAAGCTTGTCTTGCTGACTTTAAGCTCCACATCAGTGGAGAGCAGACTGTCTTCAGCTGGAGGTTTGTCTCCCTTACTGTTGGTATTCACCAGGATTCTTACACAAGTGTATCAAAACCTAAGATCTGTGTGTGTGCTGCTTAAAAGTATTTGCTCACATACCTTCTTAAGGAATGAAACGAATATTAGTTTGCCCTAGTCCCTAGGGGTGGGGGAAGCAGCTGCTGCTGCTCAGTTGTTTTGGTGGAACCACTCACCTAAGTGCCTTGCCTGCTTCAAAGTTTAACAGCAGTTCAAAGTTCCTCAAACCAAACCAAGTGCTCAAGTTGCTGAATGATTAAACACAGGATACCTACTGATCTGTTCTCAGATCCCTTAATCAAGTCATGATGTACATAGCCTGTCTAGCTTCTCTTTTCAGTCATTTCTCAGGTAGTTACATACATTTAAATGTAGAGTTGAGAATAAACTTCAAGGAACAAGAATTTTGTGATAATAATATAAGTAATCTTAATGGAATTTGTTGCTTGCTCACTGGAGGTGCCTGTGGAAGTCACTTTTCGCAAGTAGGGGATTTCCTAGTTCTGTTAGCTGTTCAGAACATGTGCTCTCAAAAGCTTTTAACATGGTATTCTTTAAGCATAGTATTTGCTCCAAAATCAGCCTGAGAAGTCCTAGTTCAGTATGTGAAACAAAGCTTTAAACTGTCTCTGAAGCAGCTCCTAAGTAGCTTTAATCTTTGCCTCTAAGTTTGGTTGTGTCTGTTTTCTTTCATGGTGAATCTGACATCTAGAATGGTTATTTTCCTCCGAGTTCTGAGAATTGTCATCTTGATAAGAATATTTCGCCTGGCTTCACAAAAGAAGCAACTTGAAGTGGTGACCAGGAGAATGGTAAGTTTGCCTCTTAATATATCTAGGCTACCACTACTCCTTCCAGCTCTAGCTCTTTCTTTCTGCAGGCAGCCATCAATGGTAAATAGCAATTGATAGTATTGCCCAAGCAGCACGTCAGTGTCTCTGACAGGATACCGGAGCTTTGTCTCCCACTTCAGCATAGCTAGTCATTCTTGACTTTGCACAAGTAAGCAGAAAATTGACCTGGAAGGCCAGCATATCAGAGTGATTGCAACACCAGCATGTGTCTCAACTGACAATTTCTAGCTTGCATGGTGCATAGACTGTTTTTCCTCACATGGGAGAATAGCAGTTTTAATGCTTCTGGTGCTTTATTTCATGCAAAAATGAAACAACCTAGGTGTTGAAGCCCTATCCACTCTGAATGCCTCTTATTTTCATCAGGGACATTAAAGTGGTGCTTCAAGTATGTCCTGTTGCTCAGGAATAAGCAGTTTTGGTTATCCTGCCCTTAACTTTATTCTTTCTTCCCTCTGCCTCCAAACACTCAAATAACAATGACAGATTCATGCTGCAGTCTGTAAAGAATTTGCAGTGTTTTTTTCACTAGCATAAACTTTGATACTTCAGGGTAAAAATTCTATACAGAGCTTCTACATAAAAGCCAACACAAAAAAATGTTACTTTTGGCTAATGCTGTGCCCTTTGTTATAGCAAAATGAGGCTCTGCTGCTCAGGCTTAACTTCAGAGTCTAAGTGGCTGATTTTTCCTAGTAACAGACAACAGTCTGTGATCTTTGGCATTCCTGTGGAAGACTAAATCTATTCTTTTTTTTTTTTTTTCCTTTTTTTTTTTCCCTTTTTTCTTTGTCAGGTCTCTGAAAACAAAAGGCGTTATATGAAAGATGGCTTTGATCTGGATCTCACTTATATTACTGGTTTGTGAAAACATGCCATTTTGCAGCATGTTAATTCTGCTAAGACTTGTTCTTCAGTTAATAAGAGCTTGATGTGACATATAGACAATGTTTTAGACTAATGATATTTAAGTATGAAGTCAAACCAGACCTTCTCCTTTTCTTTGGGACTTTGAAATATGGATTCCTGTCTCTGGCACTGTTCTCAAGAACTAGCCTTCTGGGATAGAGTTGTACAAGGTATATGTAATGATAGAAAAGTCTACAGAGGCTTAGAGAACTGGAGCTGAGAAACTATTGACTTAGAGTATTTTTCTTTCTGATTTTGTGGAAACTGACATTAATGGTGTCTGATGCTTAGGGAAGCATTTTTTGTCTTGCTCTACATATGCTAATTGACAGAAAAGCCTCTCAGAAATGGCTAGGTTGTTCTTACAATTAAGGTAGGAATAAGACATTTCATAAGGCTGTTCCTCAGTCATGTAGTTCTTACATGTAGGGGACTTTCTGCTGTTACTGCTGATTGCTGTCTTCTTCACAGATCGAATTATTGCAATGTCATTTCCATCTTCTGGGAAGCAGTCTTTCTACAGGAACCCCATAAAGGTAAAAATTTCATCTACCAAGTTCACCATTTCTGAAGCCTCTTTCTTTTACAGGTTTCCACTAATTTGCATGCAGACTAGATTGTGTTAGTTCTAGTTCTGCTGGCTTAGCCTGTTGAAATGATTGCCTGATGGTCTATACTGTGCTTTACTGCTTGTGTCAGTGTCTCAGCTAGGCCTAATGGGATGTATCTCAGTGTGGACACACTGGTGCTCTGATGCTTCTGTTTTTTGGGAATCATAGAATCGAGGCAGTTCTGTCCCAGGCTAGTAATAGTGATAAGATCTATTCACCTAAATCAAGTTGTTTAAAAGGTCTACATAATATCTTTTTCAGAGATATGCTGCCTGATATTGTAGAAACATATATAGGGCAAGGATGGTAGTAGCAGTTGTACTTTTATTCCAGACAAGGACCTGAGTTGGAAAGGCCTACTGTCCAAGGGCTGTTCATGAATGCTGTTGTCAGTCTCATGTGGGGGGGTTGAGAGGGTAGTGTAAATAAGGTGTAGAGCACTAACTACTCTGAACTTGTTATTGCTTAGGAAGTTGCAAGATTTCTGGACACCAAACATCCAGACCACTATAAAGTATACAATCTCTGCAGTAAGTATGCTTGGCTGCTGACTACCTTGAAATACTGCTAAATGGAAAAACATCTGAAGGTATTCTGCTGATAATAACAGATCTCAAGATATGTATAGTCAGTCAAAAGTGCATAGCTGTTTGTGACTACATTCTGTCCTGAATGTGGCTATTGACTGTACCAGAGCTTGCAAAGCTAATCTAATATTATATGGAAGCTTGCAAAGGAGATACTGGATGTCTTGCTGTTTAGACTTCCTTGTTCATGCTGAGAAATTGCTTCAGCGTTCCAAGGTTATTATTAAAAATAAAAGTGGAAAACTAAACCAGGGCTAAAACTTGAGGTAATGTTGGAGAATCTTCTAATGAAGGTTTAGAAGAATGAAGTGAAGAATAGCTAATAGCTAAAAGTTATTCTGTTTAGAAGTGGTTAAAAAAATATTCTTCAAGAACAACTATTTTGTGGTTCCTGCTTCATAGCAGTGTGTCAGAGCTGGAAGCAAAGTATGTTCTAGAAGTGTTGATGCTTGCAGTCATTACAAAGTAAGACTGTCCTTCGGCCAGCAGAGGTGTACAGGGGAGAGGTCAGATGGGGGATGTGGTGTTAGTGGCTCTTTACCACTTTGCCTGTAGGTGGTTGCTGTGTTGACCCTGACACTACATCAGAACACTAACTTTCAGATCCCTAAGTGATCTTCATGGAAAGGAATGATGTTCTGAGCCTGGAGATAAATTTCAAGTGAGAAGTGTGAAACTAGAAGCTAAACAATCATGACATTAGCCAAATTACCTCCCAGGTTGTTTCATTTTGATCTATTTACACTATTGTCCTTTAGAAGCTAGTACAGGCTCAGACCAGCAGTTGTGTATCACAAGCCACTTTCTTGTTGCAATTCTCTTCCCCTTCCTGGCATAACTTTAGATGTTTTCCTGTAGGTGAAAAAGGCTATGACCCCAAGTACTTTCACTACAGGGTGGAAAGGATCTTTATTGATGACCACAATGTCCCAGCACTACAGTGAGTCTTGTCAAGAAATACAAATGTTGTAATAGTTCTGTGTAGGCATTTACACTGATCAACTAATTTTCCTCTTATTTAGGGACATGCTGAAATTCACTGCCAGTGTCCGTGAATGGATGAATCAAGATGAAAAGAACATCATAGCAATTCACTGTAAAGGAGGCAAAGGTAGGATTTCTCATGTGTATTCTGCATATGCTACAAATCACACTTCATTGTTACTACAGCTTCTTTGATGTAAGTATGGCCTTAAACAATACTGTGAGATAGGGTTACAGTGTAACTTGACAAATTCTGGAGACACTGGTGACTAGCAACAGTATAGTATTGTGTTTAGTATTATACAACCTCATTTCTAGGTAGTCTAAACTGGCTCTTAGTCTAAGCTGTCATTGTATCTCTTAAAATGTTCTTCAATAACTTTTTGCTGTCCTGACAGCTGGAACATCAGTCCTTCGGGAGAGGCTGGGGATAAGGAACTACTGAAACTGCTACTGTGAAAAGTGTTAGGCTGCTGCTTTGGCTTCCTGACAGCCAGTCAGCTGCACTGAATATTCTGCATTGTAATATAGCTCAAGCTTATGCATTGTTTAGTTTGGAAAAAGATCTTTAAGATCAAGTCCAACTGTTAATTCAGTACTACCAAGTCCACCACTAAACTATGTCCCTCAGTGCCACATTTACACATCTTCTAAATACCTCCAGGAGTGGTGACTCAACCACTTCTCTGGGAAACCTGTTCCAATGCTTGATAACCCTTTGGGGAAGAAATTTTTCTTAATATCCCATCTAAATTTCTTGTCGGGCAACTTGAGGCCATTTCCTCTCATCCCATTGCTTGTTACTTGATGGAATTGACATCCTCCTTTCAGGTAGTTGTAGAGAGCAGTGAGTTCCCCCTTCAGCCTCCTTTTCTCCAGGTTAAACATCCCCAGGTCTCTCAGCTGCTCCTCACAAGATCTGTGCTCTTGATCCTTCATCAACCTTTCTCTGGACACACTCCAGTACTTCAGTGTCTTTCTTGCAATGAGAGGCCCAAAACTAAACATATGATTCCAGATGTGGCCTCACCAGGGATGAGCATAGAGGGAAAAATCACTTCTCTAGTCCTGCTGGTGACATTATTCTTGATATAGGCCAGAATGCCACTTGCCTTCTTGGCCACATGAGCACACTGCTGGATCATGTTTGGCTGCTGTGAATCAGCACCCCAAGGTCATTTTCCACTGCACAGCTTTCCAGCCACTCTTCCCTGAGCCTGTAGCACTGTGTGGGGTTGTTGTGACCCAAGTGCAGGACTCAGCCGTTCACTTTATTGAACCTCATACAATTGGCCTTGGTCTGTCAGTTCAGCCT
The DNA here is from genome assembly GCA_013400415.1 of Scytalopus superciliaris. Classification (NCBI taxonomy): domain Eukaryota; kingdom Metazoa; phylum Chordata; class Aves; order Passeriformes; family Rhinocryptidae; genus Scytalopus; species Scytalopus superciliaris. The sequence goes on from VXBX01007602.1 coordinate 44,613, forward strand.
GTCTAGGTCCTTGCAGCAGATCAACACTCTCACCTGACTCAGTGTTCTCTGCAAACTGACTGAGGATGCACTCAATCCCTTCGTCCAGATCACTGGTAAAGATATTAAACAGAACTGGCCTGAGTACTGAGCCCCAGGGATGCCACTACTGACCAGCTGCCATCTAGATGTAACTCCATTCACCACCACTCTCTGGGCTGATCATCCAGCCAGTTTTTCACCCAGTGAAGAGTGTACTTGTCTGAGCCATGAGCAGCCAGTTTCTCCAGAACGCTGTGGGAAATGGTGTCAAAGGCTTTACTAGTGTCCAAAGAGACAACATCCACAACCTTGCCTTCATCCATTAAGCAGGTCACCCTCTCATGAAGGAGATCATGTTGAACAGGCAGGACCTGCCCTTTATAAACCCATGGTGGCTGGGCCTGACCTCCTTATTGTCCTGTATGTGTTGTATGATGGCACTCAAGATGATCTGCTCCATAACCTTACTCCTTAAAATGTTCTAGAGACTGCTGGATCTTAAATCAAGATACAGAGTGATAGAGTACAATGTATTCTTATGGACACAAAATAATCAAAGCTACCTCATGAGCAGTTGCTATCTGTAACCACTAGTAGTGTGTGAGCTGTTGAAATGCATAAATAACTGCAAATAAGCCAATCTTTGTTGTAAACATATGCCAAGCACCTGCTGTTACTACTGCAAATACTTGGCTTAAGACAGATGGTTCCTTAACATTAAGGAAAGTTGCCCTGAGGTGAAGCTCTGTTTTAAAAGGTTTTGCAAAATGGAATATTGAAGCTAGCTGCAGGTCAAAACCAGCTCGCAGAACAAGTATAGGGAGAGGGACTTGACATCTGAGATTTTTAAATTAAAAACTGAAACTATATAGGATTTTCATGCTAGCAGACTTGATGGCTTCTCAGTAGGGTTGTGGGAAAGTAGTTGGGGCAGAGATACAACTCTGAAACTTGTAGCATTGGGAAGTGCCAGTTTATAGCTTTATTTAGTGGAGTGCTATACTCTACCCTGCTGAATGGAGTATGTAGTTACCGACCAGTTTCCTGAGTGTCTCTAGTAATACTACAATGAACTGTGGGGACTGCTTTCAAGGAATAAGTTAAGAAACTGTACTATCTTGTCTTTCACTCGTTCTTCTCTGAAATACAGGCACTTGACTGTCTCTTACAACTCTTGAAATAGATAAGATCACAGGACATGACTTCACCTTCACAAAAATAATCCCAATACTTTCAAATTGCTGTAACTTAATTTGTCTTATACTTCTAATACAGGCAGGACTGGAACAATGGTCTGTACTTGGCTTATAGACAGCGACCAGTTTGAAAGTGCAAAGGTAAAAGCCGTTTATTTTTGTTTAGTATACAAAATGCCCCTTTATAATCTACTGAGTTGGTGAAATGCAATACTATTTCAAAAATAGTCTATTCTGGAAAAAGGATTCCATGAATAATCTGTTTTTAATAAAAGTTTTTTGTAAATCTTGCTACTGTGTAAATTCTAAAGCTGTCTATTCTTGATCAGCAAGAACTGGGAAAGTAGCATTTAACAGTACACCAACTTAAAGCACTCTTTTTGGAGGCATGATAGACCTAGACCCTTGAGAAACAACTTAAACTGTAGTTGACTTCTGAGCAAACTCCAGTAAGGATAGTGTCACTGTTTTTAAGTGGTCTTAAGTGATTTCCCCCTGCACTCTCCCTCTAAGTAGTGTGAGGCATCAAGAATTGTTTTGTCTTGGCAGCCAGCATTACAGCAGAAAGCCCTTCTGGGGAGAGGGAAAAAGATTAGCCAGGACATGTGCTTATGCTGCTTTAGTATCCTAGATCTGGTATATCAGTCTGGAGGCTTGGGATGCAGAGGGCCCAGCTTGCTCAAAGTAGTCTGGACAGAGTGTGTATCCATTTAATCACTTGTTTTCCTTGAGTCTGGTTTGTGAAGATCTGAATTAATGTTTGGCTTTGTTTGCCACAGACCATTTGGGAAATGTAGTTGGTTCCAAAACCATTGTTTAGAAGTCATATTGCTCTCCTTTACTCTTTCATGGATTACGGACTTAATGTATCTGACTTTCTAATTAGTACTTTCTTATTCTAGTTAAAAGTCTCCTTTAGGAGGCTACTCTACAACAACTACTGCATATTTTCACTTGCCTTCCCATGCTGGACTTGAGTAGTATAGTTCTAGTTTAAAATCCTGTTCTCAGGAAGGGGAATGGTGGCAGGATGGATATCATAACCTTTGAAAATTTTTTGCCTGTGTAGGAAAGTTTGGACTACTTTGGGGAGAGAAGAACTGATAGAAGCACAAGTACTAAGTTTCAAGGAGTTGAAACTCCATCCCAGGTAAGCTTGAGCAGGTTCAGTAACAGTAGCCAAACCAATACTAGCCTTGTGAGTGCTTATGCTGCCCCACCTGCCCTGCCTTTTTTCCTAATACTTGCTTAACTCCTGAACTTTCTGTATTCTTTCTCTATTCTTTCTGTAAGAGTTGGAAGGCCAATAAGTGGCAGGGTTGTACTGCGTTTTCCCCCTTCCCTTATGCCTTTCACTGCATAATAACATGAAATCTGAAGTATGATATCTAAGATAACAGAATTCTTGAGATTAGGAAAACTCCACTGTTCAAGCAGGGTGAGCTGGAGAAGGTTGCCTATGGATGTGTCCTGTCAGGTCTAGAATATCTGCACAGATGGAGACTTCACAGCATGTCTGAGCATCTTCACAGGAGCATGACACTGTAAGACAATTGGGCTGTTTATCAAGGATGCACAGAAGCCTGCAGCCTGGCCTGGGATGGGGTCATGGCACTGCTGTGGCTGGGTGTAGGAATACATCCTCTACAGACTGCATTCACTGAGAAATACTGCACAGATTTTTTGCCGCAGGCTGCAATTTGGGGATTTGGTCATCTTAATTCAGTGTACTGTGGTGATGCAGGGGTGTGCAGTGAATCTGGTGACAGAGGTACTTTAGTTGCTGGTATAAAATAGAATAGAAGTACAACTGTCCTTCAGAATGTGCTTTGGTAAAAAGTCTTGTGTGTTTAAACATTCAACCTCTTAAAGCTAAAATATAAAAGCTCCTCAATTCTTGCTGAACTAAAAACTACAGAATTCCTCTTAAAACATGAAATGTGTATGTTGATAAAAATGTAGATGTTGAATCTCTCTAGATGATTGTTTGAACTGGGAAGGGGAAGGAGAACAAAGGGCTTTCTAATTTTTGGACTTTGGAGAGCTAAAAAGTTGAAGATCCATTTACCTCCTACTTCTGCCTGGAATTAATCTGCACTGGGTACAGAAACTGCATAATATGTCTGGGTTTTTTGCATTACAGAGTAGGTATGTTGGTTATTATGAGATCCTGAAAAACAAGTATAACTTGAAACTCCCACCAGAGAGACAACTCAAAATAAAAAACCTCAAAATCCACACTATACATGGTAAGAACTTTTGAATTTGGGCATTCCTCTATCTGGTAATGGTTTCCTATTACAGGCAGCTCATATCTACTCTCTCTCTTGCTAAGCCCATGACAGGAATGTAGATTTTAGTGGGGTTTGAGAATTTAAATGGCACAGAATATAATGAAGATTGTTTTGGAGTCAGTTGCTCTGTTGTGTTGCTTTCTGGATGTCTGGTCAAATGATGGCTCACATGCAATCTGCTGTTTTGGAAGGAGAATCACTTTTCAAGTTAGACTAACTCCACATGTGGAACTGAATCTGCTGATGTTTCTCAGCTTTATATACATGCCTGTTTCTGTACATGTGTACAGGTAATTTTGATCAAAGGCTGGAAGCTCATCACTCTGTCCTAGGGGACTTCAAAATGCAGTTTTTGTTCATTCAGTGGAACTAGACTCTACGTTAGCCTGTTCCACTAGTGGGATTCACTGTTGCTTCAGTATACGATTTTCAACCACTGAATCCTGAGTTATGTTTAGCATTTGAGCTCTCTAGAGTCTTTAAGAAGGTGTTCTGGGAAGAAGGCACTTTTGAATGGAATTACACTTGGTTTTCATGACCTCTTATGTTTCCAGCTAACATATGTGCTCTGGTATAATGCAGTGCTTTCTTCCTAGGAGTTGGGAAGGGCAATGGAACTGATATGAAGGTGCAGATAATAACAAGGAAACAAGTTGTACTACAATGTGTATGTGCCCGTCAAGAAAACTGCAAGGTGAGTACTATGAAATCACATCAGTTGAGTCACAGAAGCTGGAAGGTCAAAAGTGTCTTTGTATAGAAGTTTAATACTGGACGTAAAACTATTGAACTAAATGGATGATGTAAATTTTGAAAGGATGAAAAAGCTAAGCTTTGCTAAATCCTGGAGAAGGTAGTGGTAAGATTAGTGCAGTATTTCCTTAGAAGTGACTTAAATGCAAATAGCTCACTCTATCCTGAGTAACTTAAACTGTTGGCTAGTATTCTAGCACTGCTGTTGTATTTGTATACCATGAATGAGTAGCTAGGTATTGTCATGAATTGGTCCCTTGTCTTTCTGCAGTAACTTTTCATAAAACATACTTTATTCTGTTACCCAGCTGTTCTTTGATTCTGAAAGTGACTCTGTAGTCATTGGCTTGGAGGACTGCCCTGTTATAAGTGGTGATGTGAAGATCAGATTTGAATCAGATTCTGTAAGTATAAGTGTGAAGACCTTCATCTGGGTGTGGGGAGAGGCTGCAGTGCACACTGCAGCTGGGTCCTGGCTGCTTGTGTGGTGTGGGGCAGAATTTGTTCTTCTGCAGTGACTCCTGCTATGTGGAGTGGTCTCACTGTGCAGTGAGGGATGCGGCCAGAGGTGCTGCTTCAGCCAATGTAAGCAGTGGATGCGTCTGGCTATTCATACAAGAGTGCAACCAAGACATCTTAGTTGGGTACCTGCTGCCTCTAACATGAGGCTCTTACCTCATTGTGTTGAATGACCCAGTACTGAAGTAATTGCAGTGCAAATAGTGATCTGTGTGTGATACTGGGCGCTTCATGTGTACTGACTCTGGCATTGTAGCTTTGTAAATCAAACTGCTGAGGACAAGTGGGTACTCTTGCTCTGCAAAAAGACTGTTGTTGTCTAACACGGTTCTTAAACAAATTCTTAACCCTTTAGGATCTCCCAAAGGGTTATGATGACTGCCCATTCTTCTTCTGGTTCAACACTTCCTTTATTGAAAATAACAGGTATGTGATCATTGTGACTGCCTTCAGATCTTAACTTCTGGTATCTGAATTGAGTTGAAAGTTTATAAACATGGTACTGAAAGCTGAGCTAGACTTGATCAATTAGCTGTCTGAACTTCCAAGGTGGTACTGGTCTTTGACCCTCAACTGTAACTTGTGAGCAGGCAGCTTCTTCTTGCACTGTGCTAAGTATTTTAAACATATGCAAGTTTTTTATCTTAAATATTGGACTATTTCCTCAATACACTAAGTATTGTTAAGTGAATTTGAATTCAAAAATGTAATGCTAACTAATCAAATTTGCCATCCTCTGTAGAACAGCTCCATGAAAGGCTGGAACTTGCTCAGTAGCTTAGCAGTCAAACATTTAGACCACACTTAGAGGTACTGATGCTTGGGATTCCAAAGAAAGGCTCTCTTATGGCTTCTCATGTTTTTGATAAAGTTAGAAATTATTGTGGGTTTGCTTGCTGAGACTAGAACTTCTGCAGAAGCTCCAGCCAGAGAAAGTTTGGCTTGTCTGTCTTGCTTGGGGAGTGATGTAGAAATGCAGAGACAGGAGATCCTTATCTTCTGTCTAACTTGCTTTGACAGATCCAGGCAGAGGAACAGTGAACTTGACATAGCAGACAAAACTACTGTGTTCTCCATGACTGGAATAGGAAGGAAACAATTTTTACTTAACTGGTCCTGTCAGAGTGAGGAGAGGTAGTCGTGAATCAGTTTGTAACTGTTAATTTAATATGCTGATCCAGCAATACATCCTGAAATCGAGGTGCAAACACCTAGTTAGACCAAGTCAGTGCCAGGAGAAATGCCTGCTGTATGACAGCCCTACAACATTGCTATTTCAAGAGTTTTGCTAAAGTGCTTTGTTTTCTCCAGAACTAGGGATGATGCCCCACCAGGCCTTCACTTCCTCCTTTCTGCCCAGAGAACTCTGGTAGAGCTGAAGTTGACTAGGTCTGATCAGAAGCAAAGCAGCTGTTAAGACTGCTTCTATCTCTATATCTGTAATTCAGCCATAGCTGATGTGCAAGTGCTTTTAAATGGTAACTAGACATGAATTTGGTAAACAGTAAAATTGGAGAATATGCCCCATGAAGTTGAGTCCTCAATCAAATCCTTGCCTTTAGGAAGGTTAATTATTAAATTACAGACACTTGCATCCCATCAGGAGGCCTTGAACTGAATCCAACATTAATTTTACTCTAACAGTCTTGCTCTGTGGGGCTCTGGGAGGGGTGTGTGGAACCAACCCACAAACCCATCAGGTTGACTTTGTTTCTCAGACTACTTCAGATGCAAAGCATTGTGCAGACATGGCTGATGTCTGTTTGAATTCCAGATCTGGGGCTGTATTTAATATACCAGGGTTGAGACTGAAACTTTCTCAGATGGCTGGAAGGAAAAAGCATGTCTTAGACTATAAGATACGCTACTGAATTTTGTCTTTCAGACTCTACCTTCCCAGGAATGAGCTGGATAACCCTCACAAGTCTAAAACGTGGAAAGTCTATAGCGAGACATTTGCTGTGGAGGTGAACTTTATTGATTCATAAGGGAAATCTGAAAGAAGGGAAACATGTAAAACTTACTCTTTCCTGGAGAATGTCTTGCTGTTTCAGTATATGAAGTGAAGCAGTCTCATTTTGATGTAATTAATGTATTTCTATGTAGATACAACTTCTCAAATAAAGTTACATGAAGTTCTGTTGTGCAGGGCAATAACATTCTAAAGAGTTACTTAATGTCAGCTGACTATCACATCAGCCTTTGGAGCTTAGGTATCTCTGCATACAGGTAATTCCTGTTTTAGTAATCTAAGACAGTTGCCAGTCTTTAAGCAAGAGTATTAACCTGAGGGTGGGTGAAGACCAGCAGTCTTCATGAGACTGAAGAAGGTGTGTCAGATTTTTTTCAACATCTGTGTTTTCCACGGAGCAGTAGAATATAGGAATTCTGAGGGAGAAATTAGTCTTCCTGTGTCAGATTACTGCTGCTTGAGTAGAAGCCTTGATATTGAACTGCTCTTCATCAGGAGTTGGTGATGCAGGGTTTTGAGCAACACCTGTCCTGCTAGCTGCCTGTGGGGGTTGGAGACAGCACAGCTGCTTTTCTAGTGCTGTACCTCCCCACAAAGGGCTGGGATAGCCACACACCCTAAGACTTAAGTCTGAATCTTAGCTCATGAACATCCCAGCTGCCTGGGATCAGTTAGTGAGGCTTGCCTTAATGCCTGCATGTGATGGGTTTGATCTATGCACCTGTCCATTTAAGCTAAGAGTGCAAATGCTCACAGACCCCTCTTGAGCTGTACTAAGATCTGTAATTCACAGACTTCCAGGGGACTTATTCTGCTTCCAGCTGTTCTCAGCAGTGCAGCTCTTCTGTGGAGACTATATCTTCCTTGGCATGAAATATGATGAGGTGTTCTTGCCCCTTGAGTCTGACAGTTTCTGTTGTTTTCATAGTCTTTTTCTTGTTAGGAACCAAGAGTGGAAGGGGAGGGACATAGCTTTCCAGTTAAAGAGGTAAGCAGAGGTTACATATCTTCCCTGTGATCACTCAGGGGTAGTGGTGTACTATGAAGTACTTTTGTGGACTGAACTTTTGCTATTGTGTAATTAGCTAGCGCTTAGGAGCTTGGCTCTTGGAAGCTGCTTCTTCTATCAGCACTGTACTTCATGTGTGGAGGCTAAAGCCTGTCTTGAATGACCAACAGTGTCCCACCAATTGTTTGCAGTTCTAAGTGCAGGGTAGTGAGCCTGGGTCATTTAGGTACATGTAGTCCAAGCTCCTGTGCAAAACAGGCCCAGATAGAGCTGGATCACCCAAACTAATTCAGTTTTATGTATCTCCACATAGAGGATTTTTTCACACAGTACTTAAGCTTGTAACTATTTTTCCTGCCTGACTGGAATTTCCCTGATTCCAAGTTCTACGTATTGCATCTTGTCCTGCCCCTGTAAGCCTCTGCAAGGAGCCTGGCTCTATCCCCTCCCAAGAGTGAGGTAACTGTAGACACTTCAGCTTTTCTCCACCATCTATTCTCGTTGCTCTCTGCTTGCCTTGCTGCAGTCTGTCACTGCCTTTCTTGTACTGAGAAACACGAAACTAGATGTGTATTCCATGTCTGCTCTGACAGATGTGAGAGGTATGAGCAGAGGGTCAGAACCACCTCACCTGCTGGCTCCAGAGCCAGCTCTATCAGCCTAGTCTTTGCTGCAAGGGTGTGCTGGCTCATGTTCAACTTCTGCAACACTGTTCCCCAATTTGGGGTATTGCTTTGGAGTTAACTGTCCCTCAAGGTTAAGCAGTGTTGGCAAGGGTATACACCCCTGCATCTCTGGCCTGAGAAAATGAAGAAATATCCAGTTTTACGGTCATGAGATCCCAGCTGGAGCACTGGAGGGCAACAGGGCAAGTAGGCACATAAGGTCTCAGTGTCCCTGTGAATGTGCTTGGGTCTGGAAGAGGATGCCCTTTTATTGCAGCTAGAAGTGGCTGATGACTAAGTTAATTTTGGCTTAGCTCAAGTAATTGGATACCACTGTCCTAGGATGCCCTTTCTACTAGCTGATGCCTTTCTAATAGTTGGCAGGGCAGTTAAGGTGACCCCTCTTCCTGCTTATAGAGTAAGCCAGTTTTCTCAAGTAGCAGCACCAAAGGCTGTGACAGCAAGTCAGATTTTTCTAGCTGAAGCACATGTGGTTAAGTAAAAACTATTGTGTAAGCAGGAATGAGCAACAAAATAGCTGTTTAAGGGATATACTACATTTTTCTTGGGTTGTCCAAACACCACTGCTCGGAAGATGGTAACAATAGGTTCTGGACTCCCTGTTGCACTGACCTTCACTGTGTTCAATGTAGTGGACAATCATCCCTTATATATGTTGAATTTGTGAAGTATGCTGGACTCCTGGCATTCTTCTGAAGGAAACTTAACCTTATAGCCTATATCTTGGTAATGTAGAAACTTGAAGTTGAGGTGAACCTTAATGCTAGAACTGACTTTGATACTAACAGAACAACAGGCCAAGCACTGAACCATGGGCTTCATTTTCCACAGCAGAAGATGTAAAATCAGCAGTTGTTTCACACCACCTTGCTCTAGCTGCCACTTTCCCTTCAGTTTTTAAGGGCTTTATATGATATGTTCATTGATTGTAAAAAGTCTTTTCCTTTCATTCCAGAGAGGTGGTGATGACTCCAACCTCTCTTTGTTTCTCAGCTAGATGAGCTTTTTAAATGGTGTTGCATAAACAGTCATCATGTAGCCAGTAAATCAAATGAAACTTTATTCCCATGAATTCCTATACCATTATGAAGTTCTTAGCTGAACAACTGATACATGTGTACAGCTTAAGCAGCCATGAATGGAAAAATTACTGCTTACATCAACTTCAGAAGGTAAACTCTCAAAAATGCCACCAGCTTCTTGCTGTAGGTTGTTTTAAATATCCTGCTTCTCTTGAAGCTTCAAATTCTGTATTAAAAACTGCAACCATGAGCTTTAAAAAATGAAAGCAAAGACAAATCTAAGAAATAGATTGAAGTATTCCACTGCTGTGAAGTCACTCCTCACCTTTTTGTAAGTATTAGAAACATGTACAAATACATTCTTTCTCTTAGTTAGACAGCTTTGAAAACGAGAAGTCTAACACCTCTTAAACCCTCACCCTCCTACCTGAATTATTTAAACATTTGGTATAAATTCTTTTTAAAGTACTGGCACTGAAGAGTATTGCTGCCCCTAGTGTACTGGTCAATCAAGGTAAAGTGGTGCAATAGACACTGAAGATTCTTCAGCCATTCCCTGTTTTAACTGCCTCTTCTGACGGTCATGAAAGGGAGATGAATTGTTCCTTCTGCACTTGAAGGCTGGAGGAGCAAGAAGAGTTTGTGGAACTGAAGAAACCACCTTCCATCAAAGGCTGTAACAATGCAAGGAATTAGCCAGCTTAAGTGCACCCTGGCTCCACTGCAAGAGGCAGCAGGTATAGAGATGATTTCATCTATGCCTAAAGCTTTTTCCTGTTCTGGGATCCAAAAGGGAAGCTGTAACATGCAAAACTAGGCTGTTCCAGCTCTGACAAATGTGGCTGATGTGGGAAGTTGCTACTCTCTATGAAGCTGTGATGATATCACAGAGTCACAGGGCTCTGTCCGTGCCCCCTACACCGATGGGCTACACTTACAGCACAGAGTCAGCATCCCTGTAAAGCTCCAGGCCCAAGTCTGTGCTGTTCTGAGACCTGCTTGGACTTATTCCAGGATCAGGCAGTAGCTGCTTCTTACAAGGCAGAACATGCTTGTACAAAGAATGTTCTACTTCAAGAACAAAAGCAGTATCTGGAATTAGGTGTCACTACCTCATTTTGGGTAATACTAACTGCACCTATAATCAAGTAACATGACCAGGCAGGCATGCCCTCCAGCCCTGAAGGTGATACAAGGTATCTAGTCACGTGAGCTTTTTCCACTCATCTGCAGAGGCAGAGCAAGTGGCAGGACTCAGCCCAACTAAGAGTGTGCTACACCAGAGACCCTGGTGTCAGGTGTCTTTTAACAACAGTTACAGCTTTCTGCTCCAGTTCAGTTTCCTGTCCTTCCAGGACATGGACTCATTCATGTCAAGGTGACCCAAACAGGAGCCTACACAAAGTTACAATTCTGTGCTTGGAGCCAGCAGCTATTTCCAGCAGGTTTCCTTATGTTAAGTGCTGTTCAGCATATTCCACCACTTCTAGAAAGGATGTAGAAAGCAATAAAATGCTGTATAGATTCCTTGTTATTGTTACTGGGTTTCTTTTATCAAAAATGCATGCATGTCTTTTATAAAAGGTAGGGGGTGAGTACTTCCTACTTTTATAAGCCCAGTCACTAGGACAGAGCATGACCTTGGCAAGTCACAGAGCAGCTGGGAGCTGGAGACTGACAGGGGTCTAGTTGAGGGTTATGTCCAAGTCATCCCGAATCAGCATGATTAGACAAGACTGATGTGGAGTCACACACCAGGAACAACTGGGGCAGGTCACTACCACAGCACAGATTTAAAACCAGTGCTTTGCTGTAGACAAACCATAGCCTACTGTCACATGTTACATTAAACCCCATAGGTCAACATAGGTCTTTTTAGCACCATTACAGGTCAGGAAATACATTTATGACATGCAATGTACCTAGTGCAGAATCTGCAAGATGGAGATAGTTCTGCTTGTGCAATTCAAGCAGCATGTCCACACCTCAATAAAATCACCTGATTTTAAAAGATTACAAATACTAGACTGGAGTTGAGTTTCTAAAATTAGGTCACTGATTTGGCCCTGTTCAGACCATCATGTGATCTACATATTTTTGATCATTTATTTAAATGACCCTTAAATAATCTTTTGTTCTTTATCTGCTTGAAGGTATCAGTAAGAATCTATTTGTTTCATCATAAGTTTCCGGCTGTACTCATAGGCAAGGAACAGTGCCCCATTGGCCAGGAACGCACGGATCATGGTTGGTGTTAGTCCAGAATACAAGGCAAGTACACCTGCAAATGAAATCAGAGACAGTTAGCAATTTAGTACATTGGCTGTCTGCATCAACCACTGTGCTCTTACCTTTGAAGGATACTGAAACAATGCACGAACAGAGAGCTGAACTCCCTGGTGGAGCTGCTAGTGCAGTTATTGGATATTGATATAGAAGTGTCTAGCACTGTAACAGTTTAGCCATGTAAGTGCTTATATTAGAAGCTTATTTCAGGTACAACATGGTCTTGGTCACCTGAGATACACTACAGAGTAGCTATACCACAGCTGGCAAGGAGACAGAAAAAACAGCAGGACTATGTTGGAGCTGTGCTCCAAGTCAAACTTCAGTTCTGAGGAGTATATTCCCTAGCAATGGGGCCAGGATTCATATTTACTACCATGTGCATTCTTAAATCATCTTCCAAAATGCCTGACCCAGGCCTTTTCCTGAAATGAGATGTTGAGGTAGATGCCTCAGTGTGAGGCTAGACAGGGCTGTTTGATAAATCAATCTTCAGCCATGTATTAACTTCTAGGAGTGAAGAGAAATTCTGCATGGAACTTATCCAGTTCTTTCAATTTTCATGTAACCTACTCCATAGGTAATGGAGCCCATTCCTTTATCTACTTTTTAATGCATATTGAGCTTTTGTTAGCTTTAAGTGAATAGTCTCCTGAACCCAGAAGCAGGGCAGATGCAGTAGGTCTTAATTTCTAGATTTCAAGCTTTCCAGATTACATGAAGCATCGATATTTCTGTTTGCAAGAAAGTTATTGTCTGTCTCTTAACACACTGTCACTGGACTAGATTTCTTAAGCAATTTTAGGTATTGAAAGGTATATATTTCAGTCTGTAGCCCTACAAAATTTACTCTGCTTGCATACTCACCTTCAGTTCGCACGACAGTTACAAATGTTCCCATAAAGCCTGCCTGCTTTCCAGCCATTGAAAGAACCTGAATTCTAGATTTGACACAGTCCACAGGATACACAGCAATCCACAGACAGCTGCCTCCAAAACCTCCACTTAATAGTAAAGGAATGGGACCTAAAGTTAAGAAATAAGCTTTTATACATACCACAATATTCACCAGCACAAATATAACGTTATTTCATCTACAAAAGTCAAAGAGAACAGAGGAACTTGCTTATGACAAAAGAGCAGTTTCTGCTCCCTCCCAAACCTATAAGTTAATTTAAAGCTGCTGCTAAATTGCAAGTCTCAGTGGAAGCTCAAAGATTATAAAGAGTGCCTCTTAGATTATTGGCCACACTAAAAAAGCATAACTCAGAATTCTGTCTTGACTATATTAACTAAACTAACTCCTTTAACACTTGTAACCACTTTCCAAGGCTAATTGTGAAATAGAGTTATGTCATATAGTGTTACTAATCACCTAACAGAAATTTATTTGGTACAATAGAGTTACTTTTGTGATCAGTCACTTTTTCATGATGTACCCTGATTTTGTATTTCAGATCAGATATTTATAAACATTTTGTAACAAGTGAGTCTAGAATGCATGAAGCTGAAATCCTGTCTCCCAGCAGGACAAAGTATTACTGTTCAGTCTTTCAACAGGAGACAGGCAATCTTTATTCTGGCATCACTACATTTTTTCCATGTCTAATTTTCAATCTCAGTATTCTTGTACTATCATTGTTATTACATCTAAATGGTCAGCATACATTTCAGCATATCTCTTGAACAGTGTGTTCAAGTAATGAAGCTAAATACTTTAAAATCACTCTAAATGGCTGCTGAAATGAAATAGCTCAGAATTGTGTTACACTGTAGGGTCAGATATTTCAGCAGTTTTGTAATGCTAGTTCACTCCATTTATAATACATCCTGCTTCATTATAAAGTGGTCACTTCAATAATTAATTACTATGTATACGTAAAATGCAGACTTCCATATTTAGTATGCCCAATTGCCTTCATTTTACATATATGTACTGTACTGCTGTACATCATCAGTGTATCTTCAGGGATGATATGCCCTCCCTTATGTCCCCCATGACAACATGCTAACCCATCTGGAAAAAGAGTCACCATACCTAAATCGTCTTTTGATCTCCCAGAGGCAAAGAATGTCCGGCTCAGTTCATACCCTCCAAAGAAGAAGAAATAGCCTGGGACTTCCCGCAGCAAAGTGCTTGACAGACCACGGTAAAAGCCAAGGGGACCATCCTTTTGAATAACACCCTTCACTACTGACCAAACTGTACTGATAGAGAGGTTGATCCAGTTAGTGATGCTTAATAGCCAGATAATGAAAAGCTACAGAACAAAGGCAACTGCAGTGACAATTAAGGGCTAGACGCATTGTGCAAACGACAGAATTCAGGTAAGACTTAGAACAAGGTCCTGCGAGGAGCCCTTCGCTGGCATCTGGCTTTAGTAGTACCTGAAAGGTCTGCAGGCTGTGACTTTCCCAGCCACAATTCTTCTCTGATTGGCAGTGCACTACGAATGTGACACTGAGCCAATACAGAATTTGAAGTAATAATATACATAAAATGGTTTCAGAGTTACTGGGCAGGGTGTATACTTACTTGTGTCCCTGGATTATCTTTCCTGACAACTGCATTTCATGCATGGCCTGTAGCCGGCACTTCACCAGCTCTGTGGGACAGAGGACAAGGGTGGCAAAGGCAGAGGCGAAGGAGCCTGCAGCAGCATTCTGCAGATCACTGTAAGACAGAAATTGCAGAAGGTATTTGGGCAGTGACCTTTAGTGCAGTGGAGCCACAGCACCAGCAATCAGCTTCCTGAACCTGTACTCTAACTATCAAGAAAAGCTGACACAGTCTTGGTGGAAAGAGTCTCTGGGGAAAAGGGTAGTTACTTGAACTAGAGAGAGGAAAAAACTAACTCATCCCATCTTCTCGTACTATGCAAAGATATCCTTTTGACACCTGCGAAGATATATTGCAACCTCTACCCTTCTGCTATACTTCAGTGATTGCAGCAGAATAAACACTACCAAATATTACCTTTCTTGGCTTTTATAAAGATTTCCATCAACTTGTTTTACTGGGCAACTTTTGGGTACTAGTTACTTCCTCAAAAAGAATAGGAGCAGTAATCACCTCATATAGATAGATGTCAGTGTTTTCAAATTCATCTTACCAGTATTAATACAGGCTTTCAGTGGAAGATGCTAGAAAACTGAAAGCAAGGCACAATGGATCACTGTAATCTTTCTATGGATGTGCTGCCATGAATGCAACCATGTGAAACAGAGATAGCACAGACAAATATAAACCACACCACTGAACAAGACAGCACTGTCATCTGCAATGACTCACAGTATTCCAAAACTAGGGCTTACTTTGTGGTGATTTGACACATACCACAAATTCTGGGATTGCTAAACTGCCAGGACTCAAAAGGCTGGTATTCAAGGGTCATACTACTTTATGCTGCATTTTAAACAAGCTCCTTCAAACACTGGTGTGTTAGACAGGAGCTGCACAATAGCATAGAAGAATTCAGAACCTGGGGAGTCAGCACAGCTGAGACTGACCTCACTGCAGCACAGAAATTCTTTCTGTAAAAGGGAAATGTTTGCCCTGTGCCCAGCAGTTTGATATATCTATAGTATCGGAGATTAAAGCTACAACTTTTCACCTTGCAGAAGCACCACAAAACCAAAGTTGTGACATGAAGCAAAGCTCATGCCATATTCAGATATGGCAGTGACAGCTATGCAGTCACACTATTTGATCTTGAATCAACAAGACATTAAACAGTCATCCTGGATCTGATAAGTACCATTATCTGACCCAGAAAGGAAGGATCAGATGCCAAATGCCCTTGCTATTGTTACATACTCAAATTGCATTCCCATTCTGTATCTGACTCCAAAGACAGTCGTACACCAATGTACTCTTGAAAGTCTCCTGCACTACCTCCCCTGCACACAGCATAAACATGCTGTCTCAGTCACATGAGATGATCCTAGGGCCTCTGCACATCTGTGACCTACCTCCTAAGATGATCACAAAGTTAAGAAGAAGTGAAGCATGCTGCTAGTAGGCCTACCTCCTACATTTTAAGTGGTAGGAAAAGGTAAGGGATCTGTAAGCTGAGCAAGCAGAAAACCCCTGATCTAAGAAAGCAGTAAGGAAAGGTGAAAACAGTCCTGTCTCAGCTGAGGGGTCTCAACTGTCAGAGAACAGTGATAAAGAATGCAAGTAAAAGTAATTAATATAATTTGTTTCTTCATTACTTCATATTCCCCTCATAGCAGGCCTCAGTCTTAAGATACAGCATGTCTTAATGTGACAGGAGAACACGTCAATGTCACTTTTAGATAGTTGTCTCACACTTAGGAAGCTATCCATATCATGTCAGAGATCTCAAATGCAGAATCATGGCCTCCCCTGCTACTTCCACTGGAGACAGATGTGACAGAGGCAGCACAAAGCTATTAATACAAAGGTGAGTGTGGTTAACCTTGCACCACTCCTTGAATGAATGGATTAGGACACTAAGAGAAGTCTTTCACACACTGTGGCACAGCACAAGGATGGAGGAGGTGCAGCTCATCTCAGTGCTGCACAGAGGATGTACCTTGAGAAATGGGTAACAGTAAGGCACACTGAGAGTGCTGGACCATTGACAGCTCTAAAGTGATACATCTGGAGAACAGTCATTCTAGCCACAAAGACCATAATCATTGTGCCAGTGCATAAATCCATAACCTGTTCACACCCTGAATACTCTGCACAACTCTGGTCTCATAAGCTAAATCCCCAGACACATTAGAATTACAAGAGTTTCAGAGAAAGTCAGCAATGACAGCTAAAGGAATGGCTTCAGAGTGCTCATTGATTAGGAGGGCTGCAGCTCTCCAGTAAAGGAAAAGATTCACGTGGGGAAGAGGGTCATGGAGCAATGAATCTGCAAAGTCCCAGGCAGCATGAAGATAGTGGCCAAGGACCAACAGTTACAGAATTAATGACTGTCATCTGCAAGGCTCCCTGCCAAAGTGTGCTTCAGATGCAAGGTACTTAAAATAATTCAAGAGGAGACTGGTCAAGTCTTCAAAAGATCCAAAGTCACTGACTGGGTCAGACCAGTATCAAAAAATCCTCTTAACTAAGAATGTGACCTGGCAGAGGACTCAGTAAGTATTAAACACTTCTTTCTCATTCTTCAGGCAGGCACTTTTTGCCAGTGCTGTAGACCATAGACTGTTCAAAATGAGACCTTTAATCTAACCACCATTACATTCAAGCTTTTGAAACTTAAATAAATAATTTTTTAAAAGCAAGGCAACATTAGAAAACTGTCCTTTCCCCTTAGTGTGCCTCCTTACAAGAAGAGCCACTACCCCTCCTGCAAAATCAGAACAACCTAGACATCAAGGGAATGCTAACTTTCAGGTGTTGTAATGCTCAGTCGCATTGGTAAAAATGTTCCAGGTCTTGAATACTCCAGTTAAGCTGTGAATACCTAAACCAGCCAGCTATAGTGAGTGATTAGTAGATGGCTCTGTTGTGGTTAGACACCATATTGTAACACAAAGGTCTATATTCCAAAATTTACTACACTTTATAGTGGCAGAGGGAGGCCTGGGACATTACTTGTACCCTGACAATACAGTATTGGCAAATAGCAATGGCATGACTATTTTTTATTTATTTATTAAGACAAGACAGATTTTTATTACTAACCTGAGCTTTGTTTTCCTATCTACTCCCACAATTCTTCTCACAATTTGTTGGCAAAATCCATAGCACATGAACAGAACGGAGTTCTCTGCGATGTTGGCTAGAAGTGCTGGTGTGGTTCCCTTGTAGAAGCCTCGAAACCCCACTTGCTTATAGGTTTTCACAAAACAGTCAACAAGTCCTTTGTACATGTTGGGGAACGTCTGCATCTTCACCTTTGCAGTGTCAAAGGGCTGGCCGGTCACCACGCATGCCGTCCCACCTAAGCAAGCAGTGGAAGTTAAGAGGGTGGCTGAAGGTTATTGCAACTTCAACATCTATACTCAAGCATCAGTATAAGCAAAATCACAGAAAGCAAATATGAGTTAATTCTACGTAGGAAAAGAAAAGTGCACTGATTTTAGCACAATGTTATCAATTGTCAGTGGTGAATTTAGTTACTCTAAAAAAAAAAAAAACAGGTGAAGGAGCAGTAGCAGCATGATTCTCATTAAAAGTTTCTTTACCTCATCAAAAGCAAGCTTCTAAATGAATCAGCTCACTTGTATAAACTTGTGCTGAATTAGACGTATTATTCTGCAATCAAGTCACTTGTGTCAATCAGTTAAGTAGCATTTTCCTTTGCTCATTATTGCAGTGGTTCAGAAGCCATCTGATTTTACATTTCAATAATAAAAAATAAAAAAGCTCTGAAATATTAGTAATCAAGTGATTCCTCTGGGACAAGAGGAACACTGCTGAGAGTGCTAAACTGATCATACGTGGTAAGTTGATAACCAAAGACTCAAACCATTTACTTCAAAACTCCAGATGGCTCTTAAGTACATTTATTTCCACATACTGGAAGAAAGTGTTGAGTATAAGCTGAAAAAGGGCAAAAGGGCAAAGTTTCTCAACATGATATCTTTTCCAAACTGAACTGCAAGGTCAATACCCTGAACACTTGTGAGATAATTTCCATCAATGTCACCAATAACCATTTTGCTCACAGTGCAGTGTCCTTTCACAAGATCTAGCTCAATTCAGTAGTCTGCAGAAAGAGCTAGTGTTATACTTTTTCGGTAAGAAACAGTGTGCAGTGATAGCAATCTGTTAGAAGCAGATACCTGACAGGAAGCACATGATACATGTGCCCTATGCAGGCTTTATGGTTTTGCTTTTTTAGCAAGAGAGAAGAACAGTCCTAAAACAGAAACTAATCTTTAATCAAAGTATAGTTGACATGTACATACCTTAAATTATCTGTAAATGGAGATAACAAAGTAACTGAAATGGAAACAAATGTGTGAATCCAATTAAGATTAGTTCTTTTTCCTTCATGTGTGGAGAGGAAGAGTAAGCAAGTGTTTGTTTAACAAGCATTATTTACAATCTGTTTTACTCTTTGCAAACACATTTGTGTTACATTGTTCTTTCTCCTCTGCAAAGAGGTACTTCAGGTCTCTGGGAGAAACTCAAGATCTAACTGCCATAAAACCTCATTCTCAACCAGATGGATCATTAAAAGCTTCAGAGCAAATCATGCAAAGAAGCATGAAGAGATTCTTGCTCTGGAAGGATAACCAAGGAGCTGGTTTAGACCAGTAACATCCATGTAAGCTTCAAATGCAAAGCAGAGCTGGAAAGGTTCAGTCAATATTATTTGCAGGGAAGTCAGGTAGATATTAATCCACAAGACAAATGCTAGGGTGTTAAAATAAAATAATGGCTGTTGGAAGATGCCCAGAATAACCAGGAATCTTCATGGAAATGTAAAGCTGAAAAATTGGGAGTTGACAGAGAATGGCTGTTCCAAAAATACTGTCACTGGAGGTGGCACAAAAGGCCTAGTAAACTAAATGAACTTTGTAAGCCTCAAGATAAAGACCAAAGTCCCAGTTATTATCTAAAATATTGAAGAAGAAAATAATTCTTCCAGCCAGCAGCAAAGAGTCATAAAAAAATTAACCCAACCACAATATGAAAACAAACTAGAAAACCTAAAGAGTCAAATCTGTTTGAACATTTAGACAAGTGTGGTCTTAATAATGACATGGCAGTGGTGGAGAAAAGAGTCCTACTGAACCAAAGAAGTGATTAGATGTTGATTAGATCCTAGGGAAAGGACTATGACCCACAGACAGCTAAATGACTTATTTATTCTTGCTTGGAATTTACTTGCCCCAATGTGTCGTTACTTATCAGGTAGTCAAGACTGTAGGAGAGGAAGGTAAAATCAGGTTACGTGTTGGCTGGAGGAACAAGCTGTTTATTCACTTAGATACATTTTCTAAAGGGTGCAGAGACTGCCATGCTGAACTTGTGCTGTCACCCCTTGCTTTCTCACTGCACTGTTAACCTCCACTCTGACAAATGACCCCAAGTAACTACCACTGAACACACTTAACACCATTAATACTGTCATATTCACAGCATTAATACTGTCATAAAAGGACTGACTGTAATAGTTATTCTATGGGAAAGAAAAAAATCTATAAAATTGTCAAACTGGTTACAAGAGTAAATTAGAAAAATCTTCCACCTTTTCTGTATAAATACTGTCAGCTTAGAAATGTCAGAGACCCCTTTTCCCTGGCAGAGTTAAAAGCCACAGTTCTCAGACACAGACATTACCAACATGGCAGTGTCAGTGAGACAATACAACTATTTCCACGTAACTGGTGCAGCAAAATTTTATGGCACAGACTAAACTGAAGTGGAAGTCGGTTAAGTGAATTCATCATCAGTTCTAAAAGCTTCACAACTTTGAGATTCACACCAGAATGTTGTTTGAGCCAGTAACGCTTCTTGTGCCTGTCAGTTAGAGAGGGTTCCTGTGACACAAACAGCACGTTGATCACTCATACATTGATTCATTCCAAAACTCCACTTGTGACTGATTCTTAAACTCATGTAAACATGAGAAAACTTAAACTTCCCTAAAGAAAATTATTAGTCTGAAATAAGGATTTATACCTCCACTGTGTGTCAGGGGTTTCAGTAGGGAGGAACAATAGTGATAATTACAACACTGGCCGAGGTCACTGCTTCACTTCCATATCCTTAAATACAGAACGTGAGGCATTTATACCAAAAGGAAACTGCTTTTGCATTTGTTAAAGGCATTAAAACTGTCTCTCAGAAGTTTTGTGCAATTAAGCTCCCTCCAGCATTACCTGCAGCTCCTGCTGTGAGGTCAATAGCAGCCTGAATAGCAGAGTTGATCCTCATGCTTCTCACTTAAGTTTATCAGTTACTTCAGAGCAAAGTCTCCTGTTTTTCCTGGTATGTATGGAGATACTTGTCTCCTGAGGGAAGAGAAAGATAAACAATTTACAATAATTTGACAGGCAAAAGCATCACAGGCATTCTTTTACATCCACTCATCCATTTAGAGACAGAAAATGCTTGTGCCCAGGAATGAGACGTAGCATATTTGTATTTTGACCAATTTTGTGGCATTAGGCATACCTCCTGGAGCATTACTGCCTAGCTTCACCTTCCTTGGGCTTCCCAGCTTCTAATCTCCCTGGATATCCCACGTGAAAGCAAAGAGTACGTCCAGGGAACAGTGCTGAGCACTACCTTTATATTGATTAGAGAAGCATGGTCTCTCATCAGGTGTCTAAGGCTAGCTAGCAGGAATACTTCACCTCTGTCTCAGCTCCTCACCTATAAAGTAAAACAGAGAATCTCCTCTCCTCATGGTGAAGAGCAGGTAAGAAAATTATCCATGATGATACAAGCACATTAGGTGGCTCTCTGAAAAATTAGCAGAAAGGGAATGAACGTGAACATCTGGAATTGTGGTTGGTTGCCCTGTTCCCAGTGCAAGTCCCACACACCAGCATATTATAAATAAGAATTACGTCTTGTCTCTCAGTAAGGCAGCTGGAAAGCAGAATTACAAAGGTGACACTTTGAAATAAAGCATTCAAATGAATTCAGTTCTCAAATTTGCAGCAAGGTATTTTCACTGGGCAAGCAGTTGAAACAAGCTTATTTATCTGGGGAAAAATAACTCAGCCAAAGAGCTCCCGCTGTCTCAGAATCACGTTGCTGAGTGAGACACTTGGCTGGTGGTGCTGTCAAAAAGCTGCATGACTCTCAAAAACCACACAACTGCACATGTGAAACAGTGCCTCTGACTTTTAAGCCTGGCTTCAAGCACACTACATCAGTAAACAGCAATTTTCAGTCTTCTACCTACTGCAGTGCTTCTTTTGAAGCCTGCTACCCCCCAAAACATATTTTGGGGTAATATGAATGGCAAATACAATTTCCAGTAGGCTACATTGAAAGAATAATAAAAAACCCACACTGTATAAACCACATCGTACAAGAAGCGCAGACACTTGAACACAAGCAAGGCTTTAAGAAAACCTGCCTCTAAACAAATTTATTATTCTTGAACTTTAAAAAAGTACCCCAGTAGGCCAAATACTTTCACTCAGTGACTTTACCCATCCAATCTTTTTAAGATGTGTTGCATAAATCTAGACATAATGGGTTTAAAACAAAATAAATCATTACTCTTGCAATAAATGGCACTAACACATTCAGTTTCCAAACTGTGGCTTTAGATTTGAACTGTTTTGCTACTGACAGCATAGCACCATAGGTGTTATTTCAAAATGGGGGCTCCATCCAAGGCCAAACTGCACTTTGCTATCCTATATAACTCATTAGTGTTCACACAGCACTCGGCAGTTTTGCACCTCATTTAGAAGGAAAGGGGAACAGGTCAGTGAGACAGACTTTGAATGAATGGAATTACTAGAGAGCAGCAATTGCCTGTGTTCAGTAAAATGTACACTGCTTTCATCGTGCTGAGTGCTTATCAACCCGTGCCAGTCCCCAAAGGGAGCACATGCCAAATCACCCAGTGAAAACCTGCCAGCACAAGGGAAAAAAAAAACCCCAACTATAAAAATATGGACGCTTTAAGAGCCAAAGAAGTCTAGTTGCCTGATCCGTATCATCACAGTGCCACTTCCAGAAGAGTTAAGTCTCACTCAAAACTCATCATGGCTGGGCTTCGCGAACGAAGATTTGAGAAGGGCTCTACCCACGCTTGCTACAAGCTAAACTTGTACACTCTTGCTACAAACTAAACCAGTATTATATACGTACATACCTATTTCCTTTTCGGTTTTGTAACACTAGTAGATTAAAAGCTGCTTGTAGACAGAGCAAGGCAACAACTGCTCTGCTACCTCCAAGGCAAGCCCAAGCCTCCAACCTGGAAACACAGAAGCATTGCTCAGTGTAACAGGTCCTGCGGAGTCCTCGGCCCGCAGCTCCAGATGTTTCTCGCTGCCGAGAGAGCCGGACACGGAGCAGATAAATCCGGGAGGCAGGGGAGGCAGGCCGTGGCTCGGCTCCCCAAGGTCACGGCACCGCCGGGATGGCACACGTGCATGGGCCGGCCCGGCAGCGCCAGGCTCCTTCGGGGAGGAAGGCTCAGCATTCCCGAGCCGCCCATTGTTCGGCAGAGGCCCGCGGGAGGAGAGCCCGCCCGGCCNTTTCGAGAAGGATTTATTTAGGAGTTGCGCCCCCCGGAATAGCAACACCACTTTGTGTGCACAGTGGCAGTGCCGGGACTCCCGAGACACCCTCCTAAGCCGTCGCTTTCGTGGTCCTGGCTTTTGGGGACTATGAAGTGCCGTGTAGTGGCTTAAACCGCCGTGGTGAATGCTAATACCGCTTGTCTCGGCTGAAACTACAGAGCACCTTTTTTTTTTAATTCCCCCCCTTTTTATTTGCAGTTGTCTACAATAAGGCTGGTC
>VXBX01007602.1:68212-118727 GCA_013400415.1 Scytalopus superciliaris
TCTATGTGGTTATTTTCTTGAAATATTCCTTTTAAATGGTGAATCATAGAATGGCCTGGGGCCGAAGGGACCTTAAAGATCATTTAGTTCTAACCCCTCTGCTACAGGAAGACTTACCTTTCACTACAGCAAGTTGCTCAGAGTTCCAACAAACCTGGCCTTGAACGTTTCCAGGGATGGGACATCCACAGCTCCTTTGGGCAACTTGTTCCAGTGCCTCATTACTCTCAGAGTAAAGAATTTCTTCCTACTATCTAATATAAACCTACTCTCAATTTGAAGCCATTCCCCCTTGTCCTGTCACTACATGCTTTTGTAAATAGTCTCTCTCCATCTTTCTTGTAGGCTCCCTTCAGGTACTGGGAGGCTACAATTAGGTCACCCCAAAGCCTCTTTTCCAGGCTGAAGTATCCCAATTCTCTCAGTCTCTCCTCGTAGGAGAGGTGCTTCTGCCCTCTAATCAGCTTGTGACCCTCCTCTGGACTCACTCCCAAGAGGTCGATGTCCTTCCTGTGCTTGTGACACCAGAGCTGGGTGCAGTATTCAAGGTGTGGCAATTGTGAAGGAACAATAGGCTAGGTTATAAATGGTTTTATAAATTGAATTGTAAATTTTTTTATTTCCTTAATGTAAAAAAAAAATAAATTACTGAGTCTGTGGTAACTAGTTAGTGATTGTGAGTTAGCTGTGCAGCTCAAATAACCTTCAATACTTAGAAATTACTGTTTAGGTGCAAAGAATTTTGACCCACATGTTAACTTCTTTTTTAACAGGATGACAGCACTGTTGAAAGATTCAGCTGGTGAAAACCACCTAACTCCTAATGCAGTGAAGCTCGTGATTAATATGCAATTAAACCACGTGCTGCCTGCCGTTGCCATTTGCCAGCTGAAGCATCAGCCCTTGTGTATTTCAGGATGCTTCTTCATAGCCACGTTCCTTGGGCAGACCATCAGGCCTGATCTGCTCTTGTTTGGACCCTGTACAAAAGAGGGAGATGGTGACAGCACTTGAAATAATTGTCTGGGAGATTTTAGAGCCATGGAATGCAGCACTACAATGAGCATATTGCCACCACGTGGCTATTTCTGCTGCCTGCACCCGTGGCTACTCAGCCAAACCACACTTTTTGTCCCTGTGCTGGGCTGCCGGGGAGGACTTTTTGGTTTTAAAGAGGGATTTGTTTAAGAATTGTGTACTCAGAAATAAAAAGAGTTTGTGTGTACAGGGGAACCATAGCAGAACTGCCATGATTCCCGAGGCACTCTCCTAAGGTAAGATGTCAGTTTGTTTATTTGAGGGGGAGCTTAACTTCATGCTTGCCCTCAAAGGATTGAGGCATGATAGGAAGGGAACATGTGTGGAGAGAGCTTGGCTTGCAAGTACTTTGCAGGAACATGAAAGTGCTTTCTGGAACTAAAGGGGTCTGGCTTGGGGTATTTGTGATTGGCTTTGGGATGTGATGGTCCACTGTGTGATGGAGGGGCACAACTTCTCTTTGGCAGAGTATTTTGGCAGTGGAGAGATGGGTGATTTCTGGGAAACGACAAGCCGGTAGGGAGATGCCATGGAAAATTGTCTGATGCAGTAGAGGAAAGGGTTTCCTTATGACAGGTGTTTCTTTCCATCCTGCAGGATGCCAGCAGTTCAAGCATATCTCCTGGGCCCTTCACTATCTCCAGCTGATGACAGGCAAAACCATTGGCTCCCTGTAAGCCAGTTTGCCTTTCCCAACTCATGCAGAAATCCTCATTGCCCAGGTGAATGAATGTTAGTTCTTGGCAAGTATTGTCCCAGAACAACAGCCAGAGCTGAAGGTTTAGGGAGTGTTTCTGAAGGACATTTGGCTCTAACCTAATGCAAAACAGATTTCCCGAGTCAGAGGTGAGGAGCCTCAGCACTATATTTCAGTCTGCTGGTATGCTTTTGTTGCACCAAATTCATTGCTAGCATGGATAGTCCCATCACCTTGGGGATTTCAGAACTTCCTGAACTGTGTCATCTTCCTAGTAAGAGTGTGGAGACTGAAGACCTGACTACAAATCTATCTGGAAGCAGAGGGATGAGGGATAGTGCAAGCCTGAGGAAAAAAATAAAAGCTCATGTTCTTGCTACAGGTCTTTGGAGGAATTTTTCTTTGCAGTGTAAGAATTGTACTGGTTCTGTAAATAATTTTTCCTATTTTGCTTAATATTCTTGATAACTACCAGTTGCCATGGAGTTATGGTGCACCATGAGCATTTTCTGCCTGTTTATTAGCTAATTGCAAATACCCTTTGAATCTCATGCAAACCCAGCAATCCATAAGACCAACATGTAGAGATGAAAACAGACAATTTTTTAACGCTTCTATCCATTAAAAAAAACCCAAACAAACAAAAACAAACAAACAAACAAACAAAAAAAACAAAACCCAAAAACCAAAACAAAAAACTGATGGTTGAGGCATGAAATGGATTTATGGAATGTTAGTTCCTAGATATCAACCAAACTGGGAACTGTCTTGGCACATTGCCTCAGCCAGGGCAATGTGATACTACCAGGCCGCATCTCACAGAGAAGGAGGGTTGTGATACAAAAGCATCAAGTTTTATGAAAAAAATTAATTTGTTAGTGAAGCTACCTAGATTGGAAAAATCTATGTGAGTAAAATACAGGGCATTTGTATATCATGCTCCTTGGGCACCTGACATCCCTGGGGAAATGGCTGGATGCTAAAACATCAGGGCAAACCAGACAGACACCACAAGTGCCATATGGGCTGAAACCCATGTTTTATACTTAATGTTTTCAGTACCACAAGCCTTAGAGAGAGGCGAGAGACACTAATTAGCTGCCTGTAAAGGAATCCACTTTTATGTTTCTTAAAGCAATTTATGCTCTGAAATACAAGACCATCAGTCATTCAGAGAGGTAACTGATCTTCAGGTGCCCTGTCAGCACAGTTTTGGATGCTGCTCCCCTTTTTGTTTGTCCTCACCTGTGCTGCTGACAGGAGTCTGAAACCACCCCCCAAAAACCAGCTCTTATGGGGACGTAAATCTGTTAACTCTATTAAATGGGGTTGTTTAGTCTGGAGAAGAGGAGGCTTAGAGGTGACCTCATCAGTCTCTATAACTACCTGAAGGGAAGTTATAGCAGGTGGGGGTTGGTCTCCTCCCAGGCAGTCAGCAACAGGACAAGAGGGCACGGGCTTAAGCTCTGCCAGGGGAAATTTAAGTTGGATATTAGACAAAAATTCTTCACAGAGAGAGTAATGAGGCATTGGAATGGCCTGCCCAGAGAGGGGGTGGATTCACCGTCCCTAGGGGTTTATAACTGAGACTGGACGTGGCACTGAGTGCCACGATCTAGTAAAGGGCTGGGGTTGGACCAAGGGTTGGACTTGATGGTCTCGGAGGTCTTTTCCAACCTGATCGATTCTATGATTTTATAAAATATATTTCTTAAATATAAAAAGATACATACTTAACTCTTCAGAAACTGGCCTGGGTGAGCCACGGGGGCAGGGTTGGTGTCCTTAATTTGGAGGCAGGTTAGGGATTACTCAGTGATGGAAATAAGAGGAGCACCCAGCTGAGACACACGAACCCAGTAAACACAGATGTGGGGTTTTTGCCCTCCACAAAAGGGAATGTTAAGTGTTAAAGGTGAGTGCTTTGGCCCCAGCAGAAACCCTTGCGCTTACCAGCGCTGAGAGCCGCGGTCTCCCCCAGGCTGTGGGGATGCCCCGGCATGGGAAGGGCCATCCATGGGTCGGTGTTGCAGGACCGAGGACTGACCGGGCTTGGCAGGGCGGGGGCCGGGCCGGCGGGCGGAACGCGCGGCGCGGCTGCTGTTTCCGGCGGGGCGGGTCGGGGGAGCGCCGCGCCATGTGGGGCTGGCTCNTCCCTGCAAACTGCAGCGCGCTGCTGGCTTTAAATGCCCTGGGCTTGCAGTCTCGCCGCGTTTTTCTGTTCCCCTGACCTTTGCAAGCAGAGGTTAGGGTGGTAAGTTTGTGGCTGTGCAGCCTGGAGAGGAGGAGGTTGCATGGAGGCCTCCGAGCACCCTGCGAGTGTCAGAAGGGGCCTGCAGGGAGGCGGAGGGGCTCCCCCTCAGGAACTGCAGTGACAGGGCAAGGGGGAATGGGCACGGATTGAAGGAGAGGAAATTTAGGTTAGATGTTTGGAAGAAGTTCTTTGCCGTGTGGGTGGTGAGACACTGGCACAGGTTGCTCAGGGAGGCTGTGGATGCTCCAACCCTGGCAGCGTTCAAGGTCAGGCTGGATAATGCCTGGGGCAACCTGGTCTGGTGGGAGGTGCCCGTGGCAGGTGTGGTTGAGACTATATGATCTCTGAGGTGCCTGCCAGGCCCCTAATATTCTATGATTCTGTGGTTTCTGAATGGTTAAATAGTGTTAAGGAGCAAGCAGCCTGAATTAATGAAAAATGAGCTGGACAAAGACCTGTGGAGAAAAGCGTGGTGTGAAACAGCAGCGCTCCTGCCGTGTTCCCAGTAATGAGGTTCTGAAGCTTTCCTTAAATTTTCCTCATGCTTCTCTATATCCAAGTTTAGGGTTTAATGCTGACAATCTATTAAGTGCAGAGTGACTGAAATGTGATGTCTTCTGATACTGGCAGATTTTCCCTTTTTAAACCAAAGAGAGATGTGTGTGAGAGGAGGTATGTCAAAATTCCTTCTGATTTGTGGAAGTTTTTAAAGATCTACTAAAGTGTTTTATATTGAATAAAAGCAAATACGGAATTTTATTTTTTTTTCTTCATTTCAGTAACTTGAGGGTGATTTTTAAGCAAAATAGGCAGTTGTGAATTTAAAGATTTAAACACTTCATTTTAGAATGTTAAAGAGAACAGTTCTTTCAGTTTTATGGTAGTTTTTCTAGAGAATACGGTTGTGTCTGTGTTGCAGCAATCTCCTGAGCATCCTCACCTGTGCTGTATCAACTTCAGCTTCTTTGCAAAGATGTGGTAAAATAAGTAGAGGAGCTCTTTCAAAGGGAAAAACAGCCCAAATAATTTCTTTGTTTGTTACTGGGTTATCTTGCAGCAGAATCCATTTCCCCACTTGGCTGCCGTATTGCAGGGTAGGGGAATGTGATCCGTAGCAGTGCCACAAGAGTGAAAACATGTGAAGCTAAATGTGTGTGTACAGTCTTTTTTTCAGATGGCTGGGAGAGTTCTCTTTATTGAGTCATTTTAAGAGTTTTGGTGAGTTTTCTGTAGTACCAATGAATTTAAGTATCGGGTACCGGTGGATTCAAACTCACTCTGCTAACTAATGCAGAAATACTTTAAAAGTTACGTTCATATATTATTTCCTCCATGAATAAACAGTGTTTTGAAGTTGCTTACCTGATTTTTTTAATGAGGAGATGGTAAGTAATCAAGAGTTTGAAATGGTGTCCCAGTTCTTCTCAAAAGTCAAAAGGTACAGTTTGACATGTACGTAACATACTCAGATTGAACTCAGGCCTAGACAGTTGTAATTGGTGTTTTGGGGTTTTTTGTAAGCTTACAAAATTCAGCCTTGGACCCTATTTGTAACTTCTGCTTTTTAACTTTATGTATCATCTAGCAAAATAGAGCAGCCCTTCAGCACAAGCAGCATGCTTTCTACTGAGAAAAATGAATCTACCACTTCCAAAGACAGCACCACTGAAGGGGCATCAAAGAGGCAGGAGGGTACAGCAGGAACACCAAAGCAGAAGCTGTTAGACATTATTGGTAATATGAAAGTGGAAGTGAGCTACAGAAAGAAACTTCAAGAACTAAAAGCCAGTGAGAGCAAAAAGCAAGCCATGAACAGGCTGGAAGGCCCGGGTAGTGAAGGTCCTCAGGGAACTACAGAAGACATTCAGCGGTAAAGTATAACAGACTTTTCTTAGCTTGTGTTACCCTTTTTTTCAATTTCTTTTTCATTACTTAGAACAACATAAACCATCAAATGCTGTTTCCAGCTCCAGAAAAGAATCTTGTAAAGGAGTGTGGTGTACAGATGCAGATTGGAGTAAATCACAGGGGGGAATTTGGACAAAAGATGCAGGTAGCTTTCTACCATATGCTGCCTTTTTCTACACTGAGACTCTGGAAAGGTAGCATTAGCATCTGCCTGTGGAAAGTTATTTTAATGGGAGAGGGAAAATACTGTTCAGATAAAATACAATGAAACTGAGGAAAAAGAAAAATAAAAATGAAGAATGGCATCATGATTGTCAGGTCTTTGGAGTGGCTCTTCTCCACAATGTGTTACATCATATTTATTACCCCACAGGTCTGTGCTGCCAGTGGTCTTCAAGCTGTATGTCTGAGGGGCTGTGCAGTGGCATAGGGCTGCCATTTCCCCAGGTTTGAGGACAAGAGCTTGGCAAAGTCATTCAGCATTTGATGATTAGTGAAATTTAGGGCAAACCTGTCTGTCCCACTGGCCACACCCATTTGGGAAAATATCTAACTTCTGAGTTATTAGCACATAAAGTGGCTGTACAGAAATGACAATTGATATATATTAAAGGTTGGGGTTTTTTTTTGTATTTGTTGTGTCTCTTCCAGAGAAAAACCTTTAAATCCAGAACTGGTGAAGGCTGCTTCTGCAGTAGCATCTTCCTTTCCACTCAACAAGAAACAGACAGAATCAGAACTACTTGCACAACTAAGAAGACATGAAGAAACCACAGATAAACAGAGGAAGGGAGGCACTGTTAACATACGGTCTGTTTGTTGAATGTTATTCTCAATTATGTTCAAAATTCTGATTTTGCAATGTCAGCCTGAAGGTGACTGGGTTCTGTATTAGAAAGATGGCCCTAAAAGATACATTTGGACAGTTTATCCTTGGGATTAATGTATATTAGTAACACTATTGGTCTGGTTGTACCGAACTCTAAATTTTACCATTGTCTTTCCAAAGTGGTTTTACAGAAATGGAAGTGTTTTCCTGCCCTGGATCATTGCTTTCTTGGACAAACTAGCAAAATAACAGCTTTTTTTGTGAGTTGGGTTTTTTTTTGTCACAAGCTTCCAAAATTCTCATACAATGGATGGATTTGTAGACGTTTCAGACGTTCTGTCTGGACTGGTGAATTTTCATGACAGCTCTGCAGAACTGAACTAGAGAAGCTCTGTTTATAGCCCCACCCTTCCTTTCAAAACTTTCCAGTCAACCCAAGAAACTCATCTCTTGGCTGAAGTCTGTTTCCAGTGTGGCTTTCAAACAGATGAGAAACATTTGTTTGGAAACTGAAACAGTTATGCATACTGCTCTTTTGGATGATGGCTAAAGACAGATTTTTCATTCTATTTTCTTTTTTCAGCTAGTATTCAAATAGCAACTCAGAAAATAAGGCATTAAATCCAGGTGAAATGCTGAACCAAACAGAAAATTGAATCTTCAGTGAAATATAATTGTGAAACCTTTCTTTTTGTCTGTTTGCAGTGTGAACTGCAAGCTGCTTATCCTAGTTCTAATTTATTTTGTGAAAATGCATTTGTCCCAAACGAGTATCTAAGTTTGACCTGTCTATTAATGTTTGTGGGTTACACATATTGTTATTTGTAGGATCAGTAAAGGATCTGCTTGGTTTGGTTGTCAGTATACTGCAAACAGAACAGCCAACAAGCTAATGATGTTTGTGGCTGATGTCTGTCTTCTGACTGAGTGGAAATTAAGAACGTGACAGATGCTTGTGAACGGGTTGAGTCAGACGATTGCACGGAGAGCGGGATACACAATGCTCACTGAATAACTTTGTTAAGCAAAATACCTGTTCTTCACTTACAAGGATATTTGTATAAAGCTTGTGTTCATTAAACTGTTCATTATCAATGGGCCTGTGCCCTCTCTGTCACCAGGCTTTTTAGAGGAATAGAGTACACAGATGTCTCAGTAATGGCATGGGCTGTGGTGGCCGGCTTAAATGCAATTAGAACCTACTTGAGTACCTGATGAGATGTTGGAGAACCATAGGGATACTCACTGAGCTAATACATGCAGTGGCTAACCTCGTATGTGCCTATCTCCCTTCCCTAAGGTATACATGCCCTTGTCTGGGTGTGATTGCTCTGCCTACGGCCATCAAGGGCTCCCTGTCTTGTCACCCACTGCACATTTCCTGAAGCACCCAGCTCTGGCTGCAGTGGAAGAAAGACAGTGACTAAAGAGCTTGTAGTCTAAACAAAAAGGGTGGGTTTTCTTTTTTTTGAAGGAGTTAAATTTCTTCAGAAATTTAAAAGCTGCAGCTATGTAGTGCCTCTGTACTGTTGATTGGTGGGTTAAAATGTGGCATTACAGTATTTAATGACATGCTTGTGGATGAATCTCTTATCGTTAGAAAAATGCATTTTCCTCAACCAGAGCCAGCCTTTTTGGAATGTCATGGCTGTCTTACTGTGCTTTGAGTTGGCAAGTTCTATTCCCTGAGGCAGCTTTGTGACCTAGCTTGTTTCCCCCCGGGAATACACTTCTCCTCCCTCCCCTGCTCTGCCCCGTTATTTGCTGAAAAGTTTTAGCTTTCTTCCTTAGTAGTTGAGTAACAGTTTGAAACTCATCAGTGGATGAAGTTTAAAGACAGACCAGAAACTCCTGATGATTTTTATGATAGAAGACTTGGTTATAGTAACCTTTCAGAGTCGGTAGTGACTTTTCAGTTCTTTTAGATAAACATAGTACTTTCAAATTTCTGACCAGTGTTTGAAAATGTTGATTTTTACAAAGCGCAGCAGCCCTCAGACTTGATTCTGCATGATTTGTACTCCACAATATCTCAATCCACACAGCACACTAATATGCTTTTAATGCATTAGAAAGCATTTACTTTTGTTCAGACATGATTATTTTGTGTTGAATTGTGTTTTGACAAGAGAATATGGACAATTTAACTTTCCATTTTTTTCTGTAAAGTTTTTCCATTCAATATACTGACACATTTTAAAAGCCAATATATATTCATCAGTTATTTTAAATATTTGAAAAAGAGAGACTTTCACAAGCAGTAGAGCCGTATAGCATGGACTGCAAAAAACTGGACATTGCTATTATGGTTTATAATATGTAATAAATTTTGTGTTGTCCAGATCTTTTGTGCCAATTATTTTTACCAGGATAGTGGCACAACCTCCAGAGGTCACTGTTGTATGCAGTCATCTCATCACCTTGTTTTGTAGAGAGCATGAGAGCAGTGTGTTCCTGAGGAGGGAAAATATTAATGATACAGGAGTTTATTTTTCTCAACATGGGATAAAGTTTCACTCAATGGAAATCACAACAGCACTACACCAAAATAAAATCTGCAGTTTCAGCCTACATGTTGAAATTTCAGCTCCTGTTTTGGGTGAAGAGGAAGGAAAGTAGTTCAGAGCTTTGACTAAAATATATCCAAAGCTCCTTAGGTCTCCATTTTTAGTATTATAATTACTGACTGGTAATCAGGAAAGAAAAGGAATCTGTGGTTGTTACAAAAGTTCTACCTCTTCCTATCTCTGGAAGGCAGAAATATCTAGGAACTTAGGTTTTTAATGTCATGTTGGAACATGAGAGGATATGTAATGTCTAACGACTATAGGTGCACTGGGGTTGGAGCATGACTTTGTAAACTGATGTTTTTTGTTACAAAAGGCATTAAAAAATCTTTGTAGTTTTATTTTTGTTAATATAGGAGTACTTTTAATGATACAGGGCTGCTTTTCATGATAAAGTGTTGAATGTTGCTGCCTGAAACACTCATATATCAACGATGGGGTGACATTAGGATTTCCCGGTGAGAAATACGATACCACTGACTGTGTATTCTGATAGATTGGTAGTGCAGTCTGTCCAGACCTACTGTGCAAAATCACAGGTAAATCCAGGAGAGCTTTTCTGAGCAATCCTGACTCCCCTGAAGCACAGGAACACTCCAGCCTTTTAGGTCACAGCTGAGTCAAGCTATTGGGCTGGGCTGTGTGTGTGTCTGACCTTAGGAAATATGTCCCTTTGACCCTCGTAAGTGTGTCAAGCCTCTGGCCCAACACCAGCTTACTAATGCCAGGAGCCACTTCATAGAGTAATTTCTAATGTGAGATATGCAACTAATCTGAGATTGTTTTTTATTTAAGATTAAAATGAAATTATTTTAAAACTTGCTTTCAGATGCCTTTCAGAGTAGGTACCAGAAGAGCTATGCTGTTCTTGTTCTGCCATTTGAAACCACATCTAAGACTGAAGAGAAATCCTGCTGTGTTGCTGTGGCAATTAGCTTTTACAATTTTCCAGAAGTACTTCCTTCTTGTCAGTAAAATCTCTTTCGACTTAAACTGCCAAAAGCATAGTTTGAATTTCATTCAGATTTTCATAAAATGGATATGCAGTATTTTTGACTTGGCCTATTTTTATTTTTTGAGACCATGCTTATGTCTTAAAACTTGAGCGCTGCAATTTTGGATGCCTCTGTATGACTGGAAGCGGTTGGGTGGAGAGGATAGCTGTGAGGAAGAATACCAACTTGGCCTTTACCAACCAACAGACTTGCCAGTGAAGGGAGCTCATGGGTGGAGGCAGAAAGGTGGTGTGTGTTGCCCTTTGTGTTCAGAATGAGCTGCATACAGTGCTGGCAGAGGTCAGAGCATTTACTCTTCACGTATGATTTTGACTACAGAGTTACGAAGGAAGATGTGGTCTGTTAATGCTGTAATATGATTATGCAATGCAGCAGATTGCAGTGGATCAGGAAAGGTGACCTACTTATTAGGGTGGCATGATTGGCCCATGTCAGCTGATGTGTGAAGGCAAGCTTCCTTTTGGTCTGCAGCAGCACAGCTCTGTCCCTGGGCAGTGTTGGTTCCTGTCCAAAAAACTGGTGATTTTTATGTCCCTATTTCTTGTATCCAGAGAAATTGCATATTTGCTGAAGCAAAGCATACTTGGTGCACTTTGTGAATATTGGTATACAGATACATGATTTTTTTTTTTAGTTGGAAAGTAATTTTTTTTTGGTGGAAACTAAATAATTTCAAAGAAAGCACTCACTGTAGATTCAACAGGCTAAAATAGCGCTTTTCTTATATAGAATGTAACACCTAAATGGTTTAAAAAGTCAGAGTTGAATGTTTGTTGGTTTAAAGATGGGTGTATTTTGTGAGGAATGTAGAGTTCTGCCTCACAGAGGCTTATGAAACCAGCTGAGAGTAGAGTTTCTGGTTAATACATATGACAAACTTCCTTGCTTCGTCAGTTTGTTGAGTTTTTACATTTCATGTTTTTAATTTCAGCAACGTTATTTCAGAAATGACAGTTAAAAGGCAGTCACCAGCACAGAGGGGTGTGAGGATATCCAATCGCATTTCCTTGGAGTTTGATGAGGATGGTCAAAGGATAAGGCCTGAAAGATTTTCATCTCAGTCTTTTGACTCCAGAAGGTATTTTTGTTGCTTTCCCTATGAACAGAAGGAGCATGCAATTACTAATGGATGATATCTTAAATTTACTTGTACATAATTCATTCTGCCATACTCAAGAGCTTAAAGGAATTGCTTAAGTGTTTTTCAAGAAAAATGCTCTTAGCATTGAAATAAACCATGACAACATAGTAGTTAATGTTAAGCAATTAAATAATGTGCAATTTTTTAGTATTGCATTTTAGACAATTAAAAATACTTGATGCTGAAATGTGCTTGTTTTAAATAGCTTAAATTTTTCTCACTTATTGATAGTAAAATTTTACGTCAGTTTCTTAACTTTTTGGGAAATGGAGGCTTTGTAGGCTTGCTTTTCTCTACTGGAAAACTTTGATAATGTTCTCTGTTTAGAAAAGTTTCATGCATTCTGTTGGGATTTTAAAGCGATAATAAAACTGTTTTTTATTTTTGCCACTTCATTGCAACTAATAAGTCATTCTGTAATTGATTTCTCTATTGTCTGTGACATAATTGTCTATGAAATTAGCTTTATAATTTACCTTTTGATTTCAGGGCACTCCTTAGCCTTACCTTGCTGTTATCTTGTATTATGTGGCCAGTCTATTTTTTAGTGAATTAAGGAGATTCTTAGATTTTTGGTTTACTGCTGTAAGATGTGCTTTCTTTCCTACAGTCTTTTGATTTTCCAGTGCCAGCTCATCATCACATTCCTTCTCAGTATATTCTTTCTCTATCAGTTTTTAGTAAGAGTGGCTTCTCTTGTCATTCATTTACTTTACAAACTAAGCCCTTTTTCTTGGGGCTAGGGGCTGGAAGTTGAGGGAATCGCTTGTGTTTAGATAGATCATGGTGAAGATAGAATTTGGATAACTAAGGAAAAAAAAAACCCTGAAGTTTATGGATGAATAGATGTACAGTATTCTGCCCTCTTTGGTCATCTAAGACATCTATTTCAGGATATCATAAATAGAGAATTGTGACTTCCCACAAGGAACAAATTGGAACATAGGCTTTGGGCCATGTAGATAATTCAAAAACATTGAAGTGGCTTATGACCATTAGAAGTCATTAGAAGAACTTTAACCAGCTTGCTGAAATGTTGCTGAGTAACTTCCTTGTTCTCGAACTGCTGAACTGCTGTTGTGTGTTAGGGAAGCATCTCTTGGACCTCTTCAATATTCTAAGTGTGCAGAATTTTCTGTTCTGATGCAAAGCTGGTAGGAGGTACAAGAGGGGCTTTTTGTGATGGAAGCTGAAGGGAAGAAGTGGAACAAAGGTCTTGACCAAGCCCTCCTGACTTAGATATTTCTGTTCTGGATTTTTCATTTAGCTACAGGCTGCTGGTTTGAGGAGCAAGGGAACTGACTTCATTATCAGATGAACAATAGCTCTATAGATACTTTTATTTGGATAAGTATCACACAGAAGTAATAGTCACATGAAAGTAATTTTGTTATTACACTGCAGTTCTTCACTGACTACAAGAAATACTTTATTTAAGGTGTTGGATTAAAAATTTTTCAAAGTATGAAGGAATAGAAGTAATGTGAGCTAGAAGTATAAACCTGAGCTATTACATGCTTGTACAGTGCATATTATTTTATACATTTGCTAAACTTCTCATTTGTTAACATAGTGCAAAGTAAACTGAGTTTCACTTACGTTTAAAAAAAATTATTAAATTAATGATATCTGAGAAGCTGTCTTGCTCTCTTTGTGTGATGAAATTGTACTTACTTAATTTCAGGAACAGTACTTCAAAATAGTTTTTAAAATCCCTGTAATGAGTAAACTGTCTCCAGTTTCAGCCCTGAGTTTCCTCCTGCATACCTGAAAATCTAATGGATTTACATATCAATTGATAGTATGAAAAGAATGGATTAGGAAAAATATCTAAGTTTTAAGTCGAGCTAGTAGGTTACAATGAAATGAGTGATGTCACGTTATAGTGATTTAAGCTTGTTATTTTAAAATAAATGTTCTCCCAAGTCATGCTTTTGTGTCTTTGGCCAGTGTGATTAGGAGTTACACACAGATAGGAAAATACAATCCTAAATCAACATTCTTTTAAGGTTTTGTAACTAGATTACTCTGTGCTGAAATAGATCCAGTGTAGTTTCATCACTGAAATGTAATATGACAAGAGCAGGTTTGCAGAAGTACTTGAGGCCATTTGAAATCTCCAGAAAGGTCAGAAAGGGTAACAGTGGATCTGTAATAACAAAATGTAGTAACTGTTGGAATTTCAGTGGAAACATGTAAGATATGATTAAAGGCATAATCATTTCTAAAGACATTGTTTTTTCTTTGTTTTCATTAATAAGAATTTACTTTGATTGCTTGTTACAGGCTTGTATTTCTAATTTTTTTTTTAATGTAAGCTTATGCTAATGATAAATATGACTGCAAATAAAAGGTCAGAGTAAAATATTTTTATATTCAGAAGAGAGGGCATCAGGGCATCATACTTAAAATGTATCACAGGGCTGTATTCTGACTGTTTGCTGTATGGCAGAGAAGGTGGCTGTGTAATCTTCCAGAAAGGCTATTTATGTCATAAAGCAGGAATTATTTGATTTAGCTGTTGACTTTTCTGTTCCTGAATTGTGCAATATTTTTTACAGGGGAAAAATCCAAGTCTTCAGATTGTTGCCACTTTGTAAAATCGCTTAAGTACTGTGGTTTGATACTGTTTACCTTTGTTCAGCTTCCTAAATACTCCAGTAAAAAATTACTACAAATGTAATGTTTGATTTATGCTCATTCTTTCACATGGAAATATTTTGAGAAGCTCTGTTACAAATAATAGTCATAAACACTTTCTCTGGTTAAAAGCCTGAGAATAGTGAGAGCCACTATCTTTTTTTTTTCTTTTTTTCTTCCAGAGATCTGGTAGTTCATGAAAATATTTTGTTCTCTTTAATTTGCTATCTGGCAATGTTGTGAGGTGTTGTGAAATACTAAATATCGTTTTTCTTTTTTGTTTATAGAAGTCTCAAAGTAGGAAAGAGGCTCAATATATTCACTAAGGCTTCTACAGAACCAGAACATGCACTGAAAACAGGTTAGTGGAAAGTCCATAATGAGAAACCCGGTGAAGCCAAGTTCTGCATTTTTAGAATATCAAGAGATTCATTGCTGTGAGGAGACTTATGACCTGTTCGCTTTCTGCTTTAAGACTGATAAAAGAAATGACTGCTCTAATGTAACTCTGATTTTTACCAAACTAAACTTCCATGCAGTGTAATAGATTGTTTTCTATACTGATCAGGGCATTCTGTTACTGAACTTGAAGGGTATAACTGGCTTTTTGTCACAAACATCAGTTGTACTTCTGTAAGTGTAAAAGCCAGCCTGGAGGGTGGGTATGTTCCCCCCAGCTTATTTGGTCAAGTTGCAAAGGAACGCAAGACTGTGATCCCAGGGAAATAAGCAAGGTCTACAGGTGTCTAAGCATAAGCAGGGTGGTAAAAACCCAAGACTACACACTGGATTGCTGTGTGGCCTTGTTTAGTTTAGTGTTCCAGGTGTAGCTTGAAAGGTCCTGTCAGTGGCTGAAAAATGTCACCTTGCTTTACCTGTTGTAAAGCTCTTAATGTATTAGAATCATAGAGTAGCTTGGGTTGGAAGGGACCTCTAGAGGTCATCTAGTTCCAACCCCCCTGCAGTGAGCAGGTACATCTTCCACTAGATCAGGCTGCTCAGAGCCTTGTCCAGCCTGACCTTGAATGTTTCCAGGGATGGGGCATCTGCCACCCCTTTGGACAACCTGTTCCAGTGTTTTACCACTCTCACTGGAAAAAATGTCTTCCCTTTATCTAGTCTGAATCTGCCCTCTCTTAGTTTAAAACCACTACTCCTTGCCCCGTTGCAACAGGCCCTACTAAAATTTCTGTCTGCATCTTTCACAAGTTCCCCTTAAGTACTGAAAGCATAAGAAGGTCACCCTGGAGCCTTCTCTTCTCCACAAAGAACAATCCCAGCTCTCAGCCTTTACTTTTAGGAGGGATATTCCATCCCTATAGTCATCTTCAGGGCCCTACTCTGGACCTGTTCCAACAGGTTGATGCCTTTCCTGTGCTGAGGACCTCAGAGCTGAATGCAGTGTTCCAGGTGGGGTCTCATGAGAGCAGAGTAGATGGGCAGAATCTCCTCTCAACTTGTTGCCCATGCTTAATTTTATGATTTCAGTTGGCTCTGTGGGCTGTAAATGCACGTTGCTGGTTCATGTCCAGTTTTTATGCACCAATATCCCTAAATCGTTCTCAGCAAGACTGCTCGCAGTCCCTTCATCCCCCAGCCTGTATCAGTACTGGGAGTTGCCCTCACCCAGGTGCAGCACCTCACACTTGGCTTCGTTGAACCTCATGAGGTTCCCATGGGGAAACACTTCTTGAGCTTGTCCAGGTCCCTCTGGATGACATTCCATCCTTCAGGTGTGTCAACCACTCAGCTTCATGTCCTCTGCAAATTTGTGAGGGTGCAGTCGATCCCACTGTCCGTGATGTTGATGAAGACAGTAAAGATACTGGTCCCATTACAGATTCCTGAGCAACATCACTTTGTCACTGATCCCCATTCAGACACTGAGCCCTTGAACCACTGCTCTGTGCATGCGACCACCCAACCAGTTCCTCATCCACCAAATATACATGCCAGAAGTCAAGAAAGCTAAAAAACCCCCCAACAAAACACAGAGTCAAAACAGGTATGACTCACCTTCACATTCACGGAATGGCGCAGCTCTGCAGGAACAGGCTTAGTGCTGCATAACATGGATAGTTTTCACACCTGAAAGCTTAGATTTACTACAGACTGGGTTTTGCTAAGAGTATGTGAATATGGGCAAGTTGTGTAAAGAACTCCCTCCCTCAGTTTTCTTTCTGAACAGTGAAACTGCATTGTTACCATTTATGTTTAATATGCTGTTTTCCCTCAGCTATTCTAAGGCCCTTTCAAAAAGAGACTTGATTCCAGTGTAGTGACTTAGAACTTTATATAAAGCTATAAAGCCTGCAGTGGTAGAAGAAATAGTACTCCTGTCTAATATCTTAGAAGATTATCTGTATTTGTTTCTATTTCAAGAGTAGGACTGTTAGTTTTTGCCAGAGTCCAGATAAGCAGTTTTAGGTTGTTTTGGTTTTGGTTTGTTTTTTTTTTTTTACACTTAAAATTTCAGGGAGAAATTAATTTGTTTACTTAATTTCTTCAGTAAAATGCCACATAGTGCTGTCTTCACATTTTCAAGCAGCTGTGAGCTTTCTGAATTCAGCCACCTCTGTGGAAGTTGCTTACTAGACTGAAATTCAATTTTCTGTTTTTTAAGACTGCCAATATCCTTAAAATTAGTCCATTTTACATACAAAAACATAATGAATGATGCAGTATGTGTTTTTAGCTATCTTAACAAGTGTGGTGTTTAAGGAACTGGTGTTTGAGTTGCTTCAAATTTACTCGGGTAAAATGGTGAGAATTGAAGCTTTCTTTTTTTCATGAGCAGAATGCAGACAATGGCTCCTAGTAGTCACCCTCGATAAAAAGCTGAGATGCATGGGTTTTTTTAAACACAAAACTGGAATGTACACAAATTGTGTAAGAGAGCAGGTGGACTTTATTTGATTTGTAATTAGATATTAAGAAGTAAGCTTCTTTCAGCTTTTTGTGTGATATTTCCTTGTTTGATTCCAGGTAGCCTTGAGGAAATCTACAATATATTCTAAGTCAGGAAGCTGATTACTTGGTTTACTGACTAAGCCTGATGACCTTTTTTTTGTTAGTCTCGGGAAATACCAGTGTAATACTTGATACCTTGATTTATTTGTTTGCACTGTCTTAGCTCATATTGATGAAGATAATGAGTTAAAATATTATTTATACATGATAGAAAAGCAGGTTTTGAATTAAGTATTGAGTATTGATTTTGAAAACCTGCATGTTAACTGGAAAGTAAATTGGCATCCTGGAAATACTCTTCATAACTGTTAGCATAAAATGCCAGTATTATTTTCTGTTTCAAGAAGTGAAAATATAATCTTTCTCACCTTTACTGTAAGCTTGAAAAAATGAGTTTCTGCTTTCCTTTATTAGATGATTTATTAGTTTCCTTAAGATGTGGGCAATAATTTCATTCTGGTGTGGTTTCTCATGTTGTCTTCTAGCTGTATTTTATTCCTGCCTCCAGCCCTGAAATCAGAGTAGTCAGCTAGGTAATACAGTTCTGGAAATTTCCCTCGTAAGGAATAATTTGAGTTATATCTTCTGATTTAACACAAAAAACCCTGAAAGCGCTTTTCAGTATGTGACAATACTGTATGCCCTTTCCCTGTGTTTTATCTTAAAGGAGGAGATTTTTTTTTCAATTCAGTTGAGATGTAGGCCACTGAGCCAAAGTTGAAATTATATCTTGGCTTCAAGTACTTACACTTGTGAGTAATAAAATAATAGCTGATTGGCCATGTTCCACTTCAAGTGGACTCTAACATTTGAATTCACATGGAGATCTCTGTTCCAAGGAGCTTAGGGTGAATTGATAACAGGAGGAGGCAAGAAAACAAAGGGGAGTGCAACTTAGGCCAGCTCACGAGACAGCAGCCCAAGGCACTCCCAGTGGTTCCTCCCTGTCCTGTGGTAACAGCTTGTTCCCTTCAGTTCAGTGAAGCAGTTCAGTCTGGGCTCATGACCAGTTCTCCTGGGTGGAGGGGCAGGAACTTCTTAAGGGTAACTGCTGCTATATGAGTAAACTTTGATTTTAAAAAAAAAAAGATAAAATTGTATGCATCGGGAAAGATGGATCCCTAAAGGATCTGTTTGACTTTGTGAAAAGAATAGGAAATCACGATTTCTCAAGCCCAAGAGATAAAAACTGGGACACTTAGGAGCGTTGGGGAAGGAATTACCATCATTTGTAGATTGAGTTGTTTCCCTGAAGGAGAATGTAGTTATGAAGTACCTCAAAAAAATTCCTTTAGCAGAGTGCACCAGCCAAATTCAGAATTTGTCCTATTCACAATTTGTGAAAGACAAAAAGGAAAACAGATTGTGGAAAAATTAAATTCCTGCTCTGTGTGGAAGTCTTAAAAATAAACTGTCCCCTAGGAGTTTGGAATACATTTTCATCAGACATTTGAGAATTTAGTGAGCTTTCATGTCAACAGAGAAGTCTCATTTGAGAAAGGTGATGCTGGCATCTAGAGTAGAAAAATTTGCACAGCTGAAGGAATTAGTCTCTGTAAAAATTAATGTTAAAGGACTTTGTTTTAGCTACTGAGGAGTCTTTGGCTGCTGACAGATCTTTATAAAATTTATTCTTCAGTATCTTCACCAACAATTTGGGATCTGGAGTTTGCAAAGGAGATTGCAGCAATAACTGCACAGCCTCCCCGAAATGGTTTTGAGGAGATGATCCAGTGGACAAAAGACGGAATACTGTGGGAGTTCCCAATTGACAACGAAGTTGGTACGTACCCTGTTACCTGTCTCAATTTATCTTTTTTGAAAATTAGAGCATGTTTGACCTTTGACTGTTTTAATATAGTGTTTCAGCTATGAGTCATGCATTTGATAGTAAACAAATATAACTTCCTGACTGTCCCAGATCAGCAATGCTTCAGATGAACTCATTCTGGCACTCTTCAGGTGAAGTCCTGCAGGTGGTTTGGCTGATTTGGCAACTGGCTGCTGCCAAAAAGGGGAGAACTCCGTCCCTGATGCTTTCAACACCAAAAGGCCATTCAAGTCTATTACATAATACATCTTACTATGCAACGTCTTTAAATTAAGCTCCTGTCAGAAGTTAGGGAATCTTAAAACTGCTGTGTGTGCTTTATAATGCTGATTCTGTTCTTTGGTGTGGCTCTCAGACCAAGTGTCTAGCTGGATCCCAATCAGCTATCTGCCAGTTCCATATCTGCCCAGGCCAAGTGTTAAACAGTTGTTGCTCCCTTTGTTCTGTCTGTTTCATAAGAATGAATAGTCACAATATGCACTCACTCTGGGCATCTATGTTAATTAGGCATCTTTGTGCACAGTATTTTATTACCATAAAAAAAAAGGTTCCATGTGAAGTTATGCCAGCAAGAGAGAGTGAATGTTAAGGAAGCAAAGAACAACTACACAAAGTGTACAGTATAGGAAAGGGGACTTCATAACTTCAGGGGGAGCTTGGTTGTGGGTTTTGGGGTTTTTTTTAAGACTTTAAACACATCAAACAGAACTGCTTCATGATGATGCACTCACTGAGAGCAAAACAGGTTAGTATCTGAAGCTGGAAGTCTGAAAATCTGTGCTGTACTGAGTTGCAAATTGAATAATGTGGTTCATTGTTTCTTAATGTTTATTCTCATCCTATTTGGCAGTTTCTTCACAGAATTTAATCACTGCTCCCAGAATTGATCTGTTCCATCATGCAGAAATCCAAGTATACACCAGTCATGTTTTCGCAAGCTCGAAACCATTGCGGCCGATGGTTTTTGTGCTGTTGTAATGTGGCTGGAACCCTGCTGGCTGGGGCCCTCAGCTGACAAAGTGTCTTTGGCCGCCAGTGGTTTTTCTGTTGCGGCAGCACGGCTGGAGCTGCGCTGGCTGGGATGGGGTGGTGAGAGGACAAAGAGTCTTTACATATACTTAAACAAGAATCTTTATTGATTTGTCCACAAAGACTAGTCATGTGGAAAATTCCAGTGAAATCTATCACCTCTCAGGTTGAAATACCAAGTCAGTAAATTCCATCCTATCAAACTGCCAGCCACAGGCTGTTAATCACATCAGGTATGTTAAAGCACAGTTAAAAGCTTGAGAACCTTGTTCCAGTTATATCAACATACTGTATTTTCAGTGTCTCTGCAGAAGAAAGATGCCCCTTTCTGCTGTTAATCTTGCAGTTTTGTAACAACAATTTCCCTCAATAAGGAGGACACTACTTCAGTTTATTCTGTATTAAGAAGTGCATTATTTTTCTTTTATGCCACAAGTATGTGACTTTAAAAATGTAAGTGCAATTAAATTTTCTGTTGAGGAAGCATGTATACTCATCTTTAAACATTATGAAAGCCTTTAAAGTTTTAAACTAAATTTAAAAGAAGACGACTGACTGCTTGTACCTCTTTTTTTTTTTTTTGCTCCAGAGCATCTCTGGTGATCTCGTTAGAGTGCTTTACCAAAGCACTGTGCTGTGCTTTGTGGCATCAGGACAAGGTCATGATTTTTAAAATTATTTTTGTGTGAACATCTGAAGATGTGGTTAGACATACTGGCTTGCTGCAGTGGCCAGCAGCAGTCTTCCCCCACACACACCCTGCTGCCCCATTGTCTGCTCCTAGCTGCATGTCCTTTCCCTTGTCTGATGCAGTTGAAATCACTGTTAGCCAGAAAATTACCTTTTTTTTTCCCTCTCCATCTCTCCAGCCTCTGATTAGTTTTTACCAGATTAGCAAACCATTAGTGTAGCTTGCATAACATCGTTCTTACTCCTCCTCCTTTCTTCTTGCCTCTCCTGCTTTAACTCTGCTCCATGATTGCCATGACAAAGAGTGGGGGCCAGTATTGATTTGTGCCTCTTTTGTTATTTCTGTGCATTTATGCTTTGATGACTCCAAACCTGAAGAGCAGGACAGTGCAGGTTATAGGTGCTACTTTGCCTTAACATCTCGTTATGAGGACCAAATGCTTTTGGTGGGTCACAGATTGTTACTGCACAAGCAATAGAAAGATCTCAGAAAATAAATTCCTCAGTTGCCTCTGATGGCTTCTGTAGGCAAAAGTTCACCAAGTCCTGTTCTGTCTGTTTTGCTTTTGTACTTCTGTGTTCCCAGCAGAGAAGTACTGGATCAGCTTGCCAAGAGAGGTGGCAAAGTTGCACAACCACTGTGTTGGGGTTGCTTTAGTAATTCTATGTCTGTTTTAGGGATCTTTTGAAGAGCATGGTTTATCTCATTCTAAGAATCCTAAAAGCATGGAATGCTTTGTGCTGAAAGCACGAAGATCATCTAGCCCAAGCCCCCTGCCAAGGACAGGGACTTCTTTTCACTACATCAGAATATTCAGTCATCTTTATAGCATGTCAGCAACACTCTGTATAAGGGATGAACATCTGTGTTTGAGATGATGTCTTTAAAACGAGGTTGGTCATGTCTTGGAAGAATTGGTGTTTTAGGTAGAGAAATTACCCACCCAGACTTTCTGTTTTGTAATATGTTGAGGGTTGGAAATAGAATATTGAGAGTGGAAGACTTCTTGCTTTGAGGTCGAAAAAGAAAATCGTCTACTTTAGACTCCTCCCATGCGTGTTCTTTAAAATTAGGTTTCTGAGGACAGTGCAAGAGAGGCTGGGGGACAGTTTTGCAGCAGGAGTCAGGGCTTGCTG
Source organism: Scytalopus superciliaris (assembly GCA_013400415.1). Lineage (NCBI taxonomy): Eukaryota > Metazoa > Chordata > Aves > Passeriformes > Rhinocryptidae > Scytalopus > Scytalopus superciliaris. The sequence goes on from VXBX01007602.1 coordinate 89,960, forward strand.
GGAGTGGGGGGAGTCATGCAAGCATATCTCATCTAATCAGTTCCCACCAGAGGTTTCAGCTTCTGATGCTTTGGGCAGTTGTGGTCTCATTTTCTGTCATGCACACTTTACTTTTTTGAGGACTGAAACATGTGGTCTAACTGAAATATTTGGTCTTAACACTTGATCCCCAAACCATGTATCATGTCTTCGACAAACAGGAGATCAGAATGCATGATGGAATATTTCCTTCTGACCTGCATTTTTGTTACACTATAAATGATTTAATTTCTTTCAGGTTAGAGATGAAAATTGATGAAATTATTTATTAGACACAATCTCTCCTGACACCCTGTATCTGTCCCCAAAAGAAGAGCATCCAGAAGGCCATCAGCATTACTCAGATTCTTTCAGTAGTGAGTTTGTTGATTTAGTTTTCTTGGATTTTTGAGACCACCAAAAATCCGGAAATCTAAAAAGCAACCAGTAGCATCCAGGTACAGTGAGATTCCACCTTCCCTTGGTGAGGGAATGTCGTAAAAAGATCATCACTGTGCTTCTGTTAGTGGACAATAGGTTTCCAAGCACAGAGGAAATACACCTTCTGAAGCTGACATTACATGGGGCTTTTTATTTTAATTTTCAACATAAAGGAAAAAGAGAAAGCTTCTGAAGAAGGACATGTGCTTTATTCTTTCAAGAACAAGTGAGATAAGTGTGTGTAACTGGCATTGATACACTCACACATTTCTAGGAAAAGTCTGTAGGAAAAATGGAGATATTTCCCAGCTCCTTCAGATACTGCGGTACCTAAATTTTAAACCAGGAGAGAGGTAATGCAAACTTAAGCTGAGAGACTTCTCCATCCCAGAGATGTGCATCATTTCTTCTGAAACTGTAGAAGCTCTAACAGAGGAGTAAACCTAGAACTGATGTGGCTTAATTCCCTCAGTTTTAATACCCCTGATTTAGTTTTGTCAAATAGTATAGAAAAACATGAAACTGGCTAGTTACGTCTCTGGTGTAGTCTTCCCACTTCTGTCACCTGAAAGCAGTGCAATGTTTTTCTCTAATAACAGATTTTTATTTAAGCAAGCAAATCGGGATCAAATAAAAATTTCCATGTATATCTAACTGAAGAAAAATTTTTCATTGTAAATCTCAGTTTGCCTTATTTATTTTTTTTTTCTTACAATTGGGAACAGCAAAAGCAGCTTTTTTTCTGTACGTAGGAATTGGTGTTCTGAGTCTTTGTCTGTAGCATCATAGTATGAACAATAGCAAAGAAATCCAGAGAAAGACAGAGAAAATTTACATAGAATTTGAGCTGTGCTTGATTAGAGATCTCCAGTAATCTCCTGTCCCATGTTCTGTTGGTGCTTTTGATGATGGTTTTGACTTAAAAGTACCAGCTGGTGAGATGAACAACATTTTTGCATCAGCGTATACTCACAGATTCAGAAAATGTCAGAAAAAACAATTTCTGTGCCTATTTGGTAGCAGTAGGTTGCTAAAATCATGGCTTGGACATGGACATGCAAGTGTGTGGTAGCTGTTCACTATTTACAAAGTTGCCTCATTTGTTCAAGACTAGCTTGTATTCTTTAATCCTCTGCAGAAATAGGCAATCAGTGTTTTTCTTTAAGAATTTATTAAGTGCCCCCCAGTCTAAAAGGTATTTCCAGTGATGAATCAAAATTTTCAGGTATTGAATGAAGCAGATTTTAGCAAGAAGATTGATTTATTCCTATTCCTACCCCGGCATCAGCTTTTAGTGCGATTACCAGCCAGAAAGTTGATTTAAATATTGCATATTCTTATAAATGTGAGCAGAACCATTAATTTTACTAATATAAGATTATTTGCAAACTGTATTATTTTTTACTTTGTTACATTTGCTGTTATATTATGAAAATAACTTTTTCTGCCCTTTCTGTTAGGGATGGATGATGGTGCTGAATTTCACGAACACATATTTCTGGAGAAACACCTCAAAGGCTTTCCCAAAGAAGGACCTATTCGCCACTTCATGGAACTAGTCATCTGTGGGCTTTCAAAAAACCCGTATCTCAGTGTTAAGCAGAAGATTGAACATATTGAGTGGTTTGAGAAGTATTTTGAGGAAAAGAAGGAATATCTGCAAGAGATTTGAGACTTGGCAGGGTGCTTACCTTTGAAATGAAGAATCATTATGTCGCAGTTGATGATTTGTTATAATGGAAATACTGTCAGTGCATAGTAATTGTGTGACCTGAAAGGTGTATTTTAAATAATAAACCAAAAGGTCATACTTTCTTACATGTGTCTGTGTATATGTAGGTACTTTTGACAATAAAAGAAGGAACTGAAACATGCAGCTTTTTTAGGATGTGCATTTAGTTTAGTTTATCAAAACTGTTGTCTTTTAAATTTGAAACTTTGGACCATACAAAATCTTACGTCTAGTTCCACTTCCTATGCCCTTCATAGCTGGCCTGTATCTTAGCAGGTTTGATCAACTTTCCCATTCTGGAAAACTTGCACTGCTTTCATTTTTAAAAACTTTGGATACTGCCCTAATTTTGAAAAGCTGTTACTGAGATAGTAAGGGTTATTTTGCTAATTCATTAACCACACTGGTATTTGGACAGTATTAATCCTTTCTTTCCTCCTTTCACTTATTATCTTTATTGGTTCATTTTAAAGTTTTTGGTAATGACTAAGTCATTTGAATGGTATGCTTGTTGGTTCATCTGCTTAGTGAAAGGCCGTTGTATTTGTGAGATGTGTGCACAGCATAATGCCAGTGAGTTACAGAAAATAGGGGCGCGATCAGTATTGACACTGGGGCTTTAAACGTAAATGGGCAAGTTTAGATTAGATATTAGGAAGAAAGTCTTTACTGTGAGAGTGATGAGACGTTGTCACAGGTTGCCCAGAGGAGCTGTGGATGCCCCATCCCTGGCAGTGTTCAAGACCAGGTTGAATGGGCCTTGGAGCAACCTGGTCTAGTGAAAGATGTCCCTGCCCATGCAGGGGTTTTGCAACTAGATGTTCTCTAAGGTCCCTTTCAACCCAAACCATTCTATGAAATCTCTCCTGCCATTCATACATCCATTCTGAAGCTTTTGACTTTACTTCCCGTCAGTATTTGATGTCTGGATGTCAAGTAATCCATAAAGTGCTGTTTCACTGGAGCAAGCAATTTTATGATTACTACAATGTTTGGAACTGAGATCTCCTTATCTCCTGCATCTGCAGGGCTAGAAAGAGAACTTGGCATTCCTGGCAGGGACAGTTGTTGCCTACAGATTATTGTCTCATGATACACTGCTTGTTTTCTGTCTAGTCCTTTGATGCTGTGAAGCAACTTCATAATTTCTAGATAATACTTTATTCTAATTAAATGTCTATGACCTGTTGTATCTATTAAGCAATGGCAATGTTTTTACTTCAGTTGTCTTTTGTTAAATTTTCATCCAGAACTATTCACTCGTAATCCAGGATTCTGAATGACTGTCTTGCTGCTTAACTTTCCAGAGCATTTCCAGCCTTGCATATTGTGTTCTTCCTTGTTCTCTCCAACCACGTTAGCAAGTATTGGCCCTATAAATACACTCCTTTCTGTTTCTCACATTTCCTTGTAACTCAGGCAGGGAGGAGGATGAATATAGAATTCATTACAGAACAAAGGTAAAACATTGGCTTCATATGCAAATTGGTTTTAAAATAAGAATTGCAAGAAAGCAAATGAAAAATAAAGAGTTGGCCTTTTTCTCTGAGTTGGAATATTGTTGCTGTGTTGTGCTTAACTTCAGGACATGAGTTTGCCTGTCTGGCAAAGGGAAAGACTCAGGCTGTGGAAAGGAAAAGCAACATTTTTACTTTCTGGCTGTAAGAACAGCGAGGTTCTAGTTCTGCAGAAATTTGGAATGGAGAGAGTGAGAATTACATCAAAATATCTCCATTTGATACTGTGATAGTTTGGTTCAAATAGATCTTGGTTCAATGCCCAGATATGTTTTGTTAAAAAATACCATTCTTCCTAAATTTCTACCACACTATAACACACAGCCTGCGTTCTGCTGTGTTGAAGCCTTTTCTAAAACAAGGTACAGTAACTTCGAAGTCGGTACGAGATTTTAGAAATAGCTCCTCTGTGTATTTGCATCTAGTCTGTGTTTTGATATGAGACAAGACACTCACAAGCTCAGGTCTTGCTGGAAGAGGTTCAGGAGCATTAGCTGTGTATGAAAGTACTGAGTTTCACAGCAATGGGAGTGAGGTGAATTTACCATTTAACCAGATTCATTAGGAGGTCAGTACTCTGGCAAGCTCTTAACAAGAGCTCTTGATGCCTGCGATCTTTGGAAAGCTGTAGTAATTGCTACTTAGGTGCTTAAATATAGATTTGAGAGTTAATACTAGGCAACAAGATTTGAATAATCAGACCTAGCTGCACATATGTACGAATGCTTACTGGGACTGCTCAAGGCACATTAGGAGAGCCCAAGTGGCAGGGCTTTTATGTGTGTGGATTTTTTGGGGTGTACACTGCTTAGTAGTAGGCTTTAATACCTTTTAAAGCATTGCTTACAGATTAGTCACTTAAAGCCTAACAATCGGGGGATTTTTATTTTTTTTTAGTACAAAGGGTAAAAGTTGTCTGCTGTTGTTCAGAGCGGAGCCAGTGCTGCAACTACTGATTCCCATTTTGGAGTCACTTGGGCTTTTCTTCGGATAGTTGGCTTTCCCTCTCTTGTAACTGGTTAGGTGGTGTTACGTGGCAACTTAATAGACTCAGCATTAGGATCTGTTCAAGGCAAAACAGAGTTTGTTGTGTTCTGCACTCTCACATTTCCATCTTTATGCACAAAGCTGAGATCTTGCAGTGCACTGCTAATGCTGTACCTCCATGACACCCACGTTGGAAAGTTGTCTGGCTTTGTGGGGAGCTAGGGCTGATGCTGCCATGAGATGAACAAAAAGATGGAGCAGCTCTACCCAGAGCCATAATTGCAGGGAATGCTGTCCATGTGCAATTTTTAGGGGACAGTTTTTCCTCTGAGGTGAACTATGATGGGTACGTAGCAGAGGGATGATTTCTTTTTGAGGAGATGGCTGAGGTACTGCAAAATTGCAAGCAAAGTCTTAAGAGACTCACTGTTGGAGACAGTGGTAGCTGCTGTTAGTGCTGTGAATGATGGTCATGGCTTCCCCAGCTTGGCTCCTATACCATGAAGTCCAAGTTCCATTTCCCCCACTTTCTATTACATTTTCCACTTGTCTGGTGCTACTACAGAAGGTCTCTGGCCTTCTTGGAGGTGATGAAGCATTTGCTCCCCAGTGAGGTATTAAGAAGAAGCTGGAGGAACAATTGTGTGGTTGGATTGAGAGATTATCCGTGCTGGGATTTCAGCTCTTGGTGTTAACCCTTACCAAGCAATTAATGCTGCAGCATTGCTGTGGCCTGTGCCTAACTTGGGGCTTGTAATCCTTGAACACCTACCCGAGCCTGGAAGAAAGATGTAGTGGCTTAATTTAACCCTTTGGACCTGGCAGAGGGGCTAAAATGAATGGGGTGAAGACAGAGGAAAATCTTGCACATGTCCCAAACTGGATGCAGTTTTTGCTGAAACCATGACGAGGAGCATTAAAAGGAGTCCTGGAGTGCTACTTAGGTCCATTTTCTTTCTGAGATAATAAACTTTCAGCATGAAAATAGCTTCTCATCAGAAGCTTGTGCTTTGAGAAGTCTGAAACATTGCTGCATTTATGTCAGAGTGGCCATGGTATTGCTTTCAGTGAGGATTTAAAAGTAAATAGCCCTGGTTTAATAGGGTTTGTGAGGATCACTTAACAAAATTATGTTCGTGGACAGAAAAAAATTACTTCTGAGGTTGCAAGGCCTGGTTTTGACCACATACAGAGTTGCAAGTGCTTTGGGAAGTCTGGCTGCTGCTGAGATGGTGTCCAGCAGGAGATGATGGTGAGCGTGTAAATCCCACCCTGTCCAGTGGCTGTGGCGTTTTCATCTCATGATCTCCACAAGATGTCAGTGTAGATTTATTGGATTAGATATAAAAATCCTTGTGCTGTTCCCTTCGGCAGATTAAAGCAAAAACTGTTTTAGAACTACACAATAGGTTTGATTGTGCTCTGGAATGCGTTGCCCATGAAGGGGCGAGGTGGCGAATGTTGGCATCCAGGGAGGACAGTGAGTGACACCCTGAAATGGGAGCAGAGCTCCTGGCTGAAGCATGCAATGCTTTGCTCACATCAGGGTGCCCTTTTTCCCTTGGGGACAAGCTACATACGTACTTGTGTGATAAAGTGCTCTATGTTTCACTCAAAGAAGAGCTGGAAGCCTGTATTAAAACTAGAAGGGCCAGCCTGGGTGGCAGGAAGAATGTGAAGGTGGTTGGATCGAGTCATGTATTGGAAAAGCTGGCATGTGCTATCTAAAGGTTGCTTGGTTTCTTTACAGTGAAAAAGTGGTCTTGCAACGTCCAATGAGCTGTGATCCTGCAAAGAAAATGGGGGACAGCACCCAGCCCAAGGGAGTTCCCCTTCATCTTTTAGCTCTTTTGCATAGCAGTCCCTGCCTGTCAGAGACACTTTTTAATGCCTGTCGAGGTGAATTGAGATAGATGTCAACAACAGAGGAGTTCTGCCATGGAAGAAGATTCTCTGAAGTGCTGGCAGTGGGCACTTTTGGTGGAGCTGCTGACCAAAGCCCAGGTATGGCCGTGTGTGGGAGGGACCTTCCCCAGCCCGGCTGGGCTTCTGCTGCTCCATGTCCCTGCACTGCCCGGCCTTTCCTGAGGCTGCCCTGCCCTGGTCACTGCTGGGCCAGCTGAGGTTGCCCTGGGCTGCCAGCTCCGAGCTGCTGCGACCGCGGCAGGGAAAAGAAACGGCACGGCCGGCAGCCATAGGGATGTTTCAGAGCCAGCTTTCCTCTTTTCTCCCTTGCAGCTGCCGGTGTCCATTCCCATTTTCCCAGCAAAAGCCAAAAGCAGCGCAGACCCCCGCGCCCCTCCTCGCAGCCGGGGTGGTCCCGCTCCCAGTTCTTGCGGGGGAGCGGCGGGAGCCGCCGGGCCGTGATTCACTTGCGGTGCCGGGCGCTGCACCCCGTCACCCCCGAAGGAGGGAGGCAGGGAAAGGTGACCGTATTTGTCAGCGCTGGCAGAAATAGCCACGTTTCAGATTTCGCTGGGGAAGCGGGGAGGCGGGGAGAGAGACCGAACCCAGCGCGATGCTCAGCCCCGTTCCCAGACTGCCTCGTAGCCAGATGGGGGTAAAGCAGTGCCCCGTTTTCCTTATGGGCAAGCATTTGCCCACCAAAATTTGAGGGGATCCGAACCGCTCCTAGCATTTTCATTGTGCAGATCAGATAGAAATGGGGATAGGAAGTCCCTCTCCTCTTGCTGTGTCGTCTCGACTCACCCCGGGGACAGCTGAGATGACTTTCCGGAGTCGAGGGAATTCCCGAGGAGGCACTCCTGTTTTCCTGCCCTCCATGCCACAGCAGCTGCTGGGCTCCACTTGACCGGTGGCCACACAGGAGAATTATTCTTATTTTCTTGCTGGCTAAGGGATTTTGCCTGGTCAAGGCCTGGACTTTGCCCGCTGCTCACCCCTGGCATGGGCTGCAAAGCTGGGCAGTTTTCAAAGACAGGATAATCTTATCTTTAGAGATGATTTTTAAATAGAATGGATCCTGTTGCTCAGCACACCATAGCCACGCTGGATAAGGGGAAAGGTGTGAACAAAACAGCCACTGAGATTTGAGGACAAAGCTGTGATCTTGTCCTTTAGGTTAGTGATTACCCACTGAAATCAATGGGATTGCTCAAGCAAGTTCCCATTTTAAATCTAAGACTTTACTGTAAACTCACCCTAAGCCTACCTGGTGAGGAATTGTTTGCTTAGTGCTTTCCAAAGGGAAAATGGAACTGGAGGCACATACCAACAGCTGTTTCTAAAAACCTCCTATTCTCTTAGACCAGATTATATATGTATTAGATATGATAGCAGCAAGTGCAAAATTATTTTTAAATTGATTTAAATTATTTTAAAAGCTGGATTTAAACCCCCACAAGTTGTAAGTCAAAAAGTGGGAAAATAAAAGGAAAAGGTGTAAACCAAAACATAAGACGTAATTCAAATTTAGCCTAATTTTAAGATGAAAATGAACATTTCTGCAGTCTTGCTCTCAATGTAATGAGCTCAAAAGACCCTGTTACCATAGAGTTTAATACCCTGGGAAACATTGTTCTAATGAAATTATTGAAAGTTAGCTTTTCTCCCCCTCTCCCTTTTTTGAAAAGGGTTGTTTTAGGACAGTCACAAGATATAGAGGCCTCAGTGTGGCAGTGCTATATCAGATTGGCAGCGATACTGAGCAGCAATATCCAGACACGGATTGTGCCGGTATCATGAGGGTGTAAATCCGAGTTTCCGATTGCTTCAAAATCAGAAGCAGCTGCCAGGCTCTTGAAAGGTTGCTTGCCTGAATTCAGGGCTGCTGTCAAACTGGTTCCTCTGTCACTGCAGGCTGTGTGATTTACTAACCAGAGTGGCAGAGAGGGATGAAGGCTGCCTAAAGCCACTCAAGGCACCACCATGGCTGGTGGGGCTGCTGTGGGTCCTGCTGGGATGCAGCAGAAAGAGGGATTCCTCAGTGCTCTGCAGAGGCCAGCCATCTGCTTCCCTCTCTCCCAGACCTAGGGCATCTCCTGCTCCTTGGTAAGTGCCTTCTGCAGACGTTTTAAAAGTGACTGTTTAGCTTCCCTGCTGTGGGGGCTGCCCAGCTTCTATCCTCGCCACCCACAGAGGAAAGACCTTAATCTGATGGGTGTTTGCACATGTAAAAAATGAAGCTGAGGCTCCTTTCCCTATCTAATCATTTTTAAAATTTGGTGAAACAAGCTTGGCTGTCTTTCCAAGTGTCTGCCATGTCTCTTCTGCTTGCCCAGAGCCCAGTGCTGCTGGTTGTCACTCACTCACAGAAGCCATGGAAGCCTGACCGTCTGTGTTGGCTTCCACAGGAGTTTTGCTGTTAATGATATTGCTTCCAACATCAATTCCCATAAGACAGGTAGACTTGTTTGGAAAGCCAGGCTGGCCCCCTCCGTGGTCTAGTCCCTGCTGGAGGAGTCTTTGGGGCTGTGCGTCTGACAAGGAGAGGTGTTGGGGGGGATGCACCTTCTTCCAGGATGCGTTGACTCCCTGGGTACGTGTGTACCATGTAATATGTAGGTTTGGTGTGAGCCTAACTGACACACTCGAGGCAGTTTTTCTGCAACATGATGATAATAGCACTGACCAAAACTGTAGCTAAAACACCCAGCCCTGATGTTTTGCCTCTGTGAACCAAGAGACTGGGAATGGCTGGCTTTCCAAAGCCTCACCCTGTGCTGTGTTGCATGGTGGGTCATTTTCTTCACAAAAAAGTGATGGCTAGGAGGGGAGGGGAGCCCGCCTTGTACTTTGAAGGGGCTCATTTCAGTTTGGCACGAGAGAGCAAGGGAAGTGGGTGTGGGTTGGCTGATGCTTGGCCTGCAGCCGCCAGTCCCAGAGCCATGGTGTACTCAGCTGCACTCCCACCAGCTCAGGGCTGTAGCTCCTGCAGCTCCTTGAGCCCTGAATTTAAAAAAAACCCTGGGTTTCTCTCTTGGCAGCAGTATTAACTGTAGTTTGAATGAGACTGTGCAAGGCTCATTCCCAATTCTCCATGGATGTTGGCATTAACTTGTTCTTTGTCTGTTGTTCTGCAGCACATCCTGTAAATGGGTGTTTAATCAGAATCCAAAGTAGGAAGTAGACAGATTTCACCCATCTTATCACCATCACTGAAGTATTTCAACCATACTGCAGTGAAGGGGAGGGATTCTGCATCCCTCCCTGAGCCATCCCCCTATCTCCTTCAGTTGCCAAAGCACTGTGTTGGTAACGGGAGCAGACTTGGGCATGGCCAAGGAGGCCGAAGCTGGAGCTACTGCCTGATCAGGAGGCTATGGGGAATGCCCCTGCTCTTCTCAAGAATACCCAGTGCCTTGAGACCCAGCAGCATCACTCTGGACATCATGCAGAGCTGAGGGATGAGTGCTGCACCTTTCCCTCTCACTCAGTCCTGGGAAAAGCACTGAGACCTGTTAATTAGATATTCTCCCTCCTCTCACCAGGTGGAAATGAGGAAAGGAAAAACCTTCATCCCTCCTCGCCTGTCCACAATGGGAAAGAGAAGTTGTATTTACTTTCCACTGCCTCATATCTGGAAGGAGGAGGAGAAAAGAGAGTGTGGAAAGGGAGAAAGGAGAGGCTTGGGGTGCAGAGATGCCCACCGTTGACCACACTGGGGTCTGCTGCAACCTGAAATGGGCACAGCAGGTGGGCACTCTGCAGTGTGACACCCCCACTTGTACACAAAGCATTTACTGAGTCACACAGTAACAGTACAGGGCAAACTGGGAAGGTGACCCAGAGAAAAATCTGTCCCATCTGTGACTGTGTCAGGGGTGTTGCTGGATGTTATTTATAACGTTTAATTATTATTTTTACTTGTCCCAGTTCTTCCCAGACAGAGAAGGTCACTCGAGCCATTCCTGAGGAAAGAAAATGTTGCTTAACTGGTAAAATAGAGTTAAATTCATGTGGGCTTAATTTTTGTTTGTTTCAGTGTGGTTTTTTTTCATTGTTTTGCCATTCTCACTTTGCTGAGCACTGAGATTTCCTACACACCTCACCTGAATGACAGTTAATCATGGCATTTGAGAAGACAAGGAAGGGTGGAGCAACACAGAGATATGGAGGTGAGTCTGTATTAATGCTTGGCAAATAAAAAAAGAAACATTAAAACAATTTCTTGGCAACAAGCAGCAGGGGTATGTGCCAAGGCTGTGGGTCCTGGGGCTGTGGGAGGCAGCTGAGTGGGGGGGAAGCTGGCAGAGGGAGCTCAGCCCCTGCTCCCCCTGCCTATTTCTGTGGGATGCCTGGTGTGGGGTGAGAACCTTTTGGAGAAGGAAAAACAACCCTTCCATCCAGATGAGATAGGTCTGGACACCAAACAGGACATGCTGGTCCTGGAGGGGGTCACTTGTGGCAGCAGGTCTAGAGGCTGCTCTAGGGTTATGGCTGTGGCTTGCCTGTGTGGGGTGTGGGAGCAGTCATGGGCACTGAAAGAGCATCCCACGTGTGTCTGACTGGTGTGTGGCCTGAGGGTGCCAGCCTCACATACCCAGGTTGGCAGGAGTTGTTCCTGCTGCAAAAGGATGCAGAATCAGGCATAAAAAGGGAAGAAATTAAAATCCTGTGGCAAGTTTCCCCTACCCTTTTTGATCTCCCTATACTTAAAAAGAAGAAGCTGAGGTGTTGGGGCCTTCCACAAGCCTTCACCTTGGGCTGTGGGCTCCAAACCTATCCTGTTTAGATCATAAACTCCTTATTTTGCTGTGGTCTGGGGATGAATAGTAACTTGGGTGCGAGATGAACAGTGCCTCCTCTGCCCCGGCAGTGTGACCCTGCCCGGGAATAAATGACTGTGGTGGCTGTCAAGTAAATTCAATAAAATAATTAATATTGCTCTTAACACACCTCTCCTCACTCTGATTCTCATAATTAGGCCAGATAGAGCAGCTACTAATTTGAGTAGTTTCTGTGGCTCCCCTCAGACAGTCCCTGATTTTAATTGGGCTATGGAAAGACATCGCCCTTTTCTGAAGCGTTTCCTAGACCTGCTCACCTCATGGAAGCCAATGTAACAAATCAACAAATAACTTGTGGTATCTGATAATCCAAGTGATGTAGGTGATTTATTGCCTAGAAGCTTACAGGATGACACTTTGATGCTGGGTTTTTGATGGTGAAAAATGAGCTGTGAGTATCAGTGTGCATAGTCTGGCCTTTTGCAGAAATGGAGATAAAGATTTGAATCCAGGACATTCAGAGAAAAGTCAGTTCAGAGGTCCCTGACATGGGTTTTTCTCTGGGATGAATGTGCATCCCTCCCCATCAAAATAGTCCTACCTGGAGATGGCTGTATTGCACCAAGGCGTTTCCTGGGAGGTCAGGCTATCCATGCCATCCCATGCCACCCTAGAGCTCCTGAATCTCCCAGGTGAACAAGATCCATCATTCATGTATCATGAAGTCAAAGTGAGGCAACATAACCCTCTAATCTGATATAATGTGCAGTGCAAGCAGGGTGGCTTAGTAATTTCAGGTAGAGCATCTTTTTTATTTTTTCCCCCCTTTCTTTCAGAAAAAAAAAACCAAGCAAACAAGCCAAAATTTTGTGGCTTAATGATTTCCAGCAACAGAGAGTCCACAACATCACTGAGGAAATTGTTGCAGTGGTTAATTATGCTGATGAAGTCAATGGAGTTACTGTAAACTGAAGTTACACCAGTGCGACTGAATAAAAAATTTGGCCTAGTTACCCAAAGGGAGCAGCACTTTGAAGTCTCTGTATGTCTTTAAATAAAATTATTCTCCAGCAGAAGATGCGGAAATGCAAGACTTTTTGTCTAAAGCGTACTACAGCAGTCAGTCGGTCTCCAGTATACTGCTGGAATATTAATGCTAAATCCAAGTTGCACCCATGCTTAAGACAGTTAATTTGACTTATTTCATACATCAGTCTGCCTGTTGTCGTTGGGGCTTTATTGCTGCTGGCTGTGATAACATTTTTATCTGTTAACTTCCAAGCTGCTGCGAGTAACACCAGCTACTCATGAAATGAGTCAGCTAACTTTCCTTTTAACTGTTTGTTCTGCTCCCTGAAGGTGTATTGAATGTTGTGGTATGACAAGCTGGTTTACGCTCATTCCTTTAGAGCTTATGTATCAATTTTATTGTCACAATAGGCTTTCTAAAAATGGATTCAGAGTTTGCAGCAGCTGGGCAAGAAACATTTGTCACCTTAGTGCAAAAATCTGAGTGAGAACAATTGTTTTGATTAATTTAAAAAGCATCTTATGATAGAAATTGGTGCTACAACATCCAGGCCTTTGCTCCCACAGGAACAATTCTTATAGACTATTTGAATTATCCAGGACAGCCAAGGCAGATTTATACTTAAACTGGATTACAAGGAAATACACTGCAAATCACCACAACAAATCATTACTGATCACAATCAATTGGAGTGACTAAAGCTCTGAAATCTCTCCCGAAGTTGTGTTAATAAACATGAAATTGCACACAAATTTCACTGCAGTTCTTAATCACATCCAAACCTTGAGCCTCTTATCCCCCCTCTCATCCAGTGTGTTGGAAGGCTTTCCCTTGAGACAATGTCCTGATAAATGGCTTTTCCATCCTGGATGAAATTTCCATGAGAGGACTGAAGACTTTTATCCCAGAGAAAGAAGGAACACTGTAGTGTTTGTTATACCCAAAAAGGATTTTAAGCCCTATAGATTAGTCACACTCTTACTCAGGTAAAATATTTTCATACTAGCAAACTTATCTCTTCACATGAGAAATGTCTGTGGTATTTTTCTTAACTTCCTGTGCTTAAGCTGCTGGGGCTATGGTTGCTGTACACAGCCAAGAAGCTACAATTTCCAACCCCAGATATGAACAGCAACTTCCAGCATACATTTATCTTTTCCCTTCATACATCACAGAAGTATTTTGAAGCTTAAGAAGTCCCTTGGACTATGTTTGTTCAGTGTTTCAATAACCTGCCATGAAAATGCTAACAAAGGATAATTCTTCTTTCTGGTCCATGATATTTCACTTGTTTGTCAGCTCAGTGTTTGCTTCACGTTGATTAGAAGGTCCACCATGGCACTGAAATGTGTCATTTACAGAGGTCACTTGCTCTCTGCTGGGAGAAAATGAGGAATTACATCCCAGAGGATGCTTCCTGGATAGAGGGTGAAGACTGTTCTCCTGGGCCTGCCAGGTGAGGTGGCAAGATGTGGCTGTGCCAGAAGCCCAGTCTTACCAGTGCTGTTTGGGTCAGAAGGGTGATGGACGACCCCAAGTATGTTGCTGACATATGATGCTGACAATATCTGAAGAAGGCCCCATAAAATGTCATCCTTAATCCATCTCCTTGGGAGCCTAGTAAGGCTGATGTAGTTGATGGGATATGAGAGATTTTGAGCCCTTCAAAGACAGAACATGACCATGCCTACTGCACTCGTGTGATCTTGGCCTGCACAATAGAAGCCTTTTATAATGTCCCTGTATTTTATCCTGATCCAAACCAGCCAAAGCAAAAAAAAAAGTTCCAGATGCCCCATCACTCACCTATCCATGTCCCCCATGAGACAGATGTGAATGTTTGCCACCTGGTCTAGGCGGGAGGCAGATGTGCCTACAGACATTAGTGAGGGCACCTGAGAGGTTAGTGGTGTAATTGCTGAGCAGTGAATACCACTTTGTCATGTTCTGGAATCCATCCCCACATACACTCACTTTATGTGCTTTTTCTTCCTGTTTGGAGGAGAGATTATCTCAGTCCATAAACACCCCTGTAGCAAGATAGCTTTGCGTGGCTCTCCTCTGTGTGGGGTGATGGTGAGGAAGCCCAGTGTAAGGAACCTGTGCACCACAGGAGCTGTCCTCCAGACAGCTCTGCTGCTAAGTGCCCTTTTGAGGTCATCTCCTCCAGCCACTGTGCTGCAATGAAGGGTGTTCATACTGCATCTGCACTGAGAGTACCATCAGCTCTGGTGCTGTTTGCAGCTGCTGGAAGACACACAGCTGGGAGGAGATGTCAGCAGTTGCTTTAGGATGTTCCCATAACCCAACACAGCATGGAGGTACCTCAAAGGCTGGGGGAGGTGACCCAGATCTGGTGCATCATATCTCCCCAAAGGGTGTTGCTGCAAAGTGGCACTTCTTGATGCAATTGCTTCTTAGTGACAGGAATGAGGTAGGTGTGTTTAAATGAAGAGTGGCTTTAGCTTCATCAGGAGTCCCTGTGTGGGAGGACTGCTCTGCTGTGGGCCAGCACTGTGGGTGGGTTCATCCTGCTCCTCCACATGGCCAGTGGCCCCGGGAGCCACAGCACCTCTGGCCAAAAGTCACCTGAAATATCTCCTTGTTGGTAGTGCTGGTGTTGGTGAAGGAGGTGATGAGCTGCACTGATAGTTGTGTCTCCTGTAGAACAATAGCTAAGTAAACATTCAAGGAGGAAGAAAAAGAACCTGCATTTCTGTCCTAGTTTCAGCTGGGCTTAAAACATGGTGGTTTCTCATGGTGTCAGGATACTTGGGCTTGGCTAACAGCCTGATGTGAGCTGCAGCTGATTCAAGCCAGAATATTTTAACAGGGCAACAGAGTCAGCTGGTAATGGAGGCCAATCATCTTCCTCCTATTATAAGAGTAGAAGGGCTGTCTCCCCAGCAGGTCTGCTTTGATTTAACACTCCCACAAAAGGACTCAGGAGTGCCTCCACAAGCACCTCATGCTTCTGTGAAGCTACATTCACCCCTACAAATGTGCACATGGTTCTGCATGTGCCAGAGCTACAGTTCAGGAGGTATCACAGAACGTTTTCTGCTCCATTTTTTGCATAGTCTTTGTAAGAATTCCCTATTTTTAATCTTAGCTGTTACTTACTAAGTTAAAGGTATGTACTTGCAGAGGATGTTCATCCCTGACTTTTGTCCGGGGTTACCTGGATAGCTGCCTGAGAACCTTCAGGTTCATTCTTACCTTCATCTTGTCTCATCATACAGAAAACCTGGCACCTGACCCTAGCACTGCTTCTCTGTTCCTGGGAACATTTCTGTGGTTTGCATGGTCTGCTTTTCTATCTAATACTCACTGCTGAAATGATCCTCTAACTTTCAGCTGAGCATGACATGCTGTGTTCAGCAAAGACAAGTCTGCTCTTCAAAACCTTGCTTCTTAGTGCAGCATCACTTTGTGAATCAGTGTCTCACTTCTAATGGCGAAGAGTCCTGTTCATAGTCAAGACGATGTTTCTGGCACTGAGCATGGCTGTCTTTTGAAAAAATCTCTCCTGGTCCTCTTTAATCTTTCTCTTTTTTACTGTGCAGGCTCTGCTTTTCAGTAAGTACTAGAAACCCTTGTCTGAAGACTCTTGCAAAAAGGTTTTGTTACTCTTATGTGAAACAGGTCTTTGGAGAGCCACACTGGTACTATGTGCCTCTTTCCATGCTTTTGACAGATGTCTGTGCCATTTTCTCTAAATTCATCCTTGGTGCTTCTTGCTGGTGTCTCTCTGGACCCTCAGTTTGTATCCCCTGTCTGCACACATTGCTTTAAAGTAGTTCTTCCTACCTCCACAAAAAGACCACAAAAATATCCTCTTATATTCCCAAGATGCTTCAGCACCCTGGAATCCCTGGTTGGTGCCATAAACTTCCGTCTCCACCTGTTGCCCTTCCTCCCCATCACTCTTTGCCCTTCTGATACACTGCTGGCAGGTAAGGTGAGCACTAAAGAAGAATGCCTGATGAAAACAAGTCTATATTATAATAACAGGTTAACAGGTGAAGGGAGCAGTCTGAGAGGGGGGAAATCTGTGTTACCCTGTAGTACCAATAACAGCTGACTCCATCTGCAGCTCTCCCAAAAAGGAATGCTTTGGTATTCTAAAGGCCATTGGTAATTCTGACTACAATCCATGCAGACTTCAAAGTTTTTGTCAATCTTCTCTCCTTCTCTGACACCAATCCATTTTCAGTCAATATACTCATTTTTAAGTTGCTATTAAGTCTACAACACTGACATGGTATTTTAAAGTAAATTCAGTAGCAGAGGTTGAACAACACTCACAGTTTACTAAATTATGTTGCTTTTGTCAAAGTGAAGTGCAAAGATGGCTTTAAATCATAGAATCACAGAATGGTTTGGGTTGGAAGGGATCTTAAAGATTTCTTAAACTGAATCTCTTAAGCTGAATCTAAATTGGTATGTTTGATAGTACTGTGTAATAATGATGATGGTATTAATAAAATACTATAATTAGTCTCTTATTATGGGTTAACAAAGGTAATTATGCCCCTCTACTCCCTTCTTGTGAAACCCCACCTGGAGTACTGTGTCCAGCTCTGACACCCTCAGCACAAGTATGATCTGGATCTGCTGGAGCGAGTCCAGAGGACGACCATGAAAATGATCAGAGCAGGAGCACCTTACCTACAAAGACAGGCTGAGAGAGTGGGGGTTGTTCAGCCTGGAGAAGACAAGGCTCCAGGGGGGCCTTAGAGTAACCTTCCAGTACCTAAAGGGGACTACAACAGAGCTGGAGAGGACTATTTGACAGGGACATGTAGTGGTAGGACAAGAGGTAATGGCTGTAAAATGAAAGAGGGTAGATTTGGATTAGGTACTAAGAAGAAATTTTTTACTGTGAGGATGCTGAAGCACTTGAACAGGTTGTCCAGGGAAATTGTGGATGCTCCATCTCTGGTAGTGTTCAAAACCAGGTTGAATGGGGTTTGGAGCAAGCCAATCAGGTGGAAGGTGGTGCTGCCTCTGGCAGAGGGGCTAGAACTGGATGATCTCTAAGGTTCCTTACAACCCAGACTATTCCATGATTTTATGAAATCAAAACAGAGGACCACTCAGCTCTCCTGTCTCTCAGGCCAGGCTTTGGATAAGTGAATTTTATCTGCCTGTGTTTCTTCGTCAACTACAAATGGAGGTAAAGGTGATTGGCAAGGACCAAAACTGTAAGTTTTAGATGCCTGAGTCATGGCAGGTGAATCTTGCCCACATGCTGAAGTGCTACATGAAGCCACACACAGGTTTTTAAACATCCATCTCCCCAGAAGCCTTGGACAGCAGAAAAAGGCCTTGAAAGCTGCTCTTCCAGCTTACAACTGGGAAGATTGCAGGTACTTTCCCCTTTGCCTGGAGATATTGTTAGAAGGCAGCAGAGGCCCGTTTTACTGCCATAACAAGTTAATTAACTCTATTTTCCTCCAACTTAGCTGAGCAAAGGTTTTGTGTAAGGCACATGCACTATATTGTGAAACAGGGCTTTTCTCCCATGTTCTTGCTGTGCCCACAGTGATATGGCTAACAAAAGCTGTTGTCTTCTGAAAAGGAAAATCATACTTCTGAATTGCTTCCAACGGCCTGGGTTGCTCTTTTGGTTTCTAACTAAACTCACTGCATTAGGAGAAATCCCTGTCACGAATTGTCTGCTTCCCCCACCAAGCCCTTGTGAATCATCCACAAGGGAACAACACGATGCCACTACCGTGCTGAGCGGAGCAGCTGCCAGGCTGCTCTCCTCATCTGCTGCAAGATGATGCCCAACATGAGCATCCAACAGCTTTTGTGGGTCATTAATACGACTTTCAAAAATTTTTGGCCTTTTTTCACCACGGATGATTCAAACAAGGTATGCCACCATAGTTTTGCAAAAGAGGTTTCCAGAAACTTTTTCACAGCAGGGTTGCCTATGACAAGAAGTGTAAAAAGTCTTTGGAAATCAGGGAACTTATTCTGTGGTGCAATCTGTGTAGGAAAAAGTTCACTTGCCACTTTTTTCTTGGCTCTGCCAGTACAGATTCAACATCTCGCAGCTTCGATTCCTGCAAAGCACTCTCAAAATATTTGTCACAGTCTGCTTTTGCTTGAAACCTACAGAGCAGAGCAAGCTGTGCAACACAGCATGCCAGCATGCTTGTGAAAAATCCCTTCTAGATGCCTGTCACTGCTCTGCTTAGCACTTTGCACTCTCTCTCTAGCCATTTTCTTGACCTTGTGTTTACCTACATGGCACTTACCCACTTCCTTGCTCAGCTGCAGATCTATTTGGCTGGCTCAGGCATTGCTGCACACAGAGCAATCTGTCAGCTAGACCATAACCCCACTGAGGAAAAGAGACGCTGATTTCATCTGACATTGGCATATGAATTTGATTAAAATATCAAAGAAAGAATCTATTGATGTAGGTGTTTTTCTAGACCTGTTTGCACGACTTCATAATGTTGTTCAAATAGACGTTTTCTCTGACCACTGTAAGAAAATCTTGGGTTTGATCATGGAAGAGGAGTACTACCCATGGTGTAACAGTGGTGTCTGGGATGAAGAGTTGTGGTACTCACATGCCAGTGATCCACAGATGATGTTTAGCCAACCACCCAAGTGGCCACTGAGCTACTCTGGCTGCTGATTTAAATCACCAGCAACCACTGAGTCTCCTTTTTCATCTGCAGCTGAATAAAGCTGAAGACTAAAGAGGGGATGAAAGTGATCTGGGTTCCTGCTTTTGTAGGGACTTTCTTCTGGGCTGTGTTGGGCCAGAAACTACTGTCTTATCCCTGGAAAAACAAGAATTGAAGTGAAAGGTTGTAATGAAACCTGTAATGCTGCAAAACTGCAGCAGGACAAAGATATATTTCCAAAGACCTGTCAGAAAAGCAAACAAAACTGAGAGCTGTTCTGGTGAGTCAGAAATATTTGGTCATCACTGCCTGCAAACTACAACCCTCGATAACCAGTCAGCTGCTGACAAATTCAATGTACTCAGCAGTGAGTTTTACAATTTACCCTCTCAGCTACCAGATTTTTATAGCTTTTCAGGAACGTGACAACATCGTTTTGAGCTGCTTTGTTCTCTCTCTTTCTTGTCTTCTCCTTTTCTTATCCTTCCCACCCTTCACAGAGGCCACAGATGACTGAACACCACCTTCTTCACTCTTTCTCCCTCTCTTCAAGCTACCATATGTTCACTATTGGTTGAAGTTCGTGCACTAGAGGGATCTGAATGATAGAGGTGCCAACACCATAAGGCAAGAGGTGTAACTGCATTTAATAGTGTATTGGTCAGTCTCCAGGGTGACAAACCTGGAGACTGTTGGTGAGAAACCAAGTCATCTCCTGGCCTTGGGCTTCTGCTTCTGCAGTTTCCTTTTCCACAGCCTTGAGGCTCTTTCGTCACCTCTGTGATTTTCAGCAGGCTGAGGCATAGAGCCCTACTGGTTTGGGGGACTGACTCTGAAGGGGTTACACACTGCTGTGCAGGATTTTGGGTATTGCTCTGGAGGAGGCTTTATATCTGCTTCACACCCTGGGTGCTCCTCTGCTAACAGGGGCTTGAGGAAGGGTCTAGACAGGGTCAGACTGGTGCCTGTATTTGCACTCCTGATTTAGATTTAATGTTAAAAAACCCCCACTCATTAGATTCACATGATGGAGCAGCAAAGAAAGTGTCTATTTATGGAGGGCAAGGAAAATCTACAGAGATGTGGGTTGCTGCTATTTGTCTGAATGGCGCCTCCTGACATCACGAGTGGCTGCAAAGGCTTGCTCAGGAACAACGCAGAAAGCAGCTCTGCCTGGCTGTGTTAAAGCCTTAACACTTTTGGCATGCAGAATTACATTTCTTGTTTTGCATTAAAGAAGTCTTATTTTGCAGGAAGTTTGATGTGTAGAGAGGGTAGTGCTTTTTGAGCCTTGTGAGAAAAGTGTGCTTCTTAGTTGTTTGCAAAGTGATCACACCACAGGCATTTTAGAGACAGTAGGATGAGGTGTGTAAGCAAAAGAAAGAGAAAAGGTTTCACTAAAAAAAAGTCATAGGAAGATATTAGCTGAAATAAAAACACATGTGACATCTGGAAAATAAACAAGGAGTCCTGCTTTTCTACACTGAATTTCCTGTAATGTAAAAATACAGTTTTACAACAAAAGTAAGAAAAGTTCACGTTTGTAACAAACCCATATATGTTAAGGAATTATTCAAAATTCAGTGTTGTCCCTTGTCCATTCTATTTTGACTGTTGAGTTCTTCTTCAGGTGTGTATTCAAACAATCAGTGGCCATCACTGCTGTGTCCTCCTGGGTAGATGGCTTGCAGGAACTGCTGAGAGTGCCTTGGCAGTTATTCAGGTGGGTCAAGGCGAAAGAGCAGCTGGCTGCCTGATATACCATTTCATGCAGAGCTGTCAGCCCCTGGCATCCTCGAGCCTGTCAGTCAATGCATTGTGCCCAGCTGCTGAGGATGGAGCACTGCTGGGCAAGGACTCCTTTGTCAACTTCAAATCTTCCATCTTTTTGCAGCACTGCCTGATTTTGCTGGAAACACCACAGGGAATTGCAGTCTGGGGTGCTTACTCTAGTCCTGTGAGTGCTGCAGGGCAATGTCAGCCATGCCCCAGGATCAAAGGGAAAGGAAATGCTGACTGTCTCATGCATGGCAGAAAACAAGGCGCAGGACCAGCTTTCCAGCACACACTCGACCTGCTCTGGCCACCTGTGGAGGTGGCCCACTGTCCCTTGGAGGCATAGCTCTGGAATGACAGTCCTTCAATGCCTCTTAAGTATTTCTGAGGGTTCTTTGTTTTGCACTTTTCAGTTCGGGTTGCTCTAATACACATCCTCTTTTTTCATACACTGGCCATTTCTCTCTTTGTTCCATGCTCATTTTCCTCCTTTCTATTTTTTTTCTTTCCTTTCTTGATGTTTTTTCCCTCATCGTGACCTCTTTTTTGTGATTTCCTTATCTCCTCCTTCTTCTCTCCGCACCCCCCCCTCCCTTCTCACTCTTTCCCCTCTGTGTCTACATTGTATTTCCCATTAACCAGTGGCTTTGGCACCCATTGGAGAGCACAGAATATCTCCTGAGTGAACAGAATCCCCAGCACAGCAAAGGGATACCAGAGAGTCCATTTGTTATCAGACTCGGTTTTTGTTTGCTTGGGTCTTTTTTTGAGGTTTTGGATTTTTTTTTTCTTTCTCTTTTTGCAAGCTGCTTTGTCAGCCACAGCAGGAGCAAAGAGTGAAAGTGGGTGCCTCTCGGGGAGCCACTGCTGAGTTCTGTGCAGCTGCAGCAGCATTTCTCTAACGTATGGGTGAATGGATCTGAATAGCCCCACCATTTACCCCATTGCACCCCGTGCCTTTCTCCGCCTCATTCCCCCTCCCAAATCTCATTGGAGATCCCCATCTCCTTTTCACATAAATAGAGAAGCCACCAAACTGCCACCCAACATGTGCCTTCCCATTACTGATCACATGGCACGCACTTGTCTGATTGTGGTTGAGGTTCACTATTTGGGGCTTGACAGATGCAGTTGTAAAATTGAAACTACTGTTTGCTGCTCTTATCTGTTTTCAGACTGGTAGGTGGTGTGCCTCTGCCTTTAGGTGGAACTGTGCTGGTTTTGGTTTCGTCAGTATATTCTCCTCACAGGCCAGGCATGAGCAAGGTTTGCATTTGCAGCACCAGATCTCAAAGCACTTAAACAGTTAACCATCAGGGTTGCAATGGATAAAGATTTTTTTATACACATTTTGCAGAGAAGTGAAAGAGTGTAGCTGCCTAGGGCTGTTGTCCTTCTGGTGTGGACATTTACCCTACGGATGGTATTTGTTCACTACAGGCCCTACCTACTGAGTGTCCTGCCCAAACATTGCCTTCTGTAGTGTGTTAGTCACCAGCAGCATAGGAATATATACATATATGCCAAAATACTGTCTTACTATTATT
Organism: Scytalopus superciliaris; assembly: GCA_013400415.1. Taxonomy (NCBI): domain Eukaryota; kingdom Metazoa; phylum Chordata; class Aves; order Passeriformes; family Rhinocryptidae; genus Scytalopus; species Scytalopus superciliaris. The sequence continues at coordinate 112,350 of VXBX01007602.1, forward strand.
GTCTAAGCATGTTTGCATCTATATAAAACTAGCATAAAAAGCATATAATGTTATCGTGCATATGTATTTGTGTAGCATATACATAATGACCCCTTTGTATGCAAATACAGTTATATGCATATAAAAATAACTTTTCAAGCATGAATTCAACAATGGAAAAAATATTTGTTTTGCCAGCTTTCCTGCTGATTCTGGCTATAAATTATTTTTCTCCTTAATAACAGGTAGCTATCAGTTTTCCAGGCAAACAAAGGAAAAGAAGATGAAATAGTTGTCAAGCATTGCATTGTACTGTGCCATGAATTTTCCTTCCTACAGGCTGAAGAGAAATCGCTGAATTATATCATAACAGTCAAGTGTCCTGTTTTTAGCTTATTGCTCAAACACAATAAAATTATTTAATATACAAAAGCTATCATGCGAAGCCAGTCAGTTTTTCCTTCAGCAATATAGAAAGGCAAACAAGAAATGAGAAATGCACCTGAAAATGTTGAAACATTGACAGTATGATGTGGAGAATATTGTAATAGAACATATTTACAACAAAACAGAAACTCAACACCCTGGAAAACACACACAGCACTTGAACTGTGTTTACTTCCAGGCACATTGGCCTTTGCATAGGGGTGGGTCGGGTGATTCAGCTGAATCTGAAACCTGATAAACTCTTGCCTTCTGTTTTTACATCACAGCCAGTGATTGCACATGACACATTAAAACCAGATACCGCTACGCAGACACTACCTTTGGTATTTATGTTATTGATCCTGGTAAGGACCATTTCTTGGTCATAGTGTACTTCAGTCTTTCACTTATGGGTGTGTATATGGGGTGCAAGAAGATATATGTTTAAATGGGAGATCTTGAGCCTAGATTGTGAAAGAATTGAGAACAGAGTTTGTGTCAAGTATTTTCTTCTGTTTAGCTTCTGTTTACAAACTGTGGCAGCAGACTCTGGTTCCTGGTAACTTCTGCCTCATTTGAGCTCATTCAGTGAATATGGTTTTGTCCAAACATTAAGAGCCACACTTAGCAGGAATTTGAGCTGCATTAATTGCACCAACCAGCAAAGTTGTGTTATTATTTCTTTTATCCAAGTGGAAAAACATACAAGTGCCTCTGGCATGAGGTCCTGCACAAGAAAATTTAAAATTAAATTCTGATTCCTTATAATAGAGCAACTTAGAAATGGTTCCACGAAACCTTGCCCTCAAATCTTAACTGTTTACATTTTTGTAAAGGCTGAGAAAAAAAGAAGTATGAGCAACATCAAAGGAAACTGTTCAAAAACACATAGTAAGTATTTTTGCTATCTATTTTTAGTAAAAAATATCTTTTAATACTAAATTATTTTTTAATTTATGTAACTAAATATTTATTGCAACACTTCTTTTAAGCTGGGGTGGTCCAACATCAGCAGCCACTAGGTCTGCACCAAGATTTTGGTAGCCCAACACTCAGCAGTTCCATCTCCCAGCCTGGGAAGCATGACCCCACCTTTGTCCTTCTTGACAGCTCACTTTCACCTTTTCTCCTGGCAGCAGTGCCTGCCAAGCCTTCTGGCTGCTCTCTACCTCTAAAGCTGCTACAGAGAAATTGGAGAAGGAAGGGACTGGCTGTGGGTTGTTGCTGTCTGGTTTGAAATATTATTGTCAATTGTTGGTATTGATGAAGAGGAGAGGGAGGGAAACGAGGGGAAGGAGTCGAAGGCGGAGGATGCCGAGGAGGAGAAGGATGCAACAGCTGCTGTGTGAACCCCGGTCACAGCAGCCCAGCTCCCTGCAGCAGGCGGTGAGGGGGTGAAGGAGACTGTCTTTGGCTGTTTGGGCAGCTCTCCCACCACCAACCACAATTTCCCATCTCCTCTGAGAAGAGGTGGGCTCCCTGTTTTCCAAAGGCTGAAGTTGCACCACACTATGTGAGGTTCTGTGACTTCTCAACGCTGAAATATGTCCAGTGAGGTGGGCAACCAGTGCAGTTAGCACATGGCCCCAGTTCCAGCCATATAGATGTAAATCCAGAAGGGCCTCGCTGCTGCTTTGGGGAGCATTTAGGATTTCCCCCTTTGTGTAGGAAGAGATGGACCTAAACCAATGTAATTTCAAACCCCTTATGAACAAGTACCCTGGCAATTCTTTGGCGACATGAATTTTTTTAAGCCTAAGGACTAGGCCTTGGTAGTCTTGGCTTCAGAGTCAGTTTCTGACCTCTCTGAGGTCCTCTACACATTATATGAGATCATGGTGGCCAGATATTCCCCCTGCAAAGCAGGACTAGTCATGCCTTTCTTTTGCCATCTCGCGCAGGGCTCAGTTAGCCTGTAAGCCTGACTTTGTGTGGCACAGCCGTTTTCATACTATTGATGCAATGACACAGGGATCAGAGATTATCTGTTTTCCATGCACCGTTAAGTGGAAGAAGTGGGATTTACTGGCCTGAAGGCAGCTAGTTAAAAGTGAGTGTGAACCACCTGTAGTAAGATCCCGGCATCTCAGTGGCTAGTCAGCTCCACCACTTGGGTGGTGAATCACTCAGGGAGAATGTTTCTCTCCATCCACCAAAGAGTGATCCTAAATGTGATACCCACCTCTCCTTGGGCTAGAGGGACCCTGACCTACCTGTGGGTGCTGCTGTGTGAGATGGGAAGCAGAGGGCAGGTGGAAAGGGAGTAGGAGCTTAGCACCACCAGAGTGTGGTGAGGGTTTAGCAGATCTTTAAATTCCACCTGTGGTTTGTGTGGTTGGTGGGGAGAGATGAGCAGTTCCAGGAGGTAACTCACAGCAGTGAAGCTGCTGCTCCAAAATGCTGTGTGGAGGGACTGCCTTTCTCCAGGGGCTCTGTAGGAAGCCTCAAATGGGTTGGGAGAACTTCAGACACTTTGAACTCCCTTAGCAGGGCAATGCAAATGTCTTATTCAACCAGGACTCGTCCAAAACCTCCTGTGTGGGGCAGCACTCAGCTACTCTGGGCTAGGAGTGGATATGACTGAGGTGCCACACCGGTCTTCTGATAACCTAGGCTCCTCAGAAATATGCACTGCAAATCAGAGTCAGTCTCTTCTTGAGGAAACTGAAGGTGTTGAACTGCCCCATTCTTCCTCAGAAAATGAGCTTTCTCCAAGCTCTTATACCAGACCCAAACTGGTATTTCATTGTTGTTTTTTATTCTGTTAAGACATTTGTACTCTCTCACTGCGCACACACGTGGAAAAAAAGAGCTGTACACAGAGTACGAGTGCTTTCAACTTTATGTAATCTCCTGCTGAATTTGATCAAAACCTCAGGAAGTGAATTATACAGACAGTAGTAAAAAGACAGCACAGATCCTTTATTTTGGCTGTCTCAAACCCAGAATATGAATAGAAGGCTCCACTTTATTCCAGTGATGATAAAAGGCAATCTTCAGGTCTTAAATGTGAAAAAAAATACAAGCTGATGTTAAGGTTGATAGGAGATATTGTAGTGTAGAGGAGTGGAAAACAGGAGCAGGAGTAGGAGTAGAGAAATGAAAAGGTGGAGTGTAGGAGGAGGAGGGTGGGAGTAGAAAATGAATTGTGGTACATCCATCAGCATTTCAGCATTGTGGGAGATGAGATAAACCTAATGCTGTCTTTTGTAGGCGCAGTAAAATTTCTCGTACTGAGCCATCACTGTGCTGAGCTGTTGTCGGAGCAGGAAGCTCCTCTTCAGCAGCTGAATGGGCAGGTTTGCTCACAGTGGTGTCTCCTAAAGATGGTCAACAGTATTGGAGTGCTTTGGGAGAGCAGTGCAGACAGGGTTAGACACTCACACTGTGCATGGCATGTGTGTCACTTTGTTGCTTTGACTCTAAAATCTGTTGACTTGATCCCCAAATACTTGATGGAGAGAAGAAATCCAATAAGGAAAGTAGAGGATCACACATGCGTGGACTGGGGCCTTAGAAAAGAACTCACTCACCTGGGTGGTTCTGCCAAAGTCAGAGGAAACTCCTGGGATTACTCATTCCAGAAAAAGGGCATATCATCATCTCATCGGCCTTCATCCATCCTCCAAGCCTCAGAAGCCCTGGTCCCAGCTGTTAGCATGCAACAGCCAAAATCCCTGCAAGCAGAGCTCAGCCCTGCCTGCTGTGGTGCGAGTCACGGGGACCAACTTGCCGAGCAAATGCAGCATTTGGAAGGTTCTGGTTCTATCCTCTCTACCTCCATGCCCCTCAGCCCTCACTGCAAACTGCCATCTCTACTCACTGTATTCACTGCTAACTTTTGAGCTGCAAGAACATCAGTGGCACGGGGCCCAAATGTGGCAGAAGCCCACCAAGATGAGGTGAGCAACAGCACTGTCATGTAGGGCCAAGAAAGGGGAATACAAGCGCTATCCTGCAGAATGATTTGGGCTGAACTATGAACAGAGCAGATTTTCCTAAAATCCCCCAGCAGTAGCTTTATTCCCCGTTTCCACAGTTGGCATCTGACAAAGGAAAGCTATTTTTTTTTCAACATCTACGTATACCAATAGAGTTCAGGGAATAACATGTCTACTTTTGACAAAATAAAAGAGCAAATTAAAAAAAAAGTCCTTAGAAGAAAGCCTAGGTAATAAATCCATTTCCCTTTAGCAGGATGGGTGCCAGTCTGGCTCTTAGATCTCTTTCTTCCAGACACCAAGGAAAGAAGAAGAAAATGTTTCTATGTTCTTGAGCACTTCTTTTGTTTAGGCTCCCATTTAAACCCATCCATTTGCTGCGCATGTCCCTGGCTGCTTCTCACCATTATATAACCTCTGCTTCTCCTAGGCAGGGTGCTCTCCCTTGTTGCAGGGCAACTACTGCAGCTGAGTTGTGTAACACTGCCACATAAAACTGTTCCAAGCTGTAACGTGGCATGCAAGTTATTAGCTTGAACTGGGACTATTTAGTCTTTTTTTCTTTTTTTTTTTTCTTTTTTTTTTGTTTTGTTTTGGTTTTTTTTGTTTGTTTGTTTTGTTTTTTACTGAAAATAAAAAGGTGTTTTCTAAAATCTGTGGGCTAAACTATATAAATTTGTGGGTTGAATCCTTCAAAGAATTTACAAAACACAGAAGTGACTTAAAGGCAAAGCAACTCTGAAATCTGACGAGCAGCCAACCTATAATAAGGTATAATCACCTTTGGCATTTGGTAAAATAAACATGACAAAAACAGTGCTTTAAAATGTGAGCAGTTACTATGCACTCATGCATATTTTGCACAAAATATATAGTTAGGTGTCATCGTGTGTCTTAAAGAGTGTTTTCATAATAGACAGCATGTGTATCTAGATGTATGATCTGCCACTAAATTACGTGCTATGGGCCTCAATCCAGTCTTGTACTCTCTCCCCTTCATTATTGTTACTCATTTTCAGAAAATATTTTTATATGAACAATGAACTACATTTGAATAACATTAACACTCTGCCTTGATGCACAGAGGAGGGAAGAAGAGTAACAGGTTTTCTGGCTCAGCTTTGACAGTTACCCAGCTCCGGTGGTTCTTTGACAAGCAACACCAAATGCCATGGGTGGCTGTGAATTTTGTCACTTACTAAGCCGTGTCTGAAATATGTTTTTTAAAAGCATTCCTCCTATTGAGAACAAAACAGATTTTCTAAAAAGTAGGGTTTGCCAGTTTGAACAAGGTATTGAGTTTTGCCTTATCCCTGGGATCGTTTCTCTAGCTTAAACAAAACTCTTCAAGTTTGAAGATACTAACACTTCTCTATTACTTTGAACATATATATATATATATCTTTGTATGTAGATGGGCTGGGGAGGCAGATGCGGTGTATCCTGTAACTGGTGGCTCTTTGAAAGGGAGGAAGATAAGCCTTAATAAATTGTGAGGCTTTGGGGTTTGCCGCTAAAAATATTAAGTATGTTTAATAGTTGACTTGAAATCATCCCGCGCTCCTGTGACTGCTCATGGAATAGAACACCAGCTCACGGTATGAAAACAGGCTCAGGCGAAGGGGTGGTTTATTCACTTCGGGAGGCGCAGACACTTTCTGGCGAGGAGCCGGCCTGGGAATGGGGGGAGAGGCTGGGCAGCTGCCGCAGCCCCCGGTCCCGTGCGGGGGCTGCCAGGGCCCCGGGGGACGGGCAGCCGGGCGGCAGCAGAGCTCCACTCGGAGCCAGCGCCGCCGGGATGCTGCTGGGAACCGGGAGACGACCCCTCCCCGTTCCCATGCACTGCCCCAGCCGCCCCGCTGCACCCGAGGGACGGTGCCCCGGCCCCTACTGACCCCCGGGGGCGTCCGGCAGCGACTGAGGTAGAAACAGCCGGTGGGGGCATTTTCTGTGGCAATCCCCCCTGCGGGTCGCCGTGCGAGCAGTTCCTGCCTTGGGGCAGCCCCGGCCGCGGGGGCACCGCCGCACGCCC
>VXBX01007602.1:120948-413861 GCA_013400415.1 Scytalopus superciliaris
TTCCCGGCACCCGAGGCGGGCTGCCGCCTCCACCCGCCGGGGCCGCCGCCGGTGCCGCCGGTGCCGCCGCCCGTGGCCGGTCTGTCACCGGGCCCCGTCACCGGGCAGCCCCGCAAGAGCAGCTCGTCGCGTCGCAACGCCTGGGGTAACCTGTCCTACGCGGACCTCATCACCAAGGCCATCGAGAGCTCCCCCGAGAAGCGGCTCACCCTTTCCCAGATCTACGAGTGGATGGTCAAGAGCGTCCCCTACTTCAAGGATAAGGGCGACAGCAACAGCTCGGCCGGCTGGAAGGTGAGAGACGGGTGGTGGGGGACGCGCCGTCGGAGGGGGGGCCCGGGAGGCTCCGCTGCCGCCCCGGCAGAAGCCGCAGCGCTGCGGGCGGCTGGGCACGCCGCTCTTCCCGGCTGCACAGCCTGCAGTGCTCCGGCTCCACGCTTTGATTTGAATCTTAAATTTTTGCTTCTTTTTCCGCCTTTCCCAAGGGAAAACTCCTAAAGGCGAAAAAGCGCTCTGGCCATTCCGCCGGTGGGGCGCTGGAGGGGCCGGAGCCGCCCCCCCGCTCTCCGCTCTCCGCCCCCCCCCAGCCCTGCCCCGCCGAAAGCAAAAGTTCACGCCGTGTCACGGCGCCGTCCCCGGGCAAACCCGGTGGGAGCGCCGCCGCCTCCTGCTGCCCTGGGGGGGCCGGCGGGGCCGGGGCTGAGCACCCGTGTGCTGGGGGTGGCCGTGGGAGCACCGCCGTGTCCCCGGGGCTGCCCGGCCCCCGGCCCGGTCCGTGCCGCCCGCAGGGGTTTGCCGTCGGGCAGCGAAGCGGGGGCAGAGGCAAACAGGGATGGGGAAAGAGCGGAGGCAGGACAAGGGTTGCAGAAATACCGTGTGTTTAATGAGTAAGCCGCAGGATTTGTCCTGATGGCTTTGTTAAGCTTGGGTTGCGGGAGCGTCTTCCTCGTGTTAGGTGGTGACACGGAGCTTCCTCCCTCCCTCCTTCCCGCAGCACAGTCCCTGCCGTCGCAGCAGACTGATGGGAGCAACCTGTTGGCGGTGGGGATTTGTGCTCAGCCTCTCGCCGGCCGGAGCCGAGCAGCCGGTGCTGCCCAGAGCCGGGCGGTGAGGCCGGCTGCGGCGCTGCCACCCCCCGGTTCCCGGGGGACCCGCGGGCACCGGCTGTCCCCCGGACAGTTGTGGGGCGAGACGGGTAAAGCTGCGAGTGGGGCTGTGTGGCCGCGATGGCAGCGCCAGGCCCGTGGTACCCTCCAGCTTTGTATCCCCGTGGGTGATAAAGGCTTAACGCTGCTGTGAACGAATCCTCTCCCTCCGAGGCCTCTGTGGAGAAAGTGTCACCCACCCGTGCCCCTGTGTCCGGCGGGGCAGCGCCGGGCTCCGTGACACTGTTGCGTGAGAGCATTGTCAGAACGAGCTTTTGCCGTCTGCGTACGGGCAGAGCCTCCTCCGCCCTGCGAGGGATGAAGTGATGGCAGTAAAGGCGTGAGGTGCATGCACCTCGTACGGCATCGGCGCCTTCTCGTGCGTCCCTTAGTTCCAGTGAGGGCCAGCCAAACTTCCTGCTTTGCTTTGTAGTAGTTGTATTATCTGCCTTTAAAAAAAAAAAGAAATGTCGACTCAAATCCTGTATTTATGTGTTTTTAATTGCATCGCTAGGAATGTTTGTTACATCCAATTTTTATAAATTCCTATTTTTCTTTTTAGAGGTAAGCAACATCCTGCTAAGGAAATGCAGATTAATCTGGAACTTTTTTTTAGCTGAAGGCTTTTAAGGCTTTTAAAAGTAGTTTGTTAGTTTCTATTGATGTGTTTGACTAAAAAAAGATTTAAAGGATAATTGTCTGAAGACATCTGTCATGAAAAAACTTTAATAGGAGTGAAGTGATTGATAGCTGACAACTTTTAAATAAGGTAACTTGTCACTTGAAAATGCTGGATTTTTTTTTTTCCAGTGGTATTTTAGTCTCCTTAAGTGCCTTTTCAGAATGAAGAGAACTAAAAACCAAACAAACCAAAATAAAAGAACTCCGAAATTTAAGTGAGCAAATGAGAAACCCTGATAGCTGTATAACTTACTAGGCACTTCCTATTTTATTACTGCTCGTCCTGTGGTGCTTCAGCAAGGAAGAAGTCTTGCACAGCTCCCTCTGACAGACCTCTTGCTATGCCCACATACCTCTGCTGTGACAGGGAGAGCCGATACTGGTATGTGTTTTGGCTGTAGTACCCTCTGGTAGAGTGCAGTACGTACCCTGCCACTGCTGGCGGGTAAATACAAATGTACTCCCTTCCATAATTAAATACTCACTGTGTTATGCATAGGACTCATGTTGCCCTCCTCCCTTCCTTTGGCTGCATTCAGGGCCGGCTGCCCTGAAAGTTACATTCTTGCAGATTTCACCACTTAAGCCAAGTAAGTGTGGCGTTTCTTGAACACAGTTTTAAGCNAGTCCCTGCCGTCGCAGCAGACTGATGGGAGCAACCTGTTGGCGGTGGGGATTTGTGCTCAGCCTCTCGCCGGCCGGAGCCGAGCAGCCGGTGCTGCCCAGAGCCGGGCGGTGAGGCCGGCTGCGGCGCTGCCACCCCCCGGTTCCCGGGGGACCCGCGGGCACCGGCTGTCCCCCGGACAGTTGTGGGGCGAGACGGGTAAAGCTGCGAGTGGGGCTGTGTGGCCGCGATGGCAGCGCCAGGCCCGTGGTACCCTCCAGCTTTGTATCCCCGTGGGTGATAAAGGCTTAACGCTGCTGTGAACGAATCCTCTCCCTCCGAGGCCTCTGTGGAGAAAGTGTCACCCACCCGTGCCCCTGTGTCCGGCGGGGCAGCGCCGGCCTCCGTGACACTGTTGCGTGAGAGCATTGTCAGAACGAGCTTTTGCCGTCTGCGTACGGGCAGAGCCTCCTCCGCCCTGCGAGGGATGAAGTGATGGCAGTAAAGGCGTGAGGTGCATGCACCTCGTACGGCATCGGCGCCTTCTCGTGCGTCCCTTAGTTCCAGTGAGGGCCAGCCAAACTTCCTGCTTTGCTTTGTAGTAGTTGTATTATCTGCCTTTAAAAAAAAAAAGAAATGTCGACTCAAATCCTGTATTTATGTGTTTTTAATTGCATCGCTAGGAATGTTTGTTACATCCAATTTTTATAAATTCCTATTTTTCTTTTTAGAGGTAAGCAACATCCTGCTAAGGAAATGCAGATTAATCTGGAACTTTTTTTTAGCTGAAGGCTTTTAAGGCTTTTAAAAGTAGTTTGTTAGTTTCTATTGATGTGTTTGACTAAAAAAAGATTTAAAGGATAATTGTCTGAAGACATCTGTCATGAAAAAACTTTAATAGGAGTGAAGTGATTGATAGCTGACAACTTTTAAATAAGGTAACTTGTCACTTGAAAATGCTGGATTTTTTTTTTTCCAGTGGTATTTTAGTCTCCTTAAGTGCCTTTTCAGAATGAAGAGAACTAAAAACCAAACAAACCAAAATAAAAGAACTCTGAAATTTAAGTGAGCAAATGAGAAACCCTGATAGCTGTATAACTTACTAGGCACTTCCTATTTTATTACTGCTCGTCCTGTGGTGCTTCAGCAAGGAAGAAGTCTTGCACAGCTCCCTCTGACAGACCTCTTGCTATGCCCACATACCTCTGCTGTGACAGGGAGAGCCGATACTGGTATGTGTTTTGGCTGTAGTACCCTCTGGTAGAGTGCAGTACGTACCCTGCCACTGCTGGCGGGTAAATACAAATGTACTCCCTTCCATAATTAAATACTCACTGTGTTATGCATAGGACTCATGTTGCCCTCCTCCCTTCCTTTGGCTGCATTCAGGGCCGGCTGCCCTGAAAGTTACATTCTTGCAGATTTCACCACTTAAGCCAAGTAAGTGTGGCGTTTCTTGAACACAGTTTTAAGCTTAGTTACCAGCAGCCACTGGGTGTCAATGCTATAGCTGATCTGGCTGAGGCGTGCTGCCCGTTTGCCTTGTTTATCGCCACTTCTCCACGGCTCAGCCCGAGTAAGGATTGTTTTATTTTTCCCGTTCAAAAGCTGTTGGTTTTTTCGTGGTCTGGGGACCTGCTGTAGGTGCAGGCGTAGGGCTGGGAGCGGAGTCTGAGTCAGCCGATGGCCCTGCAGAGGAGGAACATCGCTCTGGAGATGAGCACAGATTAGCGACCGACTTTTCTGCTGACAGAGGGAGCGCGGGTTCGCGTTAGAGCCTGGCACTGACTTAGAGCTGGGAGTACATTGTGCACTGCTGTGACGCAGTCTGAGAAAGAGGCGGTGTTTTTTCCCCGTTAAATAAAACTTTGAGACAATTTGTCTCGTTGGGGTTTGCATATTTATAACTGCAATAAAGCACCTTTCAAATTATACACAAAATGTATGAAACACACAAGAACTTAAAAAGAATGTGCACTTTCTGCATAGTTTCAAGGCTGTGTTTCTCTCACCTAGAAGATGGGGGGTAACTGCTCTAATGGCTGTGAATCTGTACTGCTCTGATTTAATACCTGATGTTGACCTGCTTTTTCATTTTTCACTGAATAAAGAAGTTCAAAGGTGTCAATATTATCTGTTAGGAGCTCAAAATAGCACCCAGCTTCTTTTGAATAAAAACATTAAAATAAAAATAGCTTTTAAAATAAGGGTAGAAGCTAAAGGTATTAACATAAAATTATTAGTAGCTTATTTAAGTAGGTAAAATTGCTTTCAGTTATATATACAAAGTAGTTTATTCCAGACTTCCTTGTCACAAATTCTGCTTTATGAACGAACCTCCTCTGGAACTCTAAGGGAGCAAAGTCCCTGTGAGCCTCCATGGTGTGGCTGCCGCGAATGAAACACTTGAGATGTGCTCTGCCAGACCTGCTGCATTGTTGGTTGTGAATGAGTGCTGATAGTGACTGGTGTTGCTCAGAGAAAGCAGAAGCCAAGAACAAGATGTGTAACAGAGATAACAAAGAAATTGTTGTGAAAGTTGCATGGAAGAATGAAACTTTTCTCGTAGTAGTAGACAAGTGAAAGCAACATTTTTCCTTACCTGTGACAGTGGGAGACACAGGGCTTAAGACAGAAGAGACAAGAACTTCACTGCAGCTGTAGATGACTTTTCCTTTACTCAAATATGATAGCTTTTTGGCTAATCATCATATACAAAATATAAAACATCTCTGTGATGGGCATATTTTGTGATGTCTTTGCTTTATGGCAAGTGCGGAGATTTATTGTAAAGGAGCTGTCACAGTGAAACTTTCTTGAATGGTCTTATCCTTTTAGCCTGCTTTTGAAAAGGGATTCAAATAAAAACTAAACAGAAAACGTGGAGTTTTGGTGTCACTCATCTGGAGGTGGATGTGTTGTTGATTTTTCACAGTGGGAGGTGCAAAGGTCACATGAGCACGTATATCAAGTAGACTTCTAGTCCTGAGGAAACTTGATCACATAAATGTATTTGTTTCCATTGTTGAAGGAATGAGAATAGATATCCAGCTGCAGAAGGATGAATGTTTGTAAGCCTGAAAGCCTGAGGACAAACCAGGCATGGGACAAGTGCTTTGGATGGCCTTACCATAGGAGTTCTTGGTGGTCAGCACTCTATTCTGTAGTGAATTGGTCTCTATGCAAAGTGAATTCTGGGTTGTGGTGTATCTGATTTGACAGCTGTGTGTAGTATAAAATGTTAGGCTGAGAAATCAAGAATAGTGTTCACGAAAGTTGTTTGAAGCTTTTGAATCTAGATCAATGAACAAATTAAACTGTGAAAATTTGTATGATTTATTTGGAGTGAAGTGACTATATAGAATCAGAGTCATAGGACTAGAAGGGACCTTAAATATCATATTTGTGAGGGTTTTATTATGCTTTTTTTGTTTTCTTTTTTAGGTGGAAATATCACAATTGAAGTTTGCCTTTAATTGCTGTGTATTCCCTCTGTACTTGTTACATACCTGTAGGCATTTACCTCTGTCCCTAGGTGATTTGTGGGCCCCCTAGCATCATGCATTGTATTATACATACATACAAGACACCCACATGCATATGCAGATATAAGTGTGTATGTTTGGTTTTCTATTTATGGAAAAATACCTGTCAAGGTAAATGCTGTTACAGTCATACCTTTTAACATATGGCACTAGTAACAGCCATATTGCTATGGCTCGAAGCTGTAGTTGAGTCTGCTCTGCCCTGACACCTGGCCTCAGTTGGGGCACGCTTGGAGAAACAGCTACACCAGTTCCAGCCTCTGCCCACCGTGCTGTGAGATAACTATTTAGTGTCCTGCATACCTGCGTGCTGCCACCAAAATGTCTGTTGTAGCAGCCTATGTTGTCTGTGAGTCACCAGCTTGCACTTTGCTTAGTTTCAGATATGAAAGTTCAGCTTAGTCTCTGCAGGTGCAAGGTGCTCTCCTCACCTGTGCCTGAATAACTCATGGCAAACTTGTCTTTGCCCATTTTCTATTTGCTGTGATATCTGTTCAACTACTTGTATAGGTAAGACTAAACACCAAAACCAAACATGTGAGTGGCTTTGTATACTGACATAATGAACTGAATTGAAGTGTCTGATTTAAAAAAAACGTCAATAAAAAAATGAGGTTACTGCACTCTTTCTCACTGTATTCTTTGTGGCACAGTCAGCTGGTTCCTTATTATCATTATTTTTGTATCACTTACATGGTTTTACAAGTTATTGGTGAAGTTGGTGATTTTGGGAACAGGCGCTTTTGCTGCCTGGGATGGAAAGTGGAAGTGATGTGGTACAAGGAGATAAAGATTTTTAGGTGAGCTATGTGAGCTGTTTTTGTTTTTATTTTGTGTTGGTTGTTTTTTTTTTTTTTAATACAACAATCAACAATAACATAGGCAATATTTTTGGTGTTTGGGTTTTTTAATAAGACTTCAGAAATTATGGAGTCTTGAGATGTCTACTCAGGCTTTTTTCAGTTTCCAAAGCATAATGCCACCGAAATATGTGTGTTTCTGTTTACTCAACTGGTGAATGCCTTGTAAAATGAGTGCTTGGCTTTTGCATTAAAATGCAGATACATTTTGCAGCCACAGATTTGTGAAATATGTAGGGTTGTGGCTGCAGAGATTCAACCCTCAGCCCCTTCAGTTTTGGGAGAAAGTTCATATATGAAACAAGCATTCTTGGTGGAAATGGTTTTATAACCTTGAGTAATGAATAATAAAGTAAAATATAATGAAGATAACCTGATAAATAGTTTATTATTTTCCTCTTTCAGAAATATGTAAAAAATAGATATATTTTCTTTATTGTCAACTCCTGTGAGGAAAGAACTTCAAATTCATGGATACTGGTTGCAGCTAGTCATAGTTAAACACATGGTAGTGCATACTAATAATTTAATAGGTTTTGTAGCACTTTGTTTGTAAGTCTGGTTGCTAAAATGGGTTTTAAATATTGGAGAAACAATGCCCTTTGTAATGATAGGTTGCACTTAAGAAATTAAATGTACCAGGAAGAGTCACATTTAGAAGAACCACGTCTCTGTTGCTCCATAGAGAGCTCCAGCATGAATTGAATTGATCTATGAGGACAAGTGCTATTCACATTTTAAGTATTAAACACCCTTAGTAAACGTTAATCACGTGTGTTCATCCAACAAAGGTGCTTTATTCCTGTGCTGTAGTTTGTGATTTGCAGATGTCTTAAGCGAGCAGTGCAGCAGTCGTATCATGAGGTTTCTTCATAGGTCTCCATTCCTAACGGAGAAGGTGGAGGAATAAGACCTAAGTCAGCTGCTTTTACTGGGTTGATGATTATCTTCTAAGAACTTCATTAGGCTTCATGCTTGTTCTAGATTTCGATAGTAGATGCTGGTCTTTACCAGATTGCTTAAAATGATATCTAAGGAGGCAGGTAGGTTAAGTTTTGAGGCACTTCTGTAATGAATGGTGAATGTTTAGCAATGCTTTGGTTTGTGGTGTATGAGACCAGAAGTGGCTCTAGCTTTAAAGATGTAGTCACTTAAAACCTCCTGGGACTCTGACAGAGATTGGGAATTGCTGAAGGAGGGGAGGGCAACACTCGGTGTGCTTAGGCAACATTTGTTAAAGGTGTCTTGCATCACTGCACAGTATGAGTGATGTTATAGTTCTGCTTGAAAATACATCTCATTCTAGAGTTAATTAAACTTAAAAGTACAGGTCTTCTCTTCTAGTCTTAGAAGTCTGTTTTTTGGGATTGCTAGGAGTCCATGTAGCTGGAAGTGCATTCAGTCCTGTTGCTACTTCAGGACAGCATGCCAGGGGTGACTGTGATTGCATTTCTAAGTAGCCTATGTTTCTCTGAGTGCTTTACTGGTCTGTGCAGTCTAGGCTTGTGTTGGTGTGAGCACGAGGAACTCCTTTTTAATTTTGTAGAGGCTGTTGTCACAGAAATCTAAAGTCTATACGTTCTGGGGCCTGGCACATGTGGACTTGAGAGAACTACTGGGGACATGGTCTCTGAAACACTATATATTCAGATTTAAATTTGGACTGATTACAAAAAAAGTGCTTGCACGCAGAGGTGCCTTTAACCTGGTATTTGATGACTAAATTATATCTTCTAGCTGTGCTTTGTAATATATAAGAATTCTTCTTTAAGTAGCATCTTATTTTTTAAAAAAATCTATCGTTTGGAGTCTGTTAGTGCCAGGCCTCCATGCTTCTTCTGCGCCAAGATGTGAAATGATGAAGTGGGCTACTCTCTGCTTCTTGCATGTTGGTGTCTCCCTCTGAGAATGTTAGAGATGCCACTCTTATAATTTAGTTACTACCAGAATGAAATTTTCATTGTGTGCGGAAATCAGGAAATTAAAACCTTTTTTTAATGAAATGAGTGGTGTGTATGTATGAAGGTGGGAACTATAGTTTTGAGGGAAGTTGAAGGTTTGCAAGGACAGGAGATGGAGAGGACAGCTGCTTGCTGGTGGGGCTGACCTGCAGCTCAGTGGCTGCACGGTATTGGCACTGCTCTCTTGTTCCCCTGTTGATGCTGCAGAGGAGGAGGGGAGCAAGTGAGCAAAAGGGCTGTATCTGGGAGGGCCCTACACCATTCCTGGTCACCTGGTTGTAGTTTCCGTGCTGTAGCTGGCTGTGTGTGGAGGGGCAGCAGCTGCTACGCTCAGGCTGTGTCATGGGCTGCCCCACTTGCCTGTTCTGCTGCAGGTCCACCTTCTGGTGATCTCTGCTTTAGTGCTGCAGTGATATGTGCCTCCTGGCATAGCCAGAACTGGTGGCCATTCTTCTTATATGCTGACCTATTTAAATTTACGCAGCAGAGGGTCCTTGGTTTTGATTTTTTTCTTTTGGAAATGGGAGCTCTCGGGAACTGGAATAGGGACATTAATTTTGTAGGGGAGAATCAAAGTGCATGCTCTTGTCCCATCATGAATAAGAGGTATACACAAAATTCAGAATATGGACTCTAATTTTCAGTGTACTGTTGGTGGTCTCACTAGCAATGGGAGGGTAGCAGCCTCTTCAGTTTTTTCGTGCTTAACTCCAGAAACTGTGATGTGGGTGGGGTTTCACTTACCCATCACTGACTTTTCAAACTATGCAGTTAGATAAGACTGAAGCAACTTGCTATAAATGTGGTGACTTGTTAGACCGCATTTATTGTGCAAATGAGCTTATATCCTGCAAGATCAGCAGAAATGCTTGGTGTTTGCCTGGATGGAAATTAATTAAAATTTGGCGACTGAAATTAAAGGAATGGATTTGTAGCCCATTGTGTTATATGAATCTGCCTTTCAGTTCCTGCAGTGGGAATTAGCGCAATTGCAAATGTTTTTTTGGCATATGTGAGTTTCAAGT
Organism: Scytalopus superciliaris; assembly: GCA_013400415.1. NCBI lineage: Eukaryota > Metazoa > Chordata > Aves > Passeriformes > Rhinocryptidae > Scytalopus > Scytalopus superciliaris. The sequence goes on from VXBX01007602.1 coordinate 130,770, forward strand.
TGGTGCTAAGTTCTGGCATCTGTAGCCTTCTTAGATTTTTACTGCCCTTTAATATGTGTTAAATGTGTTTGAAGCTGCTAACAGGAGTAGGGATACTAACAATCCAAAAATATACTGTGGTGGTGGTGGTGTAGGCTCATTTGCTTGCAGCTTGCATTTGCTTAAAACTGATTTGAGCTAATCTGCTAATTTGATTGTAATTGTTAGAATTAAAAAAAGAAAGTACTGGTGCCATACATTTCTTGGGTATATATCCAGATTTGAATTTTGATTGCCAAAAACATACTTACAGACTGAGAGATCTTTAGTGTTTGCCAACTAAATTATATCTTATAGCAATGCTTTGCAATATATAGCAACTCCTAATTAAATATTCAAAAAATGAAGATGCTGTTATTCAGACATACTTCATGGCAGGCCTCCGCAGTTCTCCCCTGTCAGGATGTGAAAGGATTATGTGCTCTATGCTCCTTCTTGCTGTTAATGTGTTGATTTCTCTTTCCAAAAATATTCTCTTCAAATGTGAACCTTCAAATTAAATGTAATTATTTACCACCCCTCAACCCCTTCTCCCAGAAAACCTGGCTCTTTGAAGGCATCCTGGTGGTGCTCTGAGGGAAGAGGGATTATACCTGCTGTTGTTTTCTATGCCTGAAAAAGTGCAATTAGCAGGTGTAATTTGTAACTGCTTGGTTAGTCCCTCTTTTCTTTCCTTGTCCCTTGACACCCTTCCCCTTCAGGACTGCCCTGTGTATGATCCCAGCATCGTGGGGCTGAGGGCTATTCCCACCTGTCCCGAGCAGCCACCCTCTCAGGTGCAAGCACTGGAACATGTGGGGACGTGCGAGCAGAAGGCTTTTTGGGAAAGCCTAGAGCTTGGCTTCTGCCTCCATGCTGCCAGGGTGCTGCTGTGCAGATTGCAGTGAGTGTTTGAGCTGTGACCTGGCAGCAGGAGCTGAGCCTGCCAGCGGAGTCCTGCTGGAATGCTTCTGTCTGCCAGGTGCATTTGTGGGTACTTTTCTGCTTGCTGCTCAGGTGTGAAGAGGACACCAGGGAAAGGAATCACGTTTCCTTTTTGCAGTTGCTGGTGAAGTTTGTAGTGATTCACTACATAGATTCCTCACTACTTAAATCAGTTAAGGATATCCCTTGGCCTCTCTAGAGGGTACCATGCTGCTGACTTTACTCCTCAGAAAGGTCTTTCAATGCCTCTAGAGGTTCAGGTGAGTAAAGCAATGCATGTGCTAAAATAAAAGATTTAAACTGGAAGAGAGTAGGTTTAGATTAGCTATTAGGAAGAAATTCTTTACTGTCAAGGTGGTGAGACATTGGCACAGGTTGCCCAGAGAAGTTGTGGATGCCGCATCCCTGGCAGTGTGCAAGGTCAGATTGGATGGGACTTGGAGCAACCTATTCTAGTGGAAAGTGTCCCTGCCCATGTTGGTGGGTTTGGAACTTGATGATCTTTGAGATCCCTTCCAAACCAAATCATTCTATGAAACGTTGTTCCAACATAAATGTTTATTGATTAGATTCATTTGTAATTATTAATATTTTTTTTAGAGCTATATTATTACTACTCTTTCTTTTTAAATGAGCTTTAGGGTGATGTTGAGAAAGGTTGGGTTGGCAGAGCCAGGTCAGGCTTAGGTATTTGCTGTTGCTGTTTGCCTGTGGACACTGCTACACTTTCCCTGCTTCAGCCCTGTCTCTTTGAGCTGGGCTCTGCTCAGCTGACACGTCGGCAGCTCTAACCAGAAGCTGTTTGAAATTCAGGATGAGGATGCAGCCTCACATCTGATCAAATTATGTTACATAATTTAAACATAAATAAAAATACACTATATATATTTATCCTGCTAGATATATTTAGATCTTGATTAATATTGAGAAATCTATAGAGAATGAAGCAAAAAAAAAAAGGTACCTTTCTTTTTTTTGTTAGATGTGAAAACCCAGAGTGTGACTGCATGTTTAACTCAGAGCAACTTTACTTTTTCACAATTTTTATTTTATCTTGTCCCTGCCATCATTGGGATGGCATTAAGGCAGAGCTGGAGGACAGTTCTGCATTTTAAATGCAGGTGGCACAATGTTTGTAAATGTCAGAGATGGATAGAAAGGGCTAAACCAGGAGCTTTCATTTTTGGCTCAGGTTGGGGGATTAATTTTTTTGCTGTATTTCACCTTTTTCCTTGATGAGTAGACACAGCCTCCAAGTAAAACTGTGGTGTCAGATCTTGATGGCTGAGGGTTTACATTTGCTGCAAGAGCTTTGTGTGAGTGTATATTCTAGCTGGTGGAGTTTTAGTGGTGATCTCGAGTCTGGTTACTGGTGCTGTTGGTGTGTTGTGTCCTCCTTATGCACAAGTGTAGTAAATCCAGTAAATGCCTTCTGAGGCATGGGAGTTTAAAGCAGAATTTTCAAGTGCAGCCTGTTGCAATTGATTTTGGGAAAAATCAAGAGATACTATCTTAATGCAGACTTTTCCATGCTTGTTAGGAAACTTGAGTCACTCTTGAATAATCCAGTTTGTTCAGTCTATGAAAACCTGATACTGCACTCTTGCCGTTTTCTTCTTTACAGTTCTGTGGCAATGACATAGTAATAAGCATTAAAAGGAGAAACCATAATCTTCTCTGCTTGCAGCCCAAGCCAACGCTAGTCATCCCCTGATGCTATGAAGTCATTCTTTGCTTTGAGGTTTCTAACTAAAACTCTGTTCCAAATGTCTGCTCTGGGTGAGCAGTAGAGGCATTAGGGAGGGAGTCGTGGTGCCTTCCCATTGCATCCGACCCCTCTTCAGACCACCCTTCTGTGGCCAAGGAGACCAGTTCTGCAAAGTCCACTCCATCCCTTGACAGCAATCCCTCCTTCCCCTTTCTGGAACTCTGGAACAAAAATGAAGATGTAAATGAATTTGCAATGATTGCACAACCTGGTTATGCAACGAGGCTGACGTGGTAGCATATACATATGTAGAAAACGCCTTTTTGAAGAGATGACATTGAGCGCAGTTTCACCACCTTCTCTCCAAAGCTGAGGGCAACTGTGTTACTGGCTTCACCCTCTGGTTGGTTAACCTGCATATTAAAGCACACCAAATACTCAGCTTCTGTTGACTGAGGGTTATTGTTGAAGGAACAGAAAAATAAATCAGTTCTTTTGGACTGTTTATTTGGGAAGGAGTTTTTTTGCTTGGGGCACAGAGCCCAGGCAATTGCAGTAGTCAGTCCTGGGGCAGTGTCCTGCACTGTAATGAGTTTTTTACTGTCAGCATAATCTGAACCACCTAAGTGTGTGTTTAGTTTCTTTTTTTTCAAATGAGTGATGATGGTGTTTCAGTTGGAAGCATTGTGTGCAAGTCCGACAGGTCAGTGGGTAAGTGCTCAGCATTCCTTGGATTTGGGAACCCAATTCCTTACTTCTCATGGTTTTTAATTTCTCTGGAAGAAGACATGCAGCATGGCTGACTCCTGACTTTTGTATGAAATGGGGACAGATGGTTAAGTGCTCTGAGTTTTTAAGGCAAGCTGCTTGGTAAGGCTGCCTGGACACGGAATGCAATGCAGGCATTAGTTTTGTTACTTCCCTGGCAAGTTACTCTGTGTGTCATGTGGGCTGGTGGGCATAATTGTTCATGCCTTGGGGCAGGGATAGGCTTTCTGGGGTCCTTTCCATGATTTCAACTGAGCAGACTTGCATACAGCTACTGGCCATGTGGAAAGATGTTCTCCTAGCTAAGATGTGCTGTCTCTAGAAACTGAATCTGTCCCCCCTCACCAGAAATGGCTGGGACCACGGTTCACATGATATACTGTGGCTCTTGGCCTGACTGTGGCTGGTACATTTTTCCTTATGTGTGAGAAAATGAACCTTTTTGTTCTGCAGTTACTTCCCTTGCTTCTGTATTAATTCCTGGTAGGTAGAACAAATAAGTGATGTTATCTTCATCTATAGTGCTTATTGCTGATTGAAAGGAAAATTTTGCACACTAAGCAAGTAGACTGACCTGACGACTCCTCATGACAACTGCTTACTTTTAGTTAACATTCAGAATACTTTTATCCTAGTTTACTCCTTAGAGGCTAATAGAGTGCTGCTAGAGTAATTTTCAGATGAATCATGCCATCTGCCATGCATGCTTTGCTGTTTCAGCAGTAGGGGAGAACAGGGAATATACACATACAGTGGTCTGAAACAGCGTGTTTGCATTCTCTGTAAATCTAATTTAAGTTTCAGAAGTTTGTTTTATTTTATTTTTTTCTTACCAGGCATTTTATATTTCTTGCTTTGGTTATCAGTTTAACATGGGGCTCTAGTATTGATACTGCTCTCTTGGGTGTTCAGTGCCAAACTTTGCAGAAGCACACTGGACATGCTTGATCTGACTTACTAGTGAGTTAAAGTGGTTTACTGCAAAGTACTTTTTTGAAATCACAGTTCAAATGTGGGTCCTTTGGGCTGTCAAATTGAACCAGCTATAATTTGCACCCCCCTCAAAAAAATCAAAGGTAATAATAAAACATTTGTAGAGAAATAAAACTGGTGAGTGTAGCCTGACAGTGTAGATGGAAAGGTCACCTGTGGAATGAGTTCTGTGGGGCTGATGTTCAAGATTTGTTCTTCTAGGAGCTGAGCCAGGGGAGGAGTGTCCCCAGCACGCATCCATCCTACCTGTGGGAAAATGCAAACTTGTGTTTGAAACCAAAAGTTCATAACCACATTGGAGCATTGGACATGTCATGTCCCATCTTGTGTTTTGTCCAGAAGCAATTATGTGGGAGACTAGCCAATCTGTTAGTAAGGTTCATGGGTTTGGATTTGGGTTTGGAGAGGGCTGGAGTCATAATCTTGAGGAATTTATACGTCAACCCTATTCCATCTTTGAGAACTAGGCTATGATATTAGATAAGGCTTTAATTATTACCGGGCAAAGTAAATTCTTCTGTGCTAATATATGAAAAATCTTCCCTTGCTGCCTGTCCCAAAGATCTAATTTTCTCATAAAATGTTTTGGCTGATGAACTTTTTGCACTGAAAAGTACTAATAGATTGTGTGCTTTGTTCATGTCTTTTAGCTTTCTACAATAATTTTAACTCATGTGCTTGGTTTTAGTGCCCTGACAACTGTATTTAAAGAAACTGAGAGCAAAATATTGAAATGTGGAGCAATTAAACTGTTTTCCTCCCTTTTCATGCATTTCACCCGTGCCCCTCAAGGGAATGGTGTATCTGGTAAACTCCACTTAATCATGTGAGGTCAGTTGAAGGCCTGAGAATTAGTATGCTCTCTTTTTTGGGCAAGAAAGACAGTTTTTAAATGCCAGGAGTTAAAAGTGAGGATTGCTTGCCTGTAGAGAGGAGTTGTTGCACCAGATATCGAGCTGACATGCAAGCAGATCTCTGCTACCCTTAGATGAGGATTAGTTTATGCCCTGAAGCAAATGGATTATTAACTCTTGTAATTTTATTTTAGCATGTTTAACAACAGATACTGTTGCTTATAAAACCAATTTAATCCTTTTTTAATCACTGCAAGTCATTTTTCCAGCAGTTATCCTGCAGCCATGGGTTCCAGTGGTTACTTATTTACTGAGCAATACATTGCATATTATCTGTTTGCCTGTGTATTTTTTAAGTCACTCTTTAATGCCTTGGATTTGAGTTTAAAAAAAAAAACCAAAAAACAAAAGGTTAAAAAGTTTGATCTCTACTTCTGTTGCCTTTTCCTCCATCCTTATTCCCCAACTCAAATATCTGCAGCAGCTCTTTCCTTTGCTCTTTACTCTTTGGACATTGCTGCTACATCCTCCATTTCCCCTCAGTTTCCCCTGGCCACCACTGTTGCTGATGTGAAACACCAGCAGATATTCCTAGCAGATTTTTATTAGCTTGGGCTTTGCTCTGCACCTCAAGGCATTTATTGATAAATAGCGGCCTTGTATTATGGGATGTATAAACAGGAGCATGTGACTGCTCTCTGCATTGGATTTGAGAACATAGGAAATAGCGGTGGCAGTGGTGGCATCATGATGCTCTTAAAGGAGGCAGTACCTTTTCTTAGGTACCATGGGGAAAGGCTGGCAAGCTTTCAGGTGTGCAGGAGGTTGCATGTGTGAAATAAAAGCTGTCAGCATAAAAAACTGTACAGCCAAGAAGAAATATTTCCATTTTCAAAGGTGATGAGAGCAAGAACATTGTTGGCAGATGGAGAGAAGGGGCACCAGGGAGATGGAGACCTGAATGGCTCTCCCAAGGGAAGATGTTGGCACTTAGAGAGATTGATGGGAATGGAGGAAGAGAATAACCCACCATAGTTATTGGCATCATTGCTTGATCTTTTAGCCATGTTTCCTGTCTACTACTGGGGCAAGAACTGGTGTTTTCTGTGCTTTTAATTGCCAGTCAGCTACTGTGCTGTGCAGTGCAGGTGCCCAGCAGATGAACTGATGCTGCAGCCTGTCCTTCAGTAACCAGGCTAAAGTGAAAGCACACTAAACCTCTTAATCTTCAAATTATCTTCCAGGGTGAGACAGAGGTAAGAAATAATTGACACCAGAAGTCACTTACCAGGTTAGGTGTCTTTAGCTAGGCACAGTGTCTAAAAATAGCAGCAATCTATGGATGTATGAAATACAACTCACACCAAGATCTTAAGGCCTGTTGTATTACCCCACCTGTTACCCAGGGCAGTGCTGTGGCTGTGGAGATTTCTTCTGAGGTAGAAGTTTCCAAACTGCTCTGGTTGTTCTTCTGAACAACAGGGTTTAGTAACACACCAGCGGAACTTGCAGCTGTGGTAACGTGTATATCTTTCTGACTGTAGGAGCTTTGCCTCTTAGCTCTGATTAAGACAGTGTTGAGCCTGCGAAGATATTTTTTTTAACTCTAACATTGTGAGATCTGCTATTACAAGCAATTTTGCCATCAGAGCTGGATGGCATAAAGTGAATACCTGACTGACTTGAAATAATTTGATTAGTCTGTCTTTTGCTGGGAGAATCCCTTGCTCAGGCCTATCCCAGGGACAAGTGAATCATGCAGAGCAGAAATTGAAATTGCCAACAAAGGCTTTAAGTTTGTTGCTGGTAAGTGACTGTTAAATGAGCTTTGCTGTAGGACATGTGCCTTTTCCTAGAAATGTCTGTAACATGGACTGAATTATACTGAAATATTAAACTTCCTTCCAAATTTAAGGGTAAAAACCAGAGGCTAGAATATATTTTTATTGTTAAAAACTTCTGACCAAGTTTATTGCTAGAGCTGCTGATTTGCTTAAGTATGGCTTACATTGAATTTTATTACATGAGGAATAGAAATAGAGTAGCAAAACATATCTGTACTGAATATTCCCTCTCCCCATTAACACCTGTTTCCCCCATCCATATAAATCTTGTGTTATGTTTACATAGTATGCATCAATAAGAAAAATAGATCTTGCTTCCTGTTTAAGATTTGACTTTTCATCTTTTACTGGCAGCCTACAGGTCATGTGTGTAACTGCTGATGGAAACCGGTTGTATGAGAGTCCAGTAAGGTTCTGGAGGTTCTTCAGCAGCATGGAAGCTTTAAAGTAGGAAATAGAGGTTTCTTCTTTGTCCCTGACTGATTAGCTGGTGTGGACACCACAGTCCTCTTTTGAACAACATATGAGATTGCCTGCAGGTTCCTTCCTAACTGGAAGGGTAACAGTTGCCTTTATTTAAGCCTCGTGGTTCCTATCCATTTGTTGACTTTTGTGATTCAAAGTACCTGTTCGTGTTGCAAGGAAAGCCCTTGGGTAACTGTAGAAGGGAAAGAAGATAGGTGGATATGAAGAGGGTTACATAGTCTGCTTTTATTTTAGGAGGCTGGTCTGTTTGGGATTGGTAGTCAGGGAAGGGGAATAGGTTCCTATTCGCAAGGCGAAACTTCATCAGGCACAGTGAATAACTCCCAGGAAAGTAGACAGCTGTGGTGCATATCCCTAGAATTCCTTTCAGACTCAGGTTAGGAGACACCATTGGTTTAGGGAAAAGGCTGAAGAACAGCTTCAAGTGTTGACAAAATAACCTCATAAAATTCAAGCCTGTAATCCTGGTTGCCTGGGACTAAGATGGTGTCTCAGGCCATGTTTTCAGCTGATGTGATGACTCTGCATTTTGACTCCATAGGGGACTGGCCCAGTTTGCCATGTTGTGCAGACATTGAAACCTCTGGTTTCTCACTGCACAGGCTACAGTTTGACCGAGCTCTGGGCATCTTCCTCCCCATACCACAGTACAACCCAAAGGACTGGGAAAAAGGTTCTGTAAGAAGGATTAAAAAAGCAAGTAACTTCTAGACAGGGGAGAAATCACGGGTTTCACTTGTGGTGGCAATAGCCTGCTCTTCCAAGGACATAGAAAGGTGACAGTCATACATGGGGTTTAACCCACACCTAACTCCCTGCTTGCCAGCACTGGGAAGTCTAGTCTCTTAAAGACTGAGCACAACCACAGAACTCAACACACAGCGTAGGTGTGGATTTTTTCAGATAAACAGCAGAAATTCCATGCATGTGGAGTCTAAGAGGGTTCTCACTCTTTGCCATTCTGAAAGCAAGACTGGGGATACAGATATAAGGGATATGTGAACTGCAAGTTTTGTACTTTCTAGAAAGTCTGCAAAGGCTGGATGGTCTTGATATAGGGACAAAAGCTATAACGTGCTGGTGAACTCTGTGGGTTGCAGAGAAATTTTCACATATTTAGGAGTAGTAGAGTTTTGGAAACCAAAGCAAACAAAATGTGTTTTGGTTGTGGTGTTTATAAGAAAAGTCAAGAGAGGAAATGAGAAGCCTTTGAAATGTGAGTTAAATTGCAAGTGCCATGAGTGGTTGTGTTTTTCTGGCTTTTTGCTTTGTAAAATTGTGCTTTCTCTTGCTGAAGCTTAGTTAGGAAAGTTTTACTTTCTAAAGAGAAAACAATGTGTGTCACAAAGAAAAGTAATCTCCTACGTAATAGAAGAGTTTGTTATGGAGAAAAACTACAACCTTATAGGATTTCCTATCAGTTCAAAAAAACAATCTCCACTTGGAAGCATGAACTCTTCACTAACACTGTAAATGCAGATGAGAATAAAATAAAAGGTAAAAATTAAATGAGTGTTATAAACAAGCTGCAATTAATAAGGAAGATAACTTGCTATGAATTGTACTTAGGAAAACAAATATTCTCTTTCAGAAAATTAAAATAGTAAAAAGAGTTAAAGGAAAAGCTTATGTAATTCAAAACTTGTGTGCTTTTTTCAACTTTGTTGTTCAGTACAAGGTATGACAATTGCCTACATGTCTTATCTTAGGACACATGTATTCTTTTCTGAGATCTTTGGGTCAGAAGAAAGAGATTTTTTTTCTCTTACTCGTGTGGTATAGAACAGAGCAGACTTTTGCTTTCAGAAGCAGCACTGTGTAATGTCAATGAACAGATCTGTTCACATCACAAGCCAAAACGGAAATAAATTAAAAAAAAAACAACCCAGAAGCTTAAAATGAAACATTCTTCCTGTATTTTTAAGGGTTGAAGTCCAAAGTGTGAAAGGGATTAAAAATTCTAAATGTATCTGGGGATATTTATAAATCCTAATTTCTTGTCATTCCAAATGCTGGGTGTTTGTTCTTCTTTGTAGTGTTGTCATCGAGGTTTTTTGATTTGTAACACTTTTTTGAAGTGTAGCTCTAATGTGAGATGTGGCCCAAAAATGTGGAAACTTAGTTTAGAAAAAAACCTGTAATAAGTCACAAGGCAGTAATGAATCCAGCCTCTGTGCTCATCACTGGAATATTCATTATTATGGATGTCACAAAACATCATCAAAAAAACCCCCAAAACATGTTCAGTTCAAGAGTTAAATTATCATACTTGGGATCTCATGTTTTCCTCCTGGTGGATAGAGACTTTCTGACCAGTCCAAGCTCTTTCATGGATGTGATGGACCTACAAAGGGAAGTTGTTTAGGAGGGGCTTAAGGATGCTGTGGAGTTTGGGGACTTGCAGTATTTAAGGGATACTAAAGCTAAAGGAGTGAAAGTAGTGAAGTTGGAAAGAAGGTGCAGGTTATGGGGTTGAGGTTATGCTCATGGGAAGCTGTGGGGGACGTGGTAGGGGGGCGGTGTGATGTGGGTAAATCTGCAGGAAACCATGGCATGGTTTGCTGTGCTTGCATAGCTTTAGTGTATCCACCTTTCACGTTGCAATATTTTCACTTATTTTGACATGGATTTTTATGGAGGGCAACCAAGAGGAGCAATTGCAAGCAAAGACAACCTTGAATGTATCAGGAACCTTCAAAAAATCATCTAAAGCCTAGGAAGGGGCCCAAGAAGAGAGGGGATTCGACATCCTCACTGGTGGTGGTGGGGCAGCTGAGGAAGCACACAGGGCAGAGGAGAGGGCTGGAGCAGTGTGGGGGCTGGTGGTGGAACCTGGAGCTGAATCTGGGACCATGAGTCAAAGTCCCATGACTCCATTGCAAGACCATTAGTCCTTTTAAGTAGCTGCCAAGAATTAGGGTTGATGGATAGCACTAGAACAGAACTCAAATTATTCGGGGTTTTCAGTTAGAAAACAGCATGGGGTGGAAACCAACACTGCAGTGTGTCTCGCAGGCAAACTCTGGCATGGCTGAACGTGCATAGGATGAAAATGTCTGTCCTGCTGCAACTGTAGCTCTGAGTCCTGGCAGCTGTTACCCACAGGATCTTGGGGTTTTAAAGGTCATGATAAATTTGAGTTACCAAAGCATGCATAAGAAGCTGCAGAAAGGATATGCAAGAGATGGAAATTGTTTGTTCATTTAAACTGTACATTTAAAAAACTTGCAGTCAAGAGTCACCACTTTAAAGGTAACTTTATACTTTAATCTGCATTTTTGGTACAGTATTGGTCATAAATGACTTAGTAGTTATTGATTACCAGTTTATTAGCAGTACTACTCTGGGAATTAACATTTGTTTTTCATATTCCAGTCTAAATTATTAGTTTAAAATTTGTTTTTCTACATAAAATGCAAAAAGATGTCAGGATTTTTTTTCCCCTAGAATGAAATATTGGGGAAGTTTTATATTCTTAGTGCATGTTATTTTAATTCAAATAATTTAGTATTCTTTGTACGTCTAATGTCAATTGCTGTGTCTTTTGAATATGCAGAGTCATAGAACTTGCAATCCTTTCAAACAGATATTTCCCTGGAAACAACAAGGGCTGTCTTTGTGATGTTCACTCCAGATTTTTTTCCTTTATGATTTGTGCAAATACTGTCTATTTGTGTTTTCTATTACTTTAGGTACTTTTATTTCTTTTTTGAAAATGGATGTTACTTAAGACTTGCTTATAGATTTTCCTATATTGTTCTGTTTTTCCTATATTATTCTGTTGTTTTAAGTGTTCTATGTATGTAGGCCACTCTGTGTGTATATATAAAAATACAAGTGCTCCAAATTTGAGCTTGAAATAGTTATCTTAATGTGTCTGTATTTTTGGTCAAAGTCCATAAAATAATGGTGCTTATTTTCTTCTACTTTTTACTGTTTTTTTTAGTTTGAAAAAGGTGTAAGGACTGATTGCAGTACTTGCTTACAGTACTCCGGCTATTATATGTGTGCGCTAGGTAAAGGATGAGTATTTTTGGGGTGCTGGTGTTTCATGGGTCTCTTAATAGCTTTCAAGGGGATGGTTTGTGTGGTTTGTGTGTCGTGTTGGGGCAGACCCGGCAGAAGTAGGGCACTGTTTGCTTGCTGGCAATGCAGGAAGTGGGAGATAGCACTTTTCCTCTGGGGTTTACAGCTAGAGGTCTTGAGCCTGAAAATGCATGACTTGAGTTGTGAGTGTATTGTGAATGCTGAGACCTGATTAAAGACAGCTTTTTGGAAGCAAAAGTGCCATCAAGACTAGAGCCTAGACCTTTACCTCAGCTCAGGCAACCTGTTTTTTACAGGAGCCAAGTAGTGGAATCAGTTTGGCAAAGAGGCTATTTGTCACAAATTTCATGTTCTTTGGCTGTTTGTGCAGTATTTTTCCTTCTGTATATTTTCCTAAGGTATTGTTTTTGCAGACCATATTGAAAACATACTGTTTTTTCTTTTCTAATTTGATTGTAACAAGGGCTTTGTTAATCAAAAATAAGTGCAATAAGACAGAATGACTTGGTTATTTTTACATTTTCCTGTTTAAAAAAAAAAGCCTCAGTAAGCGAGCCACAATGAGCCGTGATGTATTTCCTCCATCAGGATGGAGAATAAGCCATTTATTATTTCAGCTCTGACTCACAGTGAACCTGCTGACACTGAGACATTTTATAATCATAAGGAACAGGTTAGGGCAGTAACTTGGACGCCAGACTGGGGATTACCTACTTATTACAGTGTTTTACAACCTGGATACTTTAGGTTTTCTGGCAGAATGTCCTAAACCTCACACTAAACACCATGTTGTTATTGTACAATTACTGCTTGCAGGTCTTGCTGTAGGTGGTGCCAGCTAGACAGATGCCTTCATTATAATTATCTTTTTTTCTATATATAAAGATTTCATCCCTTTAATCCATGTAAAATTTACTGCTCTTGAAAGTGACACTAATAGTTATACTTCTCTCCCTTCCTCCTTGTCCCATGTTGTTCCCAAACCGACCAGGGCTGGTCTTGCTCAATTCAGAAATGGGAGATTTCCAAGGAGAACCCAGGTTCTGCGGGAAGTGGCGCTGATGACTCAGTAGACGGTGCTGGTGGTCATTGCACAGTCCCCTGACACAGTCTGTGAGAACAGCAGTGCTAACTCCAGTGTCCTGGCCAAACTCCAGCTGAATAATTACTTTCTGCCTGCCTTGAATTCCTCTGCAGCTTCAGCTGGAGAAGTTGAGCTTCATTTCCCTTCTTGTAAACAATCCTGTAGTGCTGAAGTGAAGTCGCAGGTTTATCGCACCTTAGAGGTAACTGTATTTTGCTGTCGGGTGAGTGACTTTATCCTTGCACTTGTGTGTAGCCTGAGAAATGCTTGGGTGCATTTTTGGATCATAAGTTCTGGCCTTCATTCTTTGCATTTGTAAAAGCATCTATCCCATTGTGTTTGATGCTTGTGTAAATAACTTCAAACTATATGGATTGGGAATAAAAATAACCAGAATTCGAGTGTTTGACTGGCCAAGTCAGGTCCTAAAATGCTCCTTTTACTATGACGTGTGACATCATCTTGTACTCTACTTTTTCAGTAACAGCTATTTATTACAGTTACTGATGAACCAGGGCATCTGTGAAATTCATGACCCTGTGATAGCTAAATGTTGAAAGATGACTGGGAAAGGAATATTGAGATCCTTATTAGTGGATGAGCTAAGACTCCTCACATGTAGCTACTTGAACACAATAAGTGATATCTTGCTCTTTGATAAGCGTCACAGTGGGCAACCTGTGGCTGGATGTCTCTAGTCTACTCAATCACAGACATACAGAGCAAATCAGACAAGTAGGAATGTAGGTCAGAAAATCAGGTCTACTCTGAGAATATCTTCAGAAATAAGCGTGTAGCCAATGCCCTGCTTTGGGCATTGGTGTGCAAACAGCCTCATCTCAACATGCTGGGAGGAAGGCAGGCTTGCTCAATGAGAGGGACCAGTCCTGTATGCAGGTGGGTACTGTAACTCCTTTCACGTACAGGAGCTCTGCCAATATTTTATTACTCTTTCCTCTAACAGCAGAGACTTGAGGTTTGGTGCTTCTGAGAGAGGAAGTGAGTGGTGATTCTATAGGTTGGGTTTTGCTGGTCATTTGTTTTAATCTGATATCTGACTATGTGTTCCCTGAGCTGCATAGCTGAGAGACCCTTGTTTTGGCTTGATTTTTGAAGTGAGTGACAAATGGAGTATGATTCAGATGTGCCTTTCCACATTTAGCACATGCAAAGTTATTTGAAAAAGACAAGCTGCAGGTAGAATGACTGAAGATCTTGGCCCTTGATTTTATGTGGAGACTTATGTGCATAAGAATTTGAATTGCTTTTTTTATGAGGAAGATGGAGAAGTTAACCTCAGAGTTAAGCTTACATTGAGGTTTGCTGTTGAGTTCATCTTAGAGATTGTATTAACTTTTGTTTGCCAGATACTTAGTACAGGTTTGAGTACAAATACTAAATCAAGATTCAATGACTCTTCTTGTGCATATAAAAGCTAACTTTTTGCCATTTGTTCTGAAGAAGTCAGGCTTTGCATGATCCACTCTTAAGCTGCCCTTTAATTCCACATTCCCACCTTTTCTTGATGAGGGGACTACTCATCATTGTCTTCCTGAAACTTGCTTCTTAGCAGAATTGTGTAGTTAACCATCAAATCCTCTATTCAACGCTTTTGCTCTTTTGTCTCTTTCCTCCATGGTTGCTCAGAAAGTACACCAGTGTTGCTGCATTTCTGTCTTTTGTGTATATATATATATNGGGGGTCACCATAATTGACTGCTTAACCAATGCAGTTTGCCCACTTAGCTGTGCAGAGCAAGCTGATTTGAGCAAGGGATCACAAAAACTGCTTGGTAGGTTTCCATTGCAAATTTTGCTGGATGTTTTGTTTTAAAATCATCTTTAAGGGATTGTGTGGTATTTAATGCATTGTCAAAATCAGGATGCAAGAAAGCACATGGTTTTAAACTTAGCAGAGAGAGTCTGATAGCTTCAGGCTCCTTGGCGATGGCAAAATTGGAGGTACAACAGTTCATCACAGAAGCCCAGGAACTTGCACCACCTGTACTGAAGCTCCAGTGCGTTTAAGAATAATCTTTGGATATTTGCATATAGAAGAAACTAAAATATGCAATCAGTGTAGGTCTCCTTAAAATTGGCCAGGGATCCGGAATTGTATTGGTCTTCTGTAGGCTTGTCAGCTACCAGTGTCATGGGTCTGCTTAGGTATACCAAGATGCAGAGGAAATAAAAGATTCTAGGCTAAAATACTGGCACATGTAATCTGAAGGGTCATGGTATGGAAAGATGTTGTACAAAGTACACAAGTTGAAAGGCAATGTTGGCCCAAGGGAGAATTTATGTTATTAACCCTTTATTTATCATATGGACCATGTTGATAATCTGTCATTTACTTTAACAAAATTTTTTGTTGGAATGTTTTGGTTTGTTTTTTATTCCAGTTTGGCCTGAACTTGTGTTGAAGGGAAAGCTAGGAGGCACAGATTTTGAACAGACTTCAATTATGCTGTTTGTGGAACCAGAGAGCTTCTCCCAGAACAGGATTAACACGTGTTTGGGGGTAGAGTTGTAGTCAGTAGGTGCTTTCATTGGGGTCATGTGATTGTGTAAGTAGGAAGAGCTGTCTGATAATTTAGAGTAAGAAATTACCTTTGTATGTGTATCAACAGAGAGAGTATAAGTAGCTGCTCCTTGGGAGTTACAAGGTGGCTTTTTAAAGTAAGATCACTGTGTTGTCAAAATATCTTGTATTTTCTCCACTGTTGTTACTTGGTCTGGATGTAGCACTACATTAGGTGTTTGTTACCACAAGCCTTTTTCTAGGCAAGCCAGGTATCCAGCTGAGAGAGCTTTCTGCTTGATACTTTCCTTTAAACTTCAAAAGACTCATACATATAATTATTTATGAAATAGAAAAGATGTTATTGCACATGTTTTGGGAGAAAAAGTGATGAAATAAAAATGAGAGTTGCAGGACTGAATTCTAGGTACTTAAATCCAGGTTAATAAAGAAACATATAGTGGTTTCATGTCCCCTTAGATGTACAGTGCTGGATAATTAGCATATTTGTAATCATAAACCAGGAATGTACAGGTGATTAACTCTACTTTATATGTGCCAAGCATCTTTCTGCTACAGTTATTTAGTATTATTACCTTCACACTTACTATCAAAGACTAATTTAGGGCTAAGAATTAATTGAATCCTACTAAACCCATATTCCCATCAATTTATCAAGTGGGGTTTATATTAAGTTGAAGTATGTGTGCCTCCATCATAATTTGCTTTCCAATTAGAATTTTTGGTGAGAAACTCTAGCTGGATAGATGTGTATATTGTACTGTATATTTCTGAGGAAAACTTGGGGACATTCATTAGTAAAAGTTTGAATTTTCCTCTAAGAACAAGTATTTATTATTGGACCACTTCTGAATTTGTTCTACATAAACACGTGCTCTCCACTGCTTTTTACAACAGGGTCCCATCGCCTTTATTTTTTTAAAATTTTAAACTGCCTTGTTCTTCCTTGTTACAGTATTGCTTTTACCTTCTCTCTGTTATAAAACAAGCACCCAGAAAGAGGTTCTACATTGTGTCTATGGATTTTTCTTTACACCTATCAGGAAGGGACTTTCTAATGATGGTTTCTACATAGCTGGGATGAAAACAACTCCCTGCACCCTTGAACACCAACCTCTGTGCATGTCATGTGAGGCTGTTGGAGTATGCTATGACTTGTGTGAGGCTGGCAGGGTGATGGCTGCCGGTGTTGCTTCAACCGGAGGCTGCGAGGACTGACCTGGTGCCCAGAGAGCTTATTTTCCTTCTCCTTCACACAGCCCTCTGGTGCACTGGGAGGAGCGACCCTCATTTTTGTGGGAGGGAAACCGTCTTCAGCAGCATCAGTCATCGCTGCAGCCTGGTAGGACTGCGGTAGAAGTAAAAAGTCTGACTCTCAGTTCAGGTGGTTCTGCCCCATCCCACTGTCTCCTTTCCCCAAGGCAAAGAAACTCACTGCCTGGTGCTTCCTTCCCTGCCACAGCAGCCTGAAAATTGCCTGGCTATGATTAAGAATTGCAGCTGGACAAGGTGGAGGACTAATAGCTTTTGCAGAAGGAACGAGCCTTGGACAGATGATAGAGAATGGGCCTGCTGCAGTGGGAATGCACGTGAAGTAGATGGATGGAGGAGATCATGCTGCAGGGAGTGGAAAACACCTTTTTGGGGCTATTCTCAGCTTCCCACCTATGAACCTGGTAATGCCACAAGATTCAATTTTGCCTATACTGTTGAGAAACCTTGAGCTGGTCCTAGGCAAGTATGAGACAAATGTATTTTGTCTGGGTGAGGATTTGATTCCAGAATTGCTAATCGGATCAGGTCGTCTGGGTATGCTTCTTTTCTACAGCAGTGTGTGGGCAGAATGCTGTGCCTCCTGCTCCTGTGGGTGATTGAACTTGCCGGGTTTTATAGCTTTGAGACTTTGGCCTCTATCACATGCATCAGCATGAAAGTGGTGCCAGGCTAGAGCTTCTCAAAGAGGCATTTATGTGGGCAGGCTGAGTTCAAAAAACACCCTTGGAGTCACTGGCTGCAGTAACACACTAGTGGGGCTGTGAAATATAAGGGAAGCTGTTACCAGAAGTATGAGAATATGCAGAGCCAAATCCCAGTGTTTCTGCTCTGAATGGCCAAATGGGGGTTTCAACTGAAATGGGGTAGAGAAACACAAGTGAAGGTTGCAATTTTATTCCAGTATATATATATCTAGGGAAATAAATTAGAAACTTTGCAATTGCCAGCAAAAGCAGCTTTATATTAGAATTTCAAAACATATCAATAAATGGCATGATGTTACAAATGTGGAAAACAGGACAGACACATGACCGAGTGTTTATGAACAACTATCCCATCCCAGACCTGCAGCACAGCATGTGATGTTGTTGTTTCTCCTCCAGCAGAAGGTGAGGGAAGAGTCACTAGAAAGAAGCTAGTATGACTTGGTTTAGTGTAATCTGAAATTCCTTCACAAGGACTTTTTTGATTTAGAGAGCACAATACTTTTTCAGAGATACTTTTCCCTTCATTTCCTATTGCATGATTTCTGTTATAGTCAGTGTTTAATGGTATTGGAAACTGCAGCAGCTCTCAAATGCCCCCTAACCCCTTGGAAACCACAAGTCTGTGTTTTGGTTTGGCAGATGCTTTTCATTAATGGACTAACTGGTTGCCACTGTTGGAAGTCATCTTGGGAGCAAGAGAAGTCCTTCCTCTATGGGAGGAGGTGTTGAAATTTTTCCTGACTTGAGCGAGAGAGATGCTTGAATTCCTCACATGGTGCTTGAATGTGTGCTGCCAGCTGTGCCACAGCGCAGAGCCATGCACAGTGGGCTTTTCTAAGTGCAGATTCTTGAGTTCTTTTGTAAATTCAAACATCCTGCAGCCTGCACTGTACTTTAAAATGGTAAAGAGCAAAATACATTTCCTCCTTCCAAACCCTGTAGCCCTGAGAGGCCTGTTGCCAGTCAGGGCAGGGTCCTGGTCTCAGCATTGTTTCCTGCATGAACCTTTGCCCTCCCTTCTTGGGGCACCATAACTCTGCAGCTAGGCTGTCACAAACTCTCTTCCTGCGATTGTTATCCTGACATCTCCCTTCCAGTTTGTTTTACAGCACAATGATAGTGAATTCAGGGAGGAAGGAGTGGGGTGGAGGTCTGGTGGTAAAAGGATTTCTTTCCCTTTACTATTGCTGTCTGTCCAGGGAAAGCTGTGCCTGGTTTTCTCATCCGCTGGGGGAAGGAGTGATGTACAGGGAGGAGGCAGGCAGGGGATCCCTGAGAGGGAACTGGGGAAAACAGGAGGTATTTCACCTATCAGGCCTAATGCCAGGATTAAAACCAATTAATCTGAATGCACTTATCACTGCCTGCAGGCTCTGTTTGCTACCTGACTACAGTCAAATGACATTTTAAAAATGAATTTCAGAATATAAAAATGGCCTTTAGGGAATTAGGCCTAAGATCTTTCCACTCCAGTCTTTTCTCCATCTGGGATCTATTGTATTTAGAGTTCAAGATCAAGGTGTGCATCTATCCAATGAACACCTTCATGTTCAAGCAAAGGCTTTGAATTTATTTTGTTGAAAGCATGTACTTATAACTTGAAGTAGATGGATAACTGGAACACAATGAATTTTCAAGTTACAAGTGTATCTTCATAATTATTACATTTATCTCTTTTTTATTTGTAATGTTAGACTAAGTGTAGCTAATGGCGTAGCATTGGGGTAAAATACTTGTTAATTTTGCAGGCTGAAAATCTTTATCAAGAAGGTACTTGCTGCTGTTGAAACTTTCAGTCATATTTTTTTATAAGAGGAAGAAATCACAAAAAATATTAAATAAGACTCTGGATCCCATTGGCCACCTTAAAAATGCAGTAAGGGTCTCTGGTCTTTCAGAACAACTTTCACTAAAACCATTACTACTTTCTTAGAAACGATGTCTTCGCATACTGGAAGTCCTGGAAGCAAGAAGGCAGAATGAGGCTGACTTGCATGTGCAGACATGTCTGCAGACAGCAGTAAGGACAGAGTTCACTCGTCAGCTGTGAACGGGGCTTGTGAAGACACATTAAAGTACTGTGGGTTACTCAAGTTAAGCCTTTGGTTAAATACGAAGCTGGAGCAAATGTAATACACAAAAAACAATTAAAAACACACGCCAGGCAAAAATATTCTAGAATATGTGTGTTCGAATAAGCCTTGGATGAAAGTAATTTATCTGAGTCTGTTTCTGCTTATTCCTTCGGGACTGGAGCTGAGAAAAAGGAGGTGTTACCAGCTGTAGTGCAATGTAAGCCTGAGGGTTGTCTCATCTTAACATTTAAGGATTACATATATATATACACATACATATAAGGAAATACATATATATATAGCTTATATATACACCTATGTATATAACCTAAATATTTAAAAAGCAGCGTTCCTGTTGCTAATTTGTGTATGATGTGTGTATATTTAAAAAAACAGAACCATATAGAATGGCCAATACACAAATAATGGTGCTGCTGCAAAGGCAGATACTTTAATTGCATGGAGCTTTTAGGAGACATGTAACTTCTATGTGCCCAAATTCTGTTTCTGCAGCAGTTATTTTCATGTTGTGGTTTTAAAGGTGGAGCAAATGCGTTGTACCATTGTCTAAAGATTAAGGTGAATCAGATGTGATACATTTCTACTGATAATGAGGTCTTTCATTGTTATAGTCTTACTGCTAAATTTCCATATATACAGTTTATTTTAAAATAGAAACTTCTGTTTCTCTCATTTTCTCTGTACCACGGGTCATAGTTATTTTGAATCTCCTGGCACATGGTTTAATAAAGCCCATTTTTGTAGGAAGTAACTGAGTAGGAAGTACTGTTTGAAGGATAAGACTTCTACAGCTGTGGTATAGAGGGGATTGTTTTCTGTTATTACAGAGTTGTCACTAGATTTAATGCACAGCCTGGGAAAACTTCTGGTAATGTCTGCGCAACTGACTCTGCTTTAGAAGTGTGAATGGAGTGAACATATCGCAAGACCTGATTTAATGCATAATCCATTTCCTCTATTCACTTTGCATTTGGTTGTTAAGGATAGAAGATATTCTGGAAACAAAAAAAAAGTATTCATGGAAATGGAGGTAGGAAGAGGGATTTTAGCTGGATCATGAATAAGAATGTGCTATAAATTTTGCAGACAGACTGATCTTCAATCACAGAGCGATGTTCACGTACTGCTCTTTAAAGGAAACTATGTAGGAAGCAAAGCTTCAGGTGTGTGGTGCTGTTAATGAAGCCTTTAGGTGTTATGTCCAGAAAGAAACCATACATGTTGATTTTGCCCCTCAAGTGTGGTTTCCAAAGACAAACAAGTCCTCGCTCCCATGAACGTCACTATGGTTTCTCAGCATGGTGGGAAGTTGTGTGGAGTAGATCCTTCTGATTTCTGTCTCCAGAACAATTCTTGTAAGAGAATTATGACTTGTAAGAGAAGCCTTAACAGGCAGATGTAGGTGAATTTGGGAGGAAGACTTCTTTCGAGTGTAGTACATGTAGTACATACTCTGCTCAGTCTCCTTTTGCAGCCTAGTTGTCCTGGACTGTCAGCTTTGTGGGTCACTGACTCGGTTACCCTCTGCTCCTGGCACAGTGAGGCCCTTTCTGCTCAAGGTCTCTGGGTGCTACTGCAGTACAAATATTTAATGATAAAACATGCTTATCTCCCGCCAAAAATCTGGCAGCATCCTTATCGAGATATTATTAAATTGTCAGTTCAACCATATGCCGAGCGTTTTAGGCGAACAAATGTTCAAGCTGGCTCTCGTGCAGTACGTGAAGACTCTAGAGAGAGACAGGTGGCCGTGTTTACACCATCAAGTATTGCCCGGTTCCTTACAAACAGAAAGTTGCATTAAGTGCCTCTTGCTTTATAGCAGATTAAAAATTTATGGACTTGATATGCTTGAGACCACGTTAATTTGATTACACTTAAAGCGTTTAGTGTAGGTTGATGGAACCTATGTAGTTTGCATATTAAAGGTGTTTCGTTGTCCATGAGAAAGAAATGGAAGAAGTTAATTTATCAGCCCCTGCTCACCCTCCCCCCACCCCTCACCCCCCCATAGCCCCTAGTAATTAAGAGGAAAATACCTTTATCAATAGATGTCATTACCTCTAGTGTTTGCCACTGATAAACACTCAGAAAAATCCTGGTACTTTTTTAGATACTCTTTTTCATCTTTTTATCCCCTTTCTTCAGATGACATCACTTATTATCTCACCTTGGTTCTTGGAAGACATGAGCTTTAAGATCCACCAAATAGTTGTCAACCTTTTCATTTTATCTTCAGTTTGTCTCTTTTTTAGGAGTGAGAAGTAAGGATGTTGTTCTGTCACTGTACTAACATTTTTTCCCACACTTTTATTCTTGGAAGGTAGCCTGTCTGGCAAAAAATCAAAATAGTCTGATTTTTGTGAACATGCTTGGAATTTTCTTTCAGAAATCTGTAGTAATACTGCACAGTCTTAGCTATGGTTCATCAAAATGATATATAGATTCTTTTCACTGTTGATTTTTTTTTGTCTATCTTATGGTCTTGTTTTAAAAATAAATTAATAAATTAGTTCATTGTGAAAGCTGTCCACTATTAGAGCTATCTGCATTCTTTTCATTAAGAATTGTATTATGTTCTGGGTGACTGCTACAGCTTGTGGCATTTGATTCCCTTCCTTTTTTTCCTCCTACCTTTTTTTTTTTTTTTTTTTTTTTGAAAGGTTANTCCTTCCTTTTTTTTTTTTTTTTTTTTTGAAAGGATAGAGTTTGTACCAAACTTCCATAATGATAAATGGGAGAAGAGGGAGATGATATTTCTTCTCTCTTGTCTTCATTTGTTGATGGCATTTGAATGCATTGGGAGGTAATGAGCTGAAAATGAATTAGAATTTATACCGAATGTTTTCTTCAGAAAAAGAACTGCTTTCAGAATGCTTAATGCAATTAATTTGAAGAAAGTTGCTGAGCTGTTTTTCTTGATGAATATTACTTTGTAATAATTCTGCTTTTTCTGCCTGTGTAATTTCTTCAGGAGAGAGAAGTTCATATACCAAAGAGAGTTTAACAATATAAATGTCAAGAACATTAATGATTGCAATCTTTGATACAGTTTTAGGTGACCTTCCCTTACTTAAAGCACTAGTTGCTTTGCTAACTTTTTTACTTTTTGACCTGTGTATTATTTTCTCTGCAGTCTTTCTTTTGCCAGAACGAGAGCCTCTGACCACAAAGCTGCCCTGAATCTCCAAAGTACCACAAACAATATCTCCCAGCAGCCAGATGCCTCCTAACACCCTCCTTGCAGCTTGAAGCTACAAGAGCTGAACCCCCTCATTGACAGAACAACCCAGATCCTCTCAGAGTAGCTTTGTGGCTCATGAACATCCTTTGGGACATAGAGAGAATGAGGAGAGGCTTGCTGGTGTTTTGAGCAGAGCTCCTCAGATGCAGGCTGTCTGGGCCTGTTAAGGGTTATTTAAACTTTATCCATACAGTAGCTGAAATACAGCTTGCAGTGACCGTGTCTGAACACTGTTTTCCAAAGCAGAGAAACAGTAATATCACCTTAACCCATCTGCCCTTCAATCCATCCTGTGTTCTAGGGAGAAGTCATTGTTTGATGACTATATTCTTCAGGGAAATTCCTTTGTCTCACCAAAACCTGCCCCAAAGCCATATAAACCAAAGCTGTGGTGGGCCAGCTCTGTTTCAAGGGGTGGATAGACTACATTGGAGCATCAGTGACATGGTTTTGGAAAGCTTGGACAGGTGGTGAGTCAGTGTCCAAGATGGTTAGGAAACATGAGGCCCTTGTAATCTTTCACTTAAGTATTTGAAAATCATTTATGCTTTTCATGAAATAGAGAGAGTGCAATTCCTTTGGAATTGCTTGCACCAAGTTGTCAAAAGAGGAGAGAGGCAGTATGGATCAAAGTGCTGTTTAAGATGGGGTATGTGGCCATCCCTCCCATGGCAGTGTAAAGTCTCCAGGCTATATAAGACCACAGAATTAGAGGCTGATTGAGACAGGAATGTACCTCTGGGAGATTGTCTAGTTCACCCCCTTGCCTATAGCTGGATCTACTAGGGCTGTGCTCAGGACCAGATCCACTGGGGTTTTGAATATCTCCAAGGGTAGAGACTCCACAGCCTCTCTGAGCAACTTTTACCACTGTTTGACCACCATCACAGTACAGGTGGGTTTTTTTTCCTTTAAACAGGAAAATCATGATTCCTTAGGAAAAAGGGAAGATAGTGCCAGAGACCTAATGAGGTGCTGTTATGGAAGCAGATGACTGCTTTCTATTTTGCTAAAGGATCTGAAGCACATCTTGAACAAACGAGAGATCACTGTTGAGAAGTCAGAAGCTGCTCTGTGTTTGCATTGTGCCTCTAGCTATGAGAAAAGCACCATGCCTGTGACCAATCCCAGTGTGGTTGCAAAGTTGGCACCCCATATCCCTAACTAGGCCATGCTGCATCCTGCCTAAACTAACCATCTCCTCCACCCTCCCTCCCTCTCTGTCACATCTGATCTGAGTGTCTCATCTTCACTTTTAGAGCCCCATTAAACCTACTGGTTTTCCTTCCACTTTTACTCACTCCTGTGATGTTCACACCAGCCTGCAGTTTGTCTGCAGTATCTGTCTCCATTGCCTACTTAATGCACCTGTACAAAACCTAAATTTTGGTGGTCTCTCGCTGCAGAGAAATTTTCTACAAAACTGCTTCATTATCCTTATTCAAAAGCCTATTTCAACCCTTTGTAGTGTTTTAAAGACCCTGGTGCCAGGCTGGGCTGCTTGTGTGTTCATGTTGCTTCCTTGCCAGATGGATATTCCCTCATCGGTTCAGTGTTATACTGCTCCCATATCACTTGTTGTCTCTGGCTGTATTCTCCTATCTCAGGTTGTAGCATCCAGACTGAGAGGCTGCTGTTTTTCCTCCTCTGCAGAAGGACTGGTAGAATGGGATGCAACTTCTGTGTTGATGAGATAATCCATAACAAAGGAAATTATGGTGGATCTATGCTGTAGAGACCTGATTTCTTAGTTGAACATCTCCCTGGTATAGGGAGTCCTGTGGTCCAAAGAATACAGTCAGGTTTATGCACTGGAGTGAAAACATATAAAACAGAAAAATCTTAAGTAGTCTTGTAAGTGGACTTCTGTTAGATGAAGAGGTCTGAACTCTTTAAACAACCTGGCCTTGATTTGGGTGGGAGTGGAACAGTTGTGGGGTGATTTATTTTTTGCAAAGCTGCTCTGCATCAGTTTAGGCAGGGTTCTTGAGGAAGATCAGACAGATGAAAGTCAAAGAAAATAAAATAGACCAAGTTTGGTTGTGGGGAATTTTGGCATAACTTCTTGTGTGTCTACTCCAGTGTACTCCATCCCTGGCTTTTGGGCAATACACTGGCCAAGTCATCCTTGTGCTTGTGTTGGCAAGAGTCTGCCAGTGGTGGGGTTGGAGACAGGGAGAAGTAATGGAGTTGCTGATGGGTTGATGTGGTCCTCTTGGTTTTGGTGGCATGATCAGCTGAATTTGGACACCTTTGGTGTTACCCTGTCTTTCTGTTATTGTGTTTGTAATGCAAAGCGCCCACCAGCTGGCAAGATTAGGTGGCTAATGAGTCTGGTGACTGCTGTAATAAAGTTTATAGAAGATGCTTTTCCCCCCTTTTGAGAGGTGTAATATAGGTAAGATCACTATATAGTGATAGAAAATGTAGAAAAAAGTGATAGGTCTTCTAGTAATACAGAAAATTCATTGTTGTCCTTTCCTTCCTATAATGTGTCACCTGGCTGTGGCCTAAAGCAGAAGCATCTTCTTGCCATAATTGAGACACTACAGAAGTAAATGACACTGAAGTTCAATGAATCAATTTAAAAATAAGGTGATCTTTATAGTTGAATGCATAGAGATGTCTCATCACAGCTGTGTTTAGGAGTGTTACTAGCACTAAATCAAAATTCAGGATACATTAGTAATCATAGGGACACAGCAACAGTTATATATTGACTTTGACTATCTGAGCTCTTTTTAAGGGCTGCTCTCCATGACAGAAAAAACTGAACTGAGGGTTAGTAGTACTTTATCATTCAGATTACTGTTACACTGATGGATCTGAAATGCTAGTTTTCATCTACTTAGTATTTTTAGAAAGCTGGAATTTCTAAGAACTATATTTGTTCTTGTTATTTTTTGTTCTTATTGCAAAACGCAGATGCAAAATTAAGAAAAGTGGTAGAGGATGATTCTTCTGCTGCTAGAAGCTAAGCATATAGGAGCTCACTTGCTTGTCTTCTGCCAGTCTATGGACAATAGGTTTCAGGATGGGTGCAAAACTGTCAGTGTCCTCCTACAGCTGGTATTTGCATTCACGTGCACCCTGCAGGGTTCTCTCTTCTGAGTTGCCTTGTACCAAAGGAAATTGTCTTCAGTTTGCCAGTTTTTAACCTCAACCAGTTTTGCAGAACTTCAGCCCCAGGTGAGATAAGAAGGGAGCAGTATGCAGTGAGGTCTAACTTGATCATGTTGCCATCTCTGCTCTCTAGCAGGGAAACTTCTTCCCTCTTCCCTTGAAATCCAGAGCTTCTGAAGCAGAGTTTGCATTTCTGTGGGGTCCAGCTGGACTGCAGTCTTGTAATTTGATTACGTTTTGTCACTGAATGATCTTTTCCATGCTTCACTTCTAAATAAAAAAAAGTATTAAGTGGAGTTGGGTTGTTGGTTTATCACTGGTCTTTGAGTCCCTGCAAGTTTTCTTGTGCTCACATAGGTAGTTCCCTTATTCCTTATTTGAACTATGCAGAGCTGCATGTTTTCTTTTTCACATTAACCTCCATTCTTTTGTTTGACAAAAATTTGAATTGACATGTAATACTGCTTTCCCCATGTAAACAGGTTGTTTAAT
Organism: Scytalopus superciliaris; assembly: GCA_013400415.1. Lineage (NCBI taxonomy): Eukaryota > Metazoa > Chordata > Aves > Passeriformes > Rhinocryptidae > Scytalopus > Scytalopus superciliaris. The sequence goes on from VXBX01007602.1 coordinate 156,996, forward strand.
AGATCCAATGAACACTTAGGTACAGTAAGTATTTGTGGCAGAGGGCCTTGCTCTGATATGCCCAAATTCAGGCATGTCTCTTGGCAGCAGTAGTCCCTGTGGTCATCTGCAGGTTCTACCCTGTGATTTGACCTGTTCAAAACAAATGTCTATTGGATGAGCATTAATTCAAGCCTTCTTGTGCATGTCTATTTCTAAGATAAATTGGCAATGCAGCTTAAGTCTTAAATGTGTTGAAGCAATAATAGTAGCACATGACAATCCAACAGGAGTAAATGTATTTGGTCAAAGTAAGACAAATATGATGGAGAGCCAGTTAAATGTTGGAAGGTGATTGACTTTCTAAAGTGACCAGCTTGATTGATTATTGTTGGCTTTTGGGGGTTCAGAAAGTAAGTTTTGGTCTAATTGCCATTTGAACTAATGATGTGTTGAGAATTGTGTATACTCTACGTGGCTGCTGTGGTAACACCAACAGCTTTGATTTTTTTTGAAAACTCTGGATTGTAAATTGGAAATTTATGCTATGTCATATGAATGATAAACTTCAGTGTGGGACTTTGTAATTACTGTAACCAAAAATATAGCTGTGTACTGTATCTACTGATGTTATGAGGTGCTAGGTTTGTTTTATATTCCTCTCATCACACTCCTTTGGACTCTATTGAGTACAACCATGCTTTTAGTTAAAGCCCTAATTTTTATGCCCAAAAAGTTTTGTCAACTTCATATATAGACATGTGGAGGGGAAGAAAGGAAAGGGAGGACACTTTTCTTATGTGCACCAGATGTAATGCTCTCTGTTATCGTGAAATGTCATTATCCCATTCTTGTTTCACTTCTCCTTCCCCCATGTCCATATTACATTTTTAAAGTCTTTTATGCAAAATACATCAAGCCAGTTGTTTAGTCATCTTAACGGAAAAGTTTGGTCTCGGATGAGTGCTGAATTTCATAAAATTTGTATTAGGTTTTTCATCTCAGGCTAGAACTGTTAGTGTGTGCCTGTCTCCTACCAAACATCACTAGCTTTGCATAGTCTTTATGAACAGTATTTGTATATATAAGGTTGGCAATTACTAAGGGTGAAAAGTTTGTTGAAGGCTCTAGATTTTAGGGCTCAGAAATATATTGACTAAATATGTCTTTTAAATCAAGGACCCATTTTTCCATTTACTCTTGTTCCAAAATACCCTGGAATTCCCTATCAGGTTAGTAGCTTTTGACAGCAAAAACAAAAGGATTACAGTAAACATGATTGTCTGGCTGAGTATCGCTCTCAAAACCAATCAGAGCTTTGAAAGTAGTGCATCCCAAATCCCAGGAATCATTTAAAGAAGATCAGTACTGTCCAATGAACTTTGCTTTTGATTCCCTGTATAAAAAGGAATGGGAAGAAATAGCCTGCAAGTTTTAAAATTCTCCATCCCTGTTTATGAGAGTAGTCTCAGTCTGCTGTGGTGCAGTCATGCTCTGGTGCTCCCCCCACCGAAGCATGACATGTCTCTGTGCCTCAGTTCACAGAGTGCCTGCCCTGGTGCTTTGGGGAGGGTGAGCGTTGTGGAGATCGTCCAAGCTGTGCCTTGCCAGGCTGAGAGAGACCTGACCAGCATGCCCACATTCCAACTGCAGGCAGAGATGTTCCCAGCCCTGCTTGATAGGATGCTCCATCACTGGCTGCAGCTCAGACCCCCGTAGATTGTGGCCATGAATTTTGGGGTTGCCCCAGTCCTCAGGTTTGAATCCACTGGCAGTGAAATGGCTGACCAGCCCATAGTGTGCCATTTTCTGGGTTACACAGATGTTACATGGATGTTGGACTTGGTTGCATTTCCCCAGTCTTGTGTGTTCAGCTGAAGCTCAGACTTCAGAGTCTTGTGGTTAGCAAGTGTCTCTTGTGTGGCAAGGGTGGGACCCTGGGGAGGGACTACAGCACCGTGCAAAGTGAACATCCAGTTTTTGTTTGAATTTAACTCTTATTTTTGGAACCATGGGTGACTTATTCTTGGAACCCCGATTTTCAGAAACCCATCTGCATGCAACATTGCCAGGATTTCTGGTACAAATATTTTGTCATTTGCTCTTGAGACAATCTGTTGTTTCAGTCCTGGGTGAAGTTTTGTAATATGTTGCTTGAGAGATCATGAAAAAATATCTAAGTGGTGGTGTAATCTTCTATGTGAAAACACGAGGTTAGAAAATTTTTTATTTTTTTTAGGAAGAAATTGATTGTTTGGTTTTATCAATGAATAAAATCTATACACTAAAACACAAAACACACCAAAACCCAAGAGACTAGCACAGCTATTTTTTCTGTCTCTTGAACAATTGAGTTAGAAGTAAGCCACCTTTTCTTTTCCAAGAAATATTTGTAGTTCTCACATTTGCTGCTCATTTTGCGCCATCCTTTCTCACCTATTTCACACGCTCAGAGAGTTCATTGTGCCTGAAAGCTTGTTTGTTTTCATTTGATTTTTTTCCTCTAGCAACAGAGCTCATTCCCTTTACTAGTACCTCCCTTAGTGTGCATACAAAAATCCTGCCTTTGCTAGACAGTGATGTGGCAGAAGAGCTATTGAGAATTTTTAAAAGTCAGAGATTTAAAACCAAGGTTCGATCCTTACTTTGGAACGGCAATTCTTATTCTTTATCAGATTTGTGTGTTGCTGCACAAGTCTCTCCGTCTATACAGAGGTAGATGGTAGTTTGGTGTGCTGTTTTAGTAACAAATGGCAGGATGTTACAAATAAATTTTGTGGGGTACCTAGTCTGAGTCATAGAGTAGTTTGGTTTAGAAGGGACTCTAAAGATCACCTCGTTCCAACCCACCTGCTGTCATGGTCAGGGACACCTTTCACTAGATGAGGTTGCTCAGAGCTCCATCCAACCTGGCCTTGAACACTTCCAGGAATGGGGCATCCACAACTTCTGGGGCAACCTGTTCCAGTGCATCACCACCCTCACAGTAAAGAATTTTCTTCTAATATGTAGTCCAAACCTACTTTCATTCAGTTTGAAGCCATTCCCCCTTGCCCTGTCACTATGTGCCCTTGTAAATAGTCTGTCTCCATCTTTCTTTTGGGCTCCCTTGAATAACGAGTCTTACAACCAACAATGTTGCATTGTTAGTGCTGATCCTTCTGGTGTTGCCAACATTGTGATCTCCCCTTGGCTGGTCATGTAGGGTGCACAGGAGGATACTGGAGTCTGGTTGCTCATGCTGCCACCATGACTAGCCACATCAAAAGGGTGACTGCTGTAATTCTGTTTACTGGAATGAATTTTTTTTTCTTATTTTTCAGTCTTTGAATGTTTCAATTATCCTTATCTTTTTCTTCCAACCCCAAAAAATGAAATGGAAAAGTTACCCAACAAGGAGGATGTTGGGAGAATTGTTTTTTTGTCATTGAGGGGGAAGGCAAGGAAAGGGGAGTAAATATACTTGCCATGATTGATACTGGAGTGTATATGTTTACCTGTTCTCATGGCTCTCCTGCTTTACTGGCAGTCTCTAAAAAGTTAAACTATCAACCTAGCAAATTATTTAAGATTTCAAATAAATGGAAAACAAAAAAAATCTCAGTTTTCAAAAATATCCTTCTGCACATAAATCTCATGGACCATGCAGACAGGCAGACTCAAAACCTTGGGAAGCAGCTTCAAGATGCTATGGAAGAAAACCCTTATTTGAGTAAGGTCAGCTTTGTGCATCTGGGAAAGCTGTTGCAGATGAGATTTCTAACTGTAAAGAGAGAACAATCTCCTCCTACTCCAAAACTGCAGCATGAATCAAATGGTTGCGAGGTTTATTTTGGCAGAATAAGCATTGTAGGTGGTGGCTGTTGCTAAAGGTGTGCTAAGAAAAGCTTTTTTCCGTGATGAGCGACTTTAAGTTTGAGAAGGCTTTCTTTGCATACTCACAAAATGCATATAGACTCCTTATGAGTCCTGCTCCTTTGGGCACTTGCCCCTCTTCCCATTCCTGTAGCTGGGCCTAGAAGCAGGTGAGTGGTGCTCCGTGCTCAATCATTGCCAAGCAATTCTTTCTCCTAGCGCTTTGCTTCCTCTTGTTTTGCTCTCTGGATACTGTGCACCTGGCAAGCTTTCAAGCACTGGTAGCTCCTTCTTACAGGAGAGGTGGGCAGGTCTGACAGCACGTAGCTTTGCTGGTATACTTGACTTTCACTTGTCTTTTCCCTTCAAAATAAATAAATAATTGACGTGTGAAGGGGAAAAGCGTGGGAGGAAAAATGTCAGGAAATTCAAAGGTGAAGCTATTTCCTCCCTCAGTAATATTTTTCTTCTACGTGTTGTTTCTTCTGTTCAAACAATGGGGTGAGTTAAGAATGGATTCAAACTATTAGCCTTGCCATTGTTTATTTAAATTCTTTCATGTGTGTGACGGACCTCAGGAAAAACCCACACTTCCATTGTGAGTCCTCTGGGCAACCTCTCTGTAGTATGGTGCCAGTGCAACAGGGCTCCAGTCTCCTTTGGGTCCTGAGTGCCAATGAGTTTAATGTTAATGGTGAAGCATGTGACATGCCTGATATAAAGGTGTAAGATGTGACACTTGATAGATCATGCAAGGCTTAATTTTTTTAAAAACAGCAGATACATAGCCCACATACTCAGAATGAGGATTTCAGATGTTAATTACTTAAGCGTAAGGTGTTTATTAACATCTTGTGTGTGTTCCTGTATGTACACACACTTCCATTTGGGGGAGGGGGTGTTTTGCTGGAACAGGTGAAAGTCAGTCCTGTAGTATAAAACAGGAAGCAGATGGGTACTAATTAAAGCCTTGTTGATGATAAAAGGGTGACTGAGCTTTTGAAGCAGCTGCTTTCCTTATTTTATATATAGCCAGCATGTACTTTATATAAGAGGTGGCCTCCCCACACTTCATTGTTTTCGTGAAGCCGGAGGAAATGCGTGTGCATGTGCGTGCGTGCTGCCATGGCTGAGGGATCGCGCTTGCAGTGCTTGCTGTTTGCTTCCGTCTCTGCCCCAGAGAAAAGGGTGTTTTCCAAACGTCTGACAAAGGTGCCAGGCACCATTTTGTCTCCCTCCTCTTCTCCTTCCACCTTTCCACACTCAAGCAGGCACAAGGCTGGCAGGAGTGCCTGCTTTGCAGTGGTGCTGTAGATAAAGGAGGGTAGCCAATTGTGTATCATAGGTTTTTGTGTTTCAGCTCACTGGGGAGAGCTGCATCTGGGAGGGAAAGTTATTCTTCGTGGCTCCTTGTTGTTGGTCTGTCAGGCTTTTGCAAAGTGATTAAGAGAGTCAACAACCACAAAACCAGCGAGGGTATCAGCTTCTCCTCTTGTGTGTGATTTGCCCTGTCATTATGGTCTTTAATCTTCACAGGTACTCTTTATACTGCTTTTACTGCCTTTTCTCTTACCTTGAGGCTCATAGAATGGATAATAAACTTATCTTCCAGAAAAAAAAAAAAAAGAAAAAAAGAAAAAAAGGAAGCAAGATTTAAGCATAATGTTGGCTCATTGAGCAGCTATAATGAAACTGTTGTACAATATGAGTCATGGTCTTTAAAAACTTCTCGGTTAATGCTATTAGCAAGAGTTATTCCCATCATGTCTTTTCTTTTGGGAAGACAACCATAAACTGGTAGTTTCTCAACCTGCAACCTGCTCTTATGTGGTCCCTCTGTGTGAGGAGCTAAAAGATTTTTCCATAGGGATGATCCCAAAAGCCTCTTGCTCCTCATAGCAAGGAATGAGAGGAGGTAGCCAAAGAGTCTGCCTTTTTCCCTGTAGCTTGCTAACATTGCTGGTGGGTTTGTGGATGTCTCTGGCTGAACTGTGCACTTCTTCACTACTGCATTTCTTCCCAACTACTGGCAGCTGAAAGGAGAACTGCCTGGTCCCGTAGTGCATGGGAAAACTGCAGCGTCACCTTTTTCATTGGACAGTGTGTCTCTTGAAGGACTTTTTTACTCTGAAATCATCTGGGTTATCTGCATTTCTGATTAGGGACTCTGCGAGTTGTACTGCATCACTACAACCAAAACTATTTGCTAGAGTTTAGCAGGAGCCAGATTCTGGTTTAGGGGAGCTTTTTCCTTCAGGCACAGACTGCAGAGTTATGAATTCTCTTTTTAAATGTTCTGGTTTTTGCAACCCTTCAGTGTTTGTCAAGAAGCTGTTGGTATTTGAGTGTACTTTGACATCGTACTTGTGTTAATCTTCTTTGACCTTATCCTTTAAGTCAACCTTTTGACAAAGTCTGGGGGCCAGGTTTAATCTTAGATGGTTCTTGATCTTCTTCTAGAGTCAGCAACTTAAAATTGTCTATTTTCTTCCTGTGGTGCACGTGTGTTTAATCCAGGATTACAAGAAAGCCAGTGCAAACAGAGGCAGGACATTTGACTGCCACTGCCTCACCTTGACTGCCTTCTGAAGGATGTTAAAAGTGTTTTGGAGCCCCTAAGAGTATATGGGCTACAAGCTGAGAACAGCTACAGTAGAAAGGATGTGAATTTGTCAATAGACTTAATTAAAAAAATTAGAAATCCATATGGTTAGGACTATTTGAGAAGTGGGGAGCCTCTGTGGCAGTGTAGAGGAGTCATGCAAGCTGATGCAAAAGATGTGGTGTGCCTTTAGCTGTGCCAGGAAGCAAGCGCCTTGTCACTGCTGCTCTCTGGCAAGTTCTTTCATAGGCCTTTAAATCTGCTTTAGACATGTTTCTATGGTGTTTATTAGCCAACCGTACAGCACAGAAATCACTGCAGCAGGGGGATTTGTACAAATCACAGGCTTCTCTTCAGTTCTCCTTAGAGGTGAATGTATCTTAATGTTTTGGTTGATTAAGTTCAGTCTTTAAAGTTTTCACGTTTGAAAACATAAATATAGACAGAAATAGGTGAGAATCGAAAAAAATCAGTTTAAAATATGACTTATCTTTTAAAAACAGCTGTAGAACACAGAGATTTGTATTTTTTCTTGTGAAAAATTACTCAGCTACTACTCTTCTTGGAAAATCAAACAAGTTGAATATATATGTGTGTGTGGGATGGCTGCTGTTGTTAGGCAAACTTTGAGCAAGATAACTCTGCCTTCCTTATCAGATGCCCCAGAAATGCCTGGCATTGAAGAAAGTAGGCAAGAGTGGATGAGTGAATGAGGGGTCCTTGAATAATTGACAGAGGAGGAAAAAGGAGGATTGAGCTCATGGCTGTTTTGCCAGTTTCCATTATTTGAGGAATGTGTTTTTAAGTGGTAGATCCTGAACTTAGCTGATGACTTGAGAATTTAGTTGAAAAGAGTGTCTAAGGTGTGCTAAATTTTATTAAAATTTTATTTGGTACGTAGATATTGTCAAAGTACTAGGTCCAAATTCACTCACTCATTGCTCCAAAACTGAGTTTTGGAAGTACCTTTATCTGCAAATCTAATCTTGGAAGAAATGTTCTTTTGTTCATCTTTCTCTCCTTGCTAGGTAAATGAGGAATTCCTAAGACTTCTCTAATAGAGGAGAGATGAAACTCCTTCATGAGAATTGATTGCTTGAAATATAATGTCCAACTTGAACCTATAGAGAAAAAAATCCTTGAGAATTTTTTTAAATGTGGCTCTGTAATTTCTACTTTGTCACCAAGACTGTTTTGTGTGAAATGGGTGGCATTTGGAATGATGTCTCTTTTTTCTAATCCACAGGGCATATTTCTAGGAGTCGTGACAGGTTTAGTAATCACATGCACTGCAGACTGTGACTGTGATGAGCAAGGGGGATGGCATGTAGTTCAAAGTCTCTTTTCTAACTCTCTGCCATAGTGTCAGGGTGAATGTAGGCAAACAGTGCCTTGCTGGGGCTCTGCATCATCCAGCTGTGTTACCTGCAATGCCTGGGTGCATGTGAGCTGCCTCCAGAGGAGCTTTGTTGGTTTTCCTATGATTTCAAAACCAACCTTCAGCAAATATGTTTACCGTATATTCTGCCCCCCTTTTTTTTTTTTTTTTTGGGTGTCCTATTTCTTACTTCTTTTTATTTGTGTTTTGTTCTGAGCATGGTTCTGAGTCTGTTTGCTTGCGAGTCTCTGTCTGAGGTTGAAAAACTGTAAAATTGTGAATTATCTTACTGTTGTAAGTCAGCAGCAGACAGGAAGAAAGTTGAAAGTACTGAATAGGCAGCGTATTGCTGTGTAGGCACTTAATGTTGTTACAGTGTGATATAAGTTAAAATATTGCTTATTTCCTCTTTGCTGTTCAAAACAACCTGAAGCATGTTATGACCAGGATCTAAACAATAACTGAAAAAAGTAAAACCAAACGTTTTAGCAGAGAAAGGCATGGTCTGCCAAATATTCTGCATAATTTATGACTACATGAATAATCAACAAACAAAATACTTGAAACACCTGATTTTCTGGGGGAAGACCTTAATTTCTTTTTAAAACCAGGCAAAAATGTGGAAGCATTCCCTGCAATATCTTCAAAACTGAAAATAATGAAAAAAAAATAAGCAAGACTAGCAAGGGCTGCAGTGTCTGCTGGAGTTTGCCAGCAGTTTAACAATCTACGGACATAAACCCATACATAGATGTATCAATGAAAAATTATTATAAAACTTCATAAACAAAATTCACTAGATAAATAGTATTGGAAAACATGCTTCAGTAAACATGCCTTCTTTTTTCTGTTTCATCCTTGTTTTTGCAGAGATCCACAGAATAAATAACTTCCTGTGTCTTGATAGCTATTGCAAGTGACAGCTCCTATTCCTGACATTCCTGCTATTTTTAATCTGACATAAGTTTATGGCCTGAAATTTTTATTTTTTTACTTATTTTTTTTGAAACAAGTGCCCCATTCTGACCAGCTCAAGAAAAGAGCTTAAACATCTTTGGAGCTGTGCAGGGGGCTGGGTTTTTTCTCTCTCTCTGAACGTCTGCAGAGGGAAAACAAACTGCAGTACTTGAAAGAAGCAAAAGCCGTCAGAAGGAGACAAACACTGAGCAAGTCCCTATAGAGTGTCTTCAGACTTCTGCGTTGCAGCCCTTTGAATTGATTAGGGCATTTTAGTTTCTTGTGTCTGCTGTGCTTTTGTCACAGTGCTTTAATGCACATCTACAGAAAGCTGGAGGGAAGCTCCTCTGCCTTCCTCATCTTTGGGCATAAGTGCATGGCAGGCCCACAGCAGGTCCATGGCATGCTTTGTGATTGTGAAGTTGACTATTGCAGTCCTTAAATCTGAATAACAAGGCCAGCAGGCTCAGGCTGCCCAGTTACACATGGGACTTACATTGAGGTGGGATGGGAGCAATGAAGGCAAAGTTTGTGCCAAGTGAAGGCTGTGACCTCCAGGAGGAGGGAGCCTAACCTGAAAGTTGGTAAGAGCTTTTTGAGTTTGAGGGGTTATTGGAGAGGAGGGGAGGCTTTTCAGAAACAGTGTTTTCTTTTGGAACTGATAGCATTGTCCTTCCTGGAACACCTCCTGTTGGACCTGGCAATAGGCACCTTGCACTCAGAGTTTCCTTGTGTCAAACTCTGCTCAGGGGAATGGGAGAATGAACGAGGTCTGATTTCCAAGCAGCTGTTGTGAGGCCAGTTTCCTTGCATATATCAAATTGAGAGAAATAGTAATGAGGGAAGATTAATTAGATCTAGTTGTCAGGAGAAAACTAGCACCCAAAATGCCTGACAAAGTTCATTTTTGTATAATATTGTCCCACTCTGGAAGCTGTCTTATTTTGTGTCCAGTGTGGTCTTGCATCTCTAGCAGCAGGTGTGTATGTAAAAGATCTCAAGCCACAGTGATATTGCTAATCGTCCTTTTCATTGTTCCCAGTGCAATATTTTACTGCTTAAAAAAAAGGATCTTTGGGTATTGTGAAGAGTGTTGGTGCAACAGAGCTTTTGGGATTTACTCTGTTAATTCTGTTCTTGTCATTAAAAACATGGTTTTTACTTTTTACGTTGTTTTTATTTTTCTTGCTTGGGAAAGATGAAATGAATACAGAGCTGAGGGTTTAAGTCACTGTTGCCAGATGACATTCTATGGGAATGTGGAATTGCCAGTATGTAGATTGTAAATAGTCCTTTGATTTAATAAGGGTCTGTTAAGTACAGCACACAGCCTACAGTAGTGAGGGAATAGGAATGCTTCCAAAATGGGTGTGAGGGAAGAAAATGCCTTTTAGATTTCCCTCCTCTGTGTGCCCATCTTGCTCTGAGAAACAGGACTCTGCCTCCCATAGCCTGCTGAAAGGTGTGACTGTGTCCACGGTAGCTGTTCAGAGATGGTGCCACATGTTTTGCAAGATTGAACGATTCTGGCTTTATAATACTGAACAGATGTCATAAAAACCAGGGATGAGTGCCAGCGTTTCTTGAAACTGCAGCCTAAAAACGTCACAGAAAGCAGCGTTTAAGAGGAAGACACTGGCATGAACAGTGCAACCACCTGTCAGGACTCCTCTGAGTCCCCAGAAAATCAACTAAAATCTTTTTAAGTGAACCACACCTTTTGAGAGAGGGTGACTGCAATTGGTCAGACAGTGGAGAGGGGCAATGCACGCTGGCATATAGCCAAAGGCTATATCGAAATTTGGATGAAGGCTTTTTGTTGGCATTGGAGTAGTAAATCATGTTACATAAAATCTGCTAGGCTGTGGGAACAAACTTGAATGGGAAAGCGTTCTCCCAAAGAGTGTACTGGTTGTCTGATCTGCTTCTGTGGTGGGGGAAAATAGTACCAAGGCAAATTGTGTTCAAGAAACTGAGGAGAAACACAATACCTAGTCTATGTGGTGCTCCTTTGGGATGTGCCAAGAGGAGTAATTGAAAATATATAATTGTTTCATGTAAGCTGGGAGTTAAAGAACAAGTATGAAACCAGAACATACATATGAAAAATGAGCAAACGTTGACTGCATAAGGCAGTATCCTCCACAGATATGCAGGAGTTTAAAGAGACCTTAAATGTGATTCTGTTTAAGCTATTTTAATATAAAGTTAAGAAATCTATTTTTTCCTACTATTATTTTGTTAACAAGGAAATTATTTTTTATTTTCTTTTGATGTATGAGATAGATAAAGGGTGACTTGGCTAGAGGAAAAATAAACAGTAAAATAGTGGCTTTATACGCTGGACTGTATTCACATACAAAAGAAACTAAAAGAAGAGATAAATGTCCCTCTCTTCTTTCCTTAGTTTCTCTTGGTTGCTAAATCAACATCAGATATTTACAACATTGGGTGAAATCCATAGGGTGGTTGTTATTTTTAAGCTGACACTGTCCCCTTACAAATGTGAATCCTTCAGCCACTTAACCACTAAATGCACTAAATAGTTCCTAAAGATGCCTGAAACCAAACAAAAAAATGCACTCAACTCTGTTTTAGTTTTCTTTTTGTAGTTTTGGAGACTATACTAAAATTTTGCTAGTCTATTCTTGCACTTGCAGTCAAAATAAAGACCAAATGCATAGTGAGATGTAGTGTAAGATACCTTTCAGCCTGTAAATGACAGGCTTTGTCCTTCTTTTTACAAGGCTTGCAGTTTCCTCAAGCCAGGGATTTCCTGTGGGGCACAGCTAACCCTGCTGCAAAGGAAGCTTGCTGCTTTCATTGACTCTTTGTTTCTGAAAAACTAGTATTTGGTGGCATGCATGTTCAGAGAATTGGAGTCCTTTAGTCCTTTGCTTGCTAAAGGAAAAGACTCCCTCTGCTAAGCTAATGCAGGTGCAATAAGGATAATAAGGAGATTTATTTCCTTTTTTTTTTTTTTTCCTTCAATCTATACAATTGCTCGGTCAACAACCTTTTGTACTATTGGAACTGTACATCACCCTTGGTATATTGTTTCCCAAGGTAAGAAATACAGACAGGCTTAATGCCTTTCCTAAACATCTCTCTGCTGCCCTTGTCAGATGAGTGCACGTTGTAGGAGTTGTGGGTGCAGTGCAGGCACCCTTGGCTCTGTCTGTGGAACCATAACTTCAAACTGGCAGCTGCTCCTTCTCTGTGTCTCTAAGGAGAGGTCTGTGGTCAGGCAGTAGGCGTTGTTGCAGGTCAAAAAAGTCCTCAAGCTTCTCCAAGGGCCACTAGCCCATAGGCAGCACAGTGTCATTGACTTAGCCCATGTCTCCAGCGCATCCTGCATTGCTTTAGCTGACTTGGTTTTAACTTATTTTGAACTGTTGTGGGTAACACATTGCTTGCAAATCCATCAGGTCATGACAATCATTCCAGCCCTTCAGGTTATCAGTGATTTTGTGAAAGCAAATAGTCTCATCTATGAAAATGAAGAGATGTGTGGCTCCCTAGTAAAGTGCCCAACTGAAACCAAACATTTAGGGCTAGGTTTGCTTGTGCCTTTACCTAGACAAGTGGCAAAGGACTGTTTTGGTCATTATACAGGGCTTTTAGCATGTAAAGCTTATGTGACTTCTCAGGCAGGGATCTTTCTAGTTGCCTCACTTATCCTATTAAAGCTTTTGGAGTAATCATACCTGGATGTTTTGGTTTCTTTCCCCCCCTACTTTTTTTTTTCTTTTTTTCCCTTGAAAGTTCTCTGTGTGTCCACAAAGGCTAATGTAAAAAATGTGCCCTGTTTTCAGAGTGTGATGTTTTTCACCTCTGTGGTTTGCACTGAGACCTTGGCCTGTTTCTCGCCTTACTGCTTCTTACTGCTGAGAATGTGTTTCCATGCTCCTTTTAAGATGATCTGCTGGTCTAATTAGGATTGATATATTTAGCATGTATACACACATGTACCTCTTCATTAGAGCTAACAAAATAAGGCAGCTTAGTTTTAGAAAGAAAAAAAGGGGGCAGGGGGAAGCTTTCTATAAACAGTCTTTGTGATGAATTGGGTGTAACGGTGAAGAGTGGCAGAGGTGAAGCAGGCTGTCTGTTAAACAGGAAATGAGTGATTAACATTTTTTGTCCTACTGATCATAATTATTCCCACTGGCTGAAAAAAAAAATAAATACCGCTTAGTATCCCTTTACTATAGTCCCATAATAAAATCTTAGTTGTTGTGGCATTGTATGGATGAACTGCTACTTTAGTCCTTTTTTTTTAAAAAATTTTAATCAACTTTACTTATAATTGTGAGACCTGTTTTCCTTGCGATAACCTGCTTGTGCTCTGCATTCCAGGGCAGCTTTGCCTTAAACCACTATAGCTGCGGTGGTACCTCCATCCCTCTAGAGTTGCATTCCTGGTCACTGTGTTAGAGCCCGTGGTGAATAATTGTAAGAGGGCTACCTGCCTGTCATGAATCGCAGCAGCCTTCCTCACAGCTTACTGCACTGCAGATAATTCTAATGCTGTTAATCCCTTTGATGAGCACACCTCCGCAGTGGGGCATGGCGCTAATCCTGGCTGTGCTGTCATTCATACGGTCTGGCATTGGCATAACTGCAGGTGTTCCCTCGCTTGCCTTTCTTGAACAAAAGATACCTGGGACTGCAGTCAGGTCACCCAGGTTATGCATACATCCTCCTCCTTTGCCATTTTTGCATTACTGACATAACTTCATGGCTGCTTGTGAAGGCCAAAGGGCTGAGAGCACTTAAAGAGAGAGAAGCCCCAGTTGTAAAGGTACCCTGACTTTGAAAGGGTATCCTCTCCAGTGAGGCCCTGTGTCACTAATGAACTTGGGAAATGCTTCTTTGTTGTAAGCTATACATGTATGTATGCATATATATATGTTCTCTATTTGTGGAAAATGGAAATGTTTATTTACAAATATGGAACTCTTATATTTCTCAAACACTTGTTTTCCATCTGCTGGAATAGAAAGGTTACAGCATCAGTTTTGTAAAGGCAGTATTAGGATTTGTCTGGATCACAACTTATAGCTATTCCTGCTAGATTTGAATTTTTTAAAATCTGATATTTATTTATTCCCTTATATTCTACACTTCACAACTTTTAATGTTGTTATAAGTGAAGATAATAAATGGAGCCATTATTTATCCTGGTGGCTATTTGCCTTTTATTTTTTAATAACACTGTGCTGCCTTCTTACTGTTGCTTTTTTTTCACATTTGAAAATGGATATATTTTAGACAAACCTGTTGGCTGTCCTGGCTTCCCAGATGATTTTACTGGAGGGAGGAAGGTCCACCCAAAACCCCTCATATTTTCATGTGCATTTTTGTCTGTTGTTTTTCCTAGTCAGTGTCACTTAGTTTCCTTGGCTTTGAAATCCTAGCAAATGTTTATATATTTGGTGTACACAGTGTTGATGATATATCATACCTATATTGTGGTCATAGAAATAAATGTTGTTGTAAAACATAGTATTGGCACTGATATAGGAGATGATTAGCCTGGTTGTTGCCCTGTCTCTGTCTTGGAGGTACAGAAAACATGAGAGTGGTCATAAGAGGTTTTGGTTGTGGTCATCATATGTGGAACACTATCCAGGTGTGTGCTTGCTCTGTGTGCATACTTCTCCTATTATGACCTTGTTCATGGTTTTTACATTCATTCTCTCTAAATGGCTGTGTAGAGAAAGTTGGCATATGTTAGCATCTCATTAGAAATGTCCAAACTGCCATTATGGAAAAGTGCTTCCAAGGAGTCTACCTAGAATGAGGAGGAGGAGGATATCTGTGAATAGAAACCGGGAATTCAAATGCTTATCGGCAGAGTTGCCAGTTCTGACATGTAAGTATGCATAGCCAAATCTCTTAAACATCAATGTCTGGAGCTGGGCATGTATTTTCTGTTACTACATACCATGCTCCAGAGAAGAAAACTCCAGTGATTGTGAAATCCTGTCCAGTCCCTGGTTCCACATGTGGCAGCAGGATGCAGCCTGGAGGATGGCCAAGTACCTTCAGTGTTTGAAGCTTTTTAGTCTTCGACAGCTATGCAAAGGGAGCGTAGGATAGGATAAATCTGTGGACTTGAATGCAGAATGTACAGGACTTAGATCAATGTCACTGACTTGTGGTCACAGGAAGTCCCTCTCTGTGCAGGAGATGTGTAGCAAACATATAGTGATAACAAGCAGTCTGTCCTGTTCTTGTACATTCATGCATGGAATAAGGGATGCGTTGCTGGAATCTTACCAAATGAAACAGTTTAAGGAAATATCTCGATGTTTGGAGATGATATTTCATGGGTGGTGGTCTGGGAAAGACTCTCACTCCATCTGTAATGGAAAACACATAGAAACCGTGCAAGGTCCCTCTAGTAAGATAGAAGTATTTCTTTGCATTTCCAGCTGATACTTCTTATCTGTATAAAGTGCAGGAGAAAAAATGAAGTAAAAAAAAAAGGTACCCCCCCAAGAACAAAGGACCCAAAAAAACATGACCTGTTTGGGAGGAAATCCTGCTCTTCCACCCTCATGCAGCTGCAGGTGGCAAATTTCCATCATCTTCTGAATATAACTCTTTGACCTGAGGCTGTGACATGTTTTCTGTCCATGCTCTTATCGGACAACAGAGAAGGTTTCTGATTTGTAATTAAAGAATGCCACAACCAGGTGGCAAAATTAGCTATTTCATTAGCTAAAACAAACAGGATTGCCTTACACCAGACTTGTACCAAATGAAATTCTAGTAGGTCTGGAGTTGCAATGTTCTCTTTCCTCCGCAGCCTCACTGCTCAGTCCCTGCAAACTTGGCAACATGGTTGGAAACCACAGCAAAAACGGTGCAGGCAGACCTGCTTGTTTTGCCAGACATGGTCTAATTTAGCCTTGGATAGATGCTACATGGTGCTACTTTCCATGGGTTAGCCCCTGCTGCTGCTGTTTGGCTGTTAATGCTGAACAAACTGAGCAAGTGTGCTGGAGAACTTCCTGTCATTTGCACACTTTCCTAGGAGTTTTAGTAACTTCTTTTTGGAGTGGTGCTTGCCCCCAAGGCTCCAAGAGTAGGATGGTATGAACATATGGACCTGCTGTGGAGTCCCCACATGAAGACCTAGAGACAGGTCTGATGTCTTCTGTAACAGCATATGGAAATCCTGGGGTCTTTGCTTCTCTGCTGCAAAGCTTCTGCTTTGGTGTTGTCTCCATGGGGAGATTCTGCTGTTTCGGAATCCTGCTGTAAGCTGTCAGTATCAGGACATGTTAATACAGATGGCTTATGTGCCAAACACCACTGATCACAGCAACACCTCTCAACAATGATGATATTAGCTGGTGGATCTCTAACCTTCTTTCCTACCACTCCTCAACCCTGACTTTTTTTCCCAAGCATGTTCCTATTGCAGTATCCTCCAACTATGAGTTAAAATAAATAAATAAATAAGCAGCCTCTCCCTCTTTTGCAGAAGTAGTCTTGAGTATTGTGTTCCCTGAAAGCTTCTCTTCAACTTCCAAATCTGTTTCAAGAGACCTGAGAACTACAGTCAAATATTGTGCCGCAGTCTGTATTTGAAGTAATTTCAGCTGATGGTAGAGCAAACTGACTGACAGTTTGTGTAGACTACCCCCTTGGATGGGGTGTAGAAAGCAGTGGACTGCTGTCATGTCTGAATGAAAATTTAGTGGGTAGTCATAAGACTGTTAATAGAAATCCTTGACCTGTGTGTTATGGAAGCAGTGTTGCTCCTGTGGCCTCCCAGTTTGTTATGGCTGCATCTGCCTCCACAGACCAGCTCCTACCTTTGTTACTAGTTACTTGTGAACCTCTTTCCGAGATGCCATGGCATGCTTTATTGCAATACTGTCAGCATATGCACCTTGATAGCAAATCCGGTTGGTTTTGGAAAGTGTATTGACTGTTGCATCCATTCCTTGCGCTCCCTTTTGGAGGCTATTATGGCACTGTGGCTAAATGGGTGCTGCCTGTGCCTGTGGGTGGGAGGGTCAGAGAGACCATGAGCACTTACAGGTGCTTTTACAAATTTTGGGTCTTGCAGCTCGCTGGATACTCACTGATCCACAGTTAGATTCTGCTTGGAGAAGTTTGCAGTGGGGTAAAAGAGGAGCTCTGCAACAGGAGCTTTGCTCTGCTTCTCTCTCCTTTGGGTGCTCCAAGGGCTGGGATGGAGGAAAGATGGAAAGATGGCCAGGGTGACTATATGGTCTTGCTTCAATAAGTACAATGTTTTCAAGTTTCACAAAGCAACTGAGTGTTTAGTAAACCCCCAAAACAATTTGCTAAGAAAATAATTGAATATCTAACTTCAATTGTCATAGGGATACAATTTTTGTCAGCAATTATTGAAGTTAAACTTAATTTGCATATTTTACTATTAATGTCTTGGGTTAAAATGCAGTATTAGATATCAGTAGAGCTGTTGGAAGTGTTGGAAATGCAGCTGAATGATATAAATGTGTTGATTCAAAGGAATAATTTTCTTGGCCTCATGACTTTTATTAGCTGGTATGGACTCATCACACAGCACATAGGAGTTACTGGTTTCGCATATTTGGAATCTTAAATCAGCAACTAGCAGTAAGCATATCCACAGCTCCTGGTCTGAATGCTGAAGTGTAGCATGAAGCAAGTTTGTTTTATCTCAGAGGTGGAAACTCAATCCCAGGAAGCACTCCACAGGTGGCAGCAGCTCTGCTGCCATGCTGACCCAGGTTTTGATAAAATTCCAGCACGGTTACTCTCAGTGTGATCTGGCATGCATTGCTGCTGAGCAAAGACCCACCTCAAAATTCAGACACTTGCTTTTGGAGTCATTCAGGCCAGGTTTTCAGAGGCTTTGCTTCGAAGTCCCACTGAAAGCCATGGCTGGAGGCATCTTGCAGTGTGCTGGTGCTGGTGGTGCCACCGCGTGCCCCAGCGGCTGACAGCCGTGCTGGTCCTCTGGCTGCCAAGATCTGCTGCTGAAACTATACTTTTTTATCAGGTCATGTTTACATCTGGCAAAGATTTGTAGACACAACATCATTAACAGCAGTGCATATTTTCACAAGATTTACCTCTTCAACACTTTTTCCAAGTTAGTAAATCATAGGTTCTCTAATGTCCTGCTGGCTGTGTGAAAAACAGGAATTTATGTAACAAGCTCTCGGCCGCAAACCTTTTCCTGTTAGGAAAATTTTTTTTCATTGCTGGCAGAGTTAGGAGACAGCTCTGTTACTCAAAGAGCGACCTCAAATGTCCTCGGTACAATAATACCAGATTGTAACATTTTTGATGACTAAGGAATAGCAGTGATTTCTTAAATATTTAACACTTGTGTTGCAGAGAAGAGGGAGCTGAGCCTCATCACGGTGTTTTTCCTGCCCAATGTTTCGTGTGCCTGATATGCCTATTTTGATAGTAAACAGTGATCCTGTGCCAACTGGGTATGTTTACAAAATACAGTAAAAAAATGAACTGGCGCAGGAGGTTTTTTAATCAAGAGCTGTGCAGAACAACTTTCTTGCGACATTTCTAGAGCTGGACTTGTGTCAGCCAGGGATTCGGCTGTGGCTCTGGAGTGAAAACAAAGGGCTGTGCCAGGCCAGCCTCACAAGGCTTCTTGGCCAGCCCTTCGTGCTTCAGGCAAGTCCGAAGATGGATTTTTGGGCATTACCCTTTCCATGTGTTAGCTGCGCCTGGTGCAAATAAAATTCCAAGGCCTTCCCTAACACCCTGTTTCTAGATTGAGGATGATATTTTGATTGCAGGGTTACCTGCAGTGAAGAGATTCAGTCCTACTTTATACTTTGTAGGAGAATAGCTTTCTTTCAAAATTGAGTAAGGAAACACTCAAATCATAGAATCATCAGGGAGTCATAGAATGGTTTGAATTGAAAGGGACATTAAAGATCTTCTGGTTCTGCCACGGGCAGGGCCACCTTCCACTAGACCAGGTTGTTCCAAGCCCCATCGAACCTGGCCTTGAACAGTGCCAGGGAAAGGGAATTGTCACTGGTGTTTGTTAAACTGGGATAATCTGCTAAAGACGGTTCTTTGGAGGAGAGGCTGGAAGGGCTTCTGAGTTTAGGTACACGATTTGACTCATTGCTGTACTGGTTGAACTGGCAGCTGCCTTGAGGCCATGGTCTGCCATCATCCATTGTCAGGGAGTGTCCTGTGCCTGTGTTTGGGGTGAAGCTGCGCTTCTGTCTCAAGGCACCAGTGCCTGTAAAGTGTTGTAGGACTGTAACACCTCCTTGCTGCCCTCATCCGCTGAAGGTTTCATCTTTGCTGCCAGAGTAACCTGTTGATCTCTCCAGGTGGCCAGTCCTGCTTTGGCTGGCTGGCTTTCTGTGGTCCAAAACATGTCATGGCTCTTGCAAGGAATTCGAGCCTGTTGTCTCTGATTTGAGCCAGGGCCCATGAGATGACTGTTTTCACCTGGCATGCTTACTTACAGTCTTTGCTCCTTTTTTTCTGTCAACCAGATGTATGGGGAAAGACGTGCAACCTTGAGAAAGCAGACATAGACAAGTGAAGGGGAAGGAAGACATTTCTGGAGATGCTACTGTCACAGGCAGCACTTTGGGCTGGGAAATTCAGCAAAAGCAGCCAGAGACCAGGGCAGTGTCTGTGTCCCTCATCCTCTGATTCACCTTGGGCATAAAAAGGTCCATGAGCTGTATCATGCTCATGGTTTGGTGCTGCAGTGGGTGTTGGGTGTCAGGTTAAAAACGTACGAGAAGATAGCCAGCAGTTAAAAGATAGGAAACAGGAAATACAGAACAGGGTGTTTGTGGGTCTGGCAGCCATTTAATGTTTTGAAGTAATTGGTCTACTGGCTTTTTGGTGAAGATCAACCTTACACTAGTGCTTTCTAGAAACAGCCTTTCCGTTTTGGCTCTCCCAAAAGTTTCTTTAGACAAGTTGCTAAAAATTAGTATGAATGGAAGGCAGGTAGTGAATTACTGATTTCTCTGCCATTGAGGTCTAGTTTCTCATTTACAAATTTCATGTGTTGTTTTGTGGTTCCCTCGTACTTGTTCTGCATGAATTACAGTCCTAGCACAGACCATCTAGGTGGATCTCCATGTAGACCGTGCTACTGTTCCACCATTCTACCCATACCCATGGCTGCCTGTTTCACCCCTCTGTGAGCTTGGGGCCTTCTGCTGGCAATTGTGTCAAGATACAGGAAAGCTCTTCTGTTGATACAATGTTTTTTACATGTGCTCAGCAGAAAATTATATGAGGAAAAATGTGTTTATCTATAGCTTGATAATGCACAGATTAGTGTCTTGTTAACAGATCACCTGTGGGCTTCCACTTCAGATTTCTTTTTTTTATTCTATTTTGTTTTTAAGAAGAGCACACAAAACATTACTTATGGCTAAGGAGGTAACAAAAAGCTCCAATACCTCTGATAATTCTTGGCACAAGATATCTGATGCCCTCAGGTATTGGAAGAGTCAATTTTATGTATTTAAAATGTTGATTTTAAAAGAGAAAGATGGTTTTAAGACTGAAGTTTTAATTGCCATTTTGTCTATGCTGTAAGCATTCCTTCCTGTCTTATGATTTCTTAGGCGATTTGTGATGTTTTTTATAAAAATTAGAACTTAATCGTCAAGTGGTTTTCTATATATGTTTTCTCATATAATGCAAGTAATATAACCTCATTAATGCTCAATGGCAATACTCAGAGTTTGCAGGCTGCATGTTTGCAGGATTTAGGAATGTGCAGGATGAGAATCTGTTGTAAGGACCACAGAACTGGATCTAGCATTCCTGAACTTTGCATGAAATAATAATTAAAAAATATACATAAATGCAATCAGGGTCAACTCATTAGAGTGAAGCTGATAATGAGATCTTCAATTGACTTCTTGATATTTTGGTTTATTTTGTCTCCTTTATGAGGAATTTTTGCTTCAGAACAGTTCCTTCAGTGTTTTATTTAACTTTTTGTAGTGTCAGATGTAATTGGGCCAGGTGACAGACAAATCGACATGGTGACTCTTTTCAAGCTTGTTTCAGCCGGAGTTCAGTATGGTGAGCTGATAAAAGATGTTTCCAGAATGGCATGTGTTCTTATTTTATGATTACCCCTGTGTTTCTAACAAAATGAGAGCATATTTACAAAAGTAAATATTAGTATGCCATAAAAGATGCATGTTTTCTCTTTCTTACATGTTATTCTGTTTTTCAGAATTCAATCCGCCACAACCTGTCTCTGCACAGCAAGTTCATCAGAGTGCAGAATGAGGGCACAGGGAAGAGTTCCTGGTGGATGCTCAATCCTGAAGGGGGAAAGAGTGGCAAATCTCCTAGGAGGCGAGCGGCATCCATGGATAACAACAGCAAGTTTGCCAAAAGCAGAGGCAGAGCTGCAAAGAAAAAAGCAGCCCTTCAGTCTGGTCAAGAGGGAAATGGTGACAGCCCTGGATCCCAGTTCTCAAAGTGGCCTGCAAGTCCAAGCTCTCACAGTAATGATGACTTTGATAACTGGAGTACATTTCGACCTAGAACTAGCTCTAATGCTAGTACAATTAGTGGAAGACTTTCTCCTATTTTACCGGAGCAAGATGATCTTGGAGATGGGGATGTGCACTCCGTGGTATACCCATCATCAGCCACCAAAATGACTTCTACTCTACCCAGCCTTTCAGAGATGAGTAATTCTGAGAACATGGAAAATCTTTTGGATAATCTTAATCTTTTGTCACCTAATACATCAATGACTGTGTCAACCCAGTCTTCATCTGCTACCCTGATGCAGCAAACACCAGGTTACTCGTTTGCATCCTCAACCACAAGTATAGGTTCGCCAAATCCAGACTACAGGAAATTTACTTATGCTCAAGCTAGCATGAACTCTTTGTCCCAGATTCCTATGCAGACTCTTCAAGACAGTAAGTCAAGCTATGGATCGATGAGCCAATATAACTTTTCTGCAGGACTTCTGAAGGAGTTACTGACTTCCGATTCTCCGCCGCACAATGATATCTTGGCATCAGTTGACACTGGCGTTTCCCAGCCTGGTGGCAGGGCGCTGGGCCAAAGTGTGCTGATGGGCACTAACTCGGTGATGCCAGCTTATGGCAGTCAACCACCCCACAACAAAATGATGAACCCTAACGCCCGCCCTCACCAAGGACATAACCAGCCAACACCTGCAGTTAATGGTCGTGCCTTGTCACACACAGTGAACACCATGTCTCACACATCAGGTCTAAATCGCTTGTCGACGGTGAAGACTTCGTTACAAGTGCCTATGAGTCACCCAATGCAGATGAATGCGATGAATCCGTATGCCCCCGTTAACAGTTGCAACGGCTACGGAAGGGTGGGAATTGTTTCCCTCCACCAGGAGAAGCTTCCCAGTGACTTAGATGACATGTTAATTGAACGGTTGGACTGTGACATGGAGTCGATTATCCGTAATGACCTTATGGATGGAGAAACATTAGATTTTAACTTTGACAGTGTATTGCCTAACCAAAGTTTTCAGCACAGCGTAAAGACAACCACACACAGTTGGGTGTCAGGCTAGGATGTAGTAGGAGGTAAGCTGTGCTTTTTATAATAAATCTCCAAAACAACTAAAGGGAAAAGAGATGTCAAAATGCTTAAAATCTGGGAGGTCTTCTGTGTTGACATGTGAACTGCCTCTATAACAGTCAGTCACTTTCCAGTCCTTTGTTAGTTTGAAAATCAGGTTTGCACCGGTGCATTAGGATTGTCATGTGCCAATTTCTGTTACTTCTTGTGGAGCACTTATATTTTGTCACTGATGTTTTAAACAAAAAAAAATTGCTGGTAACTAGACAGTAATGAATACCTTTTTTTTCCTCCACTTAAGGTATCTTAAAGATAGTTTGAGCACATTTTAATAGATTTAATCTTCTGGTGTGAATGTTAATTTGTTCTTTTTGTTGTTTTTTCTTTCTTCCTAGGCTATGGTTAAATTCTCCAGACTTGTCTGACAGCAGGAACTGAGAAAAGCAGTACAAAGATGTCCTTCACCTTTCTTTTTAATTTTTCTTGACAAAGCTGTGCGCATGCACTGACTTTTTTTTTTGGGTCTTTTTTTTCCTTTTTCTTCCTTTCGTCAGAGTTGGCAGCAGAGAGAGTATTTTCCTGTACAGGATGTTTGCCCAAGGTTTGCAGGTTATGTGCTGCTGTAGATAAGAACTGTGCCATTGGAAATTTCATTACTCTGAAGTGCCAAATTCACTACACCATATAATCACAGCAAAGACTCTTACTTACATCATGTCGTGCTTTCGGTTTTGTACAGTATGATCTGTAGAAGAAGAATTGTTTTCTAAGACTATCTGTTTTGGTCCAAGAAAAATTTATAAACTTTTGTAAGAATACTGTGATGATCTCATGCCCTAAGTAAGTTTAACCTTTGTTGATGTTACCTGTGTTTTGATGAATTGAGATAACTGTGGACTTGCCTTGCAGCAGTATGAACTGCATTATTTTACTCAAAATTGCCACACATTTCATATGGGAATAGAATAGCCTGTTAAATATGATCCTACTAAACTCACTGACTATTCAAAGCAAACAGTAGGTTAAATGCCATTTGGTAAGTTACCTGTATTCGTGTAAATTTATACAAGAATATATTTCATTGTCAGACTAATGACTTTATTGTTGGGCTTAAGATAATTTTTGGAGTACTTTCCAAGCTATTTTTCTTATAATTAAAATCTACTTTTGTTACATAGGCAACTTAAAAAAAATAAATCTGAGATCTGGCAGCATTCATAACCTCTTAATTTTGTACAGTATTTTAAGTGGATTAAGTACGTGTTTTTATAAATTTCCCTAGCACTTGGGAGTGCTAATAAAGAAAAAGCTTAAAAAGGATCTCTTGAATACAAAACATTTCTGTTTTGACATCCCTTTTTTTGTTGTGTGATGTATAAATATAGACAACTTTATGTTTAGAAAGTATTTAATCAGTTTTATATATGCAGTTTTAGAAATGTCATCTGCTTCTATTATCATTTTCACTCTGACTACCACAAAGTGTTAAGTATTCATTGTTAAGATGCTTGTACAATGCTTCACATTTATATTTATTTCATGGAGGTCTCATAATGTTTGTGCACTCGAGAGCAGGACTTTTTCATGGAAAATTCATAATTGTAGTAAAATTAATGACAAAGTTGTCATTTGTCTTAACTAGCATTAGTTTTAGGGTTTGGCAGTGTTTCTATTGTAAACCAGTACATTTAAAGAGGCAAAAATGCTACCTTTGAGTGGGAAGCTAAAACTTCCACTATGCCTTATTGCAGGACAAAACTTTTTTTTTTTTTTTTTTTTTCAGTAAGAAAGATAAAGTAAGTGGCAAAGTTATACAAATACATGAGCTTTAGGCTAGGGGAGAGCATTAGTGAGAGAGATCTTGCTTCTGTGGAAAAACTTGCTCTTGTTGGAGTAGGCACAATGACATCTACCAGTGCATTGTCACAAGTGGGTCTTGGAATAAATGATTTCTGACTTTTCATAATTGCATGATGCAGTTTTTATGGAGGTGTGGATGACAGGCCTCACCTGTGTTTTCACTGGTTGCTACACAACGTTTGTGTTAGAAAAGTCCTTGGAGTTTTTTTATGCCCTGACAGGATGAACAGTTTTTGTGCTTGGGCTGGCTCTTAATGGAGGGGAGAATCAAATATTTTTACACTGAATTTTCTTTTGTCTACATAGCTTGCAACTGGAAAATGTTTCAATTGAAATTTATCTTCCCTGCAGTGCTACTGTATGGTGCAGACAGAAACGGGATGTGCCAAGTAAATGAAGTTTAGTAACAAGCCATATATTTAATGATCCTGTTATGACTTTCCTAAGGCTCTGCAATGTATTTGTTGATGTACAAGCATTTAGCTCCCTCTTAGGCTTAAATCACTACTAATTACAGCTGGTCCTACTTTTTTAGATATACTATTACGGCTGTCAGCAGTTCCAGAGGCTGATGTTAAGCTGTCCTCTGATACAGGATCTCCCCCAGTGTGAAATCAGTCTTCAAACTTGTTTTGAGCAAAATTGAGTGTGCTTAGTGCCAAAGCCTCAATGAAGCCACCTGCTTTTACAGGCAAATATCTCTAGTAGGATCTTCACCATCAAATTCATAGTCTCTAAAACGTGATAGTAAATCTTGGCAGTGGAGCGAGTGCGGGGCTCACATATGGGTTTCTGAAGATGCTTCTTTCTGCTGCACGTGCAAAAATGTTTGCTCCCAAATAGGCACCAATACACATAGGCCAAAATAGTAATAAAATTCATCTCTGCATGCAAAGAAAGCAGTACTGAATGCTATACTCTATGGGGATGCAGCTGAACATGCTACATTTAACAATATACCTCCTGTTTATTATTTACTGCTACTGTATAACTTCCTGTAACAGATATTTTATTAATGTCCTTTTATAACTATGAATAACAGAAATGTAGCCATTCCGTAATTACAACAGTCTGTAGGAAGCCCTTTTAATTATTGTGAGAAAACAGTTGTAGGTAATCAGAGGTTTGGTTGTGTGGTCAATTTTTTTTTTTTTTTTTTTTTTTGATGGTGCCATTGTATTATTTTGCAATTGTAATTCTGGAATACTGTGAAGTTTGGTGAAGGAGCATGTTGTCTGCCTTGAAAACAAACATTATGTGACCTCTAGTAATAAATCCTTTTTCAGTAAAAGTACCAAGTTTCTGGAGTAACTTAGTTTGTCAGAATTGTTGTAAATGATTGGTTTGTGAATTGTGCAGATGATCTTACCTATGCAGCCTTGTTTTTGACTTTTCTCTGGTTTGTACTGTTATTAAAAGTTTATTGTATTATAGAGCTGTTCAGATATTTTAAATATAAAGATGTATTGTTTCCATAATATAGCTATATGATATACGTTTAGGTAGTAAATGCATTAATTGGAAAGCTCTGCTTTGATAAACTGACAGTTTGCCTACACTTATAAGCAAAAATCATATTGCTTATTATTGGCTTAAGTCAACAGAGCATCCCTGAGAAGTTAAAATTGGACCAATTATAAAACAGTATAAAATTTGCACTTGTTAAACCACTGGATGTATGTTAGTACTTTTTTATTTTTTTACTGATTTGAAATTCCTATTTTCATTATGAAATTGCTAGGATTCTTAATTTATGACTGATTTTAAATAAGGTATTCTCATTATTATTATTATTTTGGTAATCATAATGTAAGATGCAGCATGGTTTATGCAAGCAAAAAGCAAATTATTCGACATTAAAACTGGCCTCTTTTTTGAAGGTGTTCCACAAACCAGCAATATTGTGAGAGATTGGCATGTACATACTGCTAGTTCTATTTGCGAGTGGTGTGACAGCTCTTCAATGCTTCACTGCTCTGACTTAGTCACATTACAAAATTAAAATTCATATGTGGATATTTTCAGAAAAAGTGCCTGATGTACTTCTACAGACACATGAGAACAATCCCTGACAATTTGTTGTATAAAGCCATAAATGTATATAAATTATGTTTAAAAGGTTTTGTGTCCTTTCTTGTATACAGAGAATGAGATTTGTACCAGGATTCTACTTGTGGTTAGTAATCCTTCTACTGAGATGTTGTTGTAATCACTTTCCTTACCGTGTAATCTTTTTAATGATGATGATCCCATTTGGACAATCCTGATGGCATTAGCAATTTTATACAGAAAAATACCTCATGGTACCAAGTCTTGCCTGGCAAGATGATAACATATTAATGAGCAAACACTAACAGCAGAATAGTTAACAAATTTTCCATTACTTGGTATAAAGGAATTTTTCTCTCTTGGCATTGCTTCTGGAATTGGAACTGTAGCAGGTACAGGAACCTAATAGGGCTGTGTCACCAGTGTTTTATCACAACCTAGTGTGCTAAAAGTAACTTGTTTACAAGTCTTTGAGACTAAACCCAAGAAGAATCCATGCCTGACTCCTGGGGCTCATGAGACATCTTTATGCAGAGATGTGTTGTTACTGGAAGCTGCATTAGGCAGCATCAGACCATGTTGCCAATGCTTCCACAAGCGTAGTTCAGAGAAAATTACAAAAAAGTCCTAAAATCCTTTCAGAATGGGTATTTGTAAGTATAAGCTCTTAATAAAATTGCTATGACATGAGATGGTAATTAGTGTATCGGAATGTTATGTAATACATTATTAAAGACGAAAAAAAGGGAATGCTAACATCCATCAAACCACAGGAAAGAATTAGTCTCTGAGTCCAAATTACATGTTAGAACCTAATGCTATTAAATGTGGGAGAGAGTCAGCTCTGGAGAGAGATTTTTCTCTTCCCTCTACTCCCCCTGTTAAAGCAAGACAGTCCACAAAGCCCTCCTGGCCCTCTTTTCCCTGGCTTTCACCTCTTGCCTTCCTCTGCCCCTCCTGAAGTATGTACCTTCTCTCAGAGTGCATATTTTCCCTGTCGAACATTTGCAATATACAGGCCAACCTGCCCGGTGCTGCTCCTTTGGCAGCCACGCTCTACACAGTGGCGGTGGGAGCACTGCTGATGTGAGTAGGGAGAGCAGGAATGTCTAATTTTTATTTTTTTTTAATTTTTTTTTTTTATTTTATTTAGATTGTGTTTCGAAACAGAGCTGGAAGAAAGGATGAGAGGCTGCCAAAACATACAGCCAATAACACCCACGCCACAGTTGTCTTCTGAGGCCCAGATCCCTGCTTGCCTGCAGGTGGGGAGGGAGAGTGGTGGCAGAGAGCAGGCTTTAAATGAATTGCTGGCAAAAAAAGCCGGTTGGATCTTAAAGTGAGCAGAGATAGACCCAAAGAACATGAAAGAACACATTGCACATAAAAATAGACATTTTTAAAGATAGCTTAAAAAAAATAATTTCTGCTTATACTTTGCAGTTCCATCTTTATTTTAGCTGTGTCCTTCTTTCTTCAGTGCACATTTTGGAAGGGTTTTTTCATGTTAGGGGAAGCTGGGGATATCTTCCCTGACATTTTTAAAAGCCTGACTTCTGGAATGAGAGGGTTGTAACATCCAAAGATACTCTGTTTGGGTGTTTGTGAAGCTGTTGTTGGAAAGGATGCACATTTAATTGGTACATGACTAGTTACTGCTGTCAGAAGAGATAGTCAAAGCTTGTCTCTTGGGAAGGGACCGGCTAGCAATTTATGCCAACCTGGCAACAAGGGATTTGAATCTGCTGATCAAGCATGGAAACCTCAAAGCATCCTTGTGCTCTGAGTCCGTTCTACATCATTGTAATAAACATGTTTTTGTGCAGAAACATCAACTACTATGTCACGCCAATTGATAGCCCAATTAAAACTAGAAATAACATTAGATCTTGCAGCCATTTATTGTGCATCTGGTGTGCAAATCTGGTGTCGTTTGTGAAGATCCTTGGAAGGAGTAACTTGCAGTGATCAGAACCTGTGGTAATGCCCACTGCTGGAATTGCATGCAAATCCCTGTTTGTTACCTGGCAATGTTTTGCTTGGAGTAATGTTCTGGCATGTGCCAAAATGATAGCTAAAATGAGGAGGCAGGGACAGCGCCCCATGTTATTTTCTATTTTTCTACTTACTGTTGGACCCTGGGGCATTCAGAAATTTTGCATGTATTGTTTGCAAGTAAACTTCTTGGGTGGGTGTTTATCACTGAGGTGATGGGAAAAAGGATGAGGGCTTCAACTGGAGGAGCACTGCAGAAAGCTTCTGATGGGTGTAATAAGACTCTAGAGTGAAGAATCAGACAAAGAGTTTGTTCATAACTTGGAACCTCAACATTTTGAATCCTTCCTGTCTGCTCATCTACAGTTGCTCATGCCATTCTTAAATGAAGAGGTCTTTCCAAGCGAGATGAGTTAGTGTTGGCCTCTTCTCCTAAGTAACAAGAAGCAAGAGGAAATGGCCTCAAGTTGCCCCAGGGAAGGTTTAGCTTGGTTATTAGGAAAAATTTCTTCACCAAACAGGTTGACAAGCATTGGAACAGGCTGTCCAGGGAAGTGGTTGAGTCACCATCCTGGGAAGCATTTAAAAACCATGTAGATGAGTCACTCAGGGACATGGTTTAGTGGTGGACTTGGCAATGCTGGGTTAATGGTTGGGCTTGATAATCTTAAAGGTCTTTTCCAACATAAGTGATTCTATGGTTGTGTTTCCTTCTCAGTACCCTAGAGTGACACTACTTGAGCAGGCAACTTCCAAGACCTTGCACAAGAGCTTTGCTGGGTTTTCAGGGAGCTGTGTTTGGCAGGAATGTCTAAATTGTTTCTGAAATATTCAATCAACTTCATTCAAGTCAAAGGAGTTCATGGAAAAGCCACTACAGAAACTTATATGCATTGGAAAGGGAGGGGGGATGAGAAATTTTGGGATGATGAAACACGTTAAGTGATTGCTTCGAAGGCTGAAGAATGCTGGATTTCTTGGGGATAAGTGCTAATGCAACAAATAAAAGAGCTTCCTTTCCATTGGATTTTGAAGTTGTGTCCTGTAGCAGCCACCGATGGCACAAAATCCTGTCCTGAATTGTTGCTTGAGGTTTTTTGACCAGGTGAAAACAAGTGATGAGCTGTGAAACCCTGTGAAAACTGGAGTTTCATTTCAAGAGTCCAAATAAGTTACCACTTCCTGCTCCTCCCTCTCTTCCTCCTTCACCCCCCCAATTTACAGCACTTGAGAGAGTGTTCCTGTTTGGTTTTTTTTTTGTTTTTTAAGTATCTTTCCACCCTGCTCAGAGGATTTGGACTAGGCAAGGCCGTATGTCCAACATCCCCGACAGCAATGGCTGAGTTGTGCTAGGGAAGTTCTTTGTGTCTTCCTTCCTCAGATCATACAACAGATTGCTCAATTTAACACCCAAATGAGCACCAAAGCCAAAGTTGATTCACTCAGTGGATGGCTCCAGGAGCCCTTTGAGGTGGGAGGTTCTGTCTGCCTGTGGCTCTCCTGCTGGGGGCCTTTTGAACTGAAAATAGCCTGGGGATGACAGGGAAGGCCCTGGGAAAGGGGCTTGGCTTGGAGCCATTCAGCTGTTCCACCACTGGCCCTATCTCACCCAGCCTGTGTCCTTTAACCCTCACACCCCTGTTGATCTTCAAAGCAAGGCTTTCCGAAGAGTGCTTTCTGAGTAGGGTTTCCACATCTCATTCTGCCACAAGCAAACTCTGCTGGTATAAGCACATCTGTCTGGAAGTTTATTTTCATCAAAAAAGAAGTACAGTCCTCTTGCCTACAGACTCCTTGAGCAGCTGGTGGTCTTCATCTCAGTGGTCCTGGTGTGGTAGGTACAGAACATCAAGAGCCTGCTGGTGACTGAGAAGAATGCCAGGCAGGTGGGGCTAGTATTTACTCCAAAAATAACATTGAATAACAATATTCAATATAATTATATTGGATAGGCTGGATTTCAAAACAACTGCTGGGCAATCTGTTGCTTAAATAGGACCCTTTGAAAGGCATGCTAGCACAATCATAGGACCTGTGTTTGACTTCCATGTGGGATAACTTCATAGAACATGTGACACAGACTCAGTAGCTGTATGGAGTGATTGGGGAAAAACAGTGGCCATGTTCCTGCTGGAGGAAGCTGTGCTTCACAAATGTGGCTAAGTCAGTAGGCATTGGAACATGAGTGATCCATGTGACCTGTTTGGATTTTCAGTGGCTTCAGAAATTTTCCTCACTAAAGTTCCTCAGACAACTGGGATGTAATGGAAGTCCTCAGTGCCTACACTGATTTAAAGGATTGGTCATTCAAGTGTGAGTAGTACTTAGCTTTTCCAAACTAGGGAACCTTGTCTGTCCTCAAGGAACTGTGCTGTTCAATGAGTTTGAACAATCAGCAGAAGTAGTTGATAACCTAAATCACTGAGGACATGGTTATACAGAATAGTGAAATGTCAGGCTGTGCCAAGAGCTGCAGGAGGGTTTCAGCAGATATGATAAACCAGCAGATATGATTAAGTTAAATGTGGACTAATGCACAAAGGAAAAGGGAAAAGTGAACTCTGGATGAGATGTTACCACCATGAAAAAGATCTTGGAGTCATTGAAAGTACTTTTTGCAAGTCTCAGCTCACAATTAGCTGTGAACAAAAAAACTCTAGCAGAAATAATAGTAGGCCTAACAGAGACTAAATAGGAGAAAAAATGAGGGAGGGTGGGTATAGATGAGTGAGGTGATAGGGGTTTGTGAAATTGTGGGTGCTGTGGAGAAAGTGAATAGGAAGTGATTAATCAGTATATCTTGAGACAAAATTGGAGGCACCCAATGAAATAATCAGGCAGCAGGTTTAAAGCAAACAAGAGGAAGTACTTCTTCACACAGTACATAATTAAAATCTGGAACTCATTGCCATGGGATGTGGTGAAGGCCAAAAGTATAAATTGATTCAAAAAAAGATTATACAAATTAATAGAAGACACGTCTATCAGCGGCTATTAAATACAATGGTCCGGATGCAGCCCCTGGCTCAGGAAGTCTCTAAAGGTCCAGTTGCTGGAAGCTTGGAGCATGTACCAGGAAAGGGATTATTCAGTCTGTGACCTGTCCCTTATGCTCTTTTTTGCTATGCATCCACTGCTGGCCACTGTAAGTGACTGGATATTGTTATAGGTGGATCTTTTGATCTGACTTTACAAGAGTTGCCTTCAGAGTCTTAGTTATGCTGAGACTAAGTACAGTCAGAAACAACTGCCTGACACCTTTTCAAACATCCATATGTCCCTTTCCAATTCTCTGTCAGTGATCATGGACACTGTGTTGGGAGTCTTACTTGATACTGTTCACTGGGAGGCATCAACTGAGATTATGTTCTCACCACAATAACCTGTGATGTAACAAATGCAAAATACCTGCTTAGATTTTTAAGCTTTTGGGGCAGAAAAAAATGCACAGAAATATGTCAGAGGAAGACAGAGCAGGAACAAACAAAACCTCTGTTCATCCCAAGCAGCTCGTCTGTAGCAGCTCTATGGAAACTGCACTCAGGATAGGGATAAGACAGTGTGTTACAAGTCCCACCCTCCCTCCCACACCCGTGACTAAAAAAGCACTGCTTTTTTTTAGTTGGGTTTTTTTGCTTTTTTTTTTTTATTATTACTTTTTTGGCCAGTAAAGGGTTAAAGTCATTCATGTGGGCACGTGAAAGCCTTTGAAAGATATTCAACAGTGATACTGGACAGTGAGCCTAGCAGTACTGGTCCAGAAGTAATGGTGTGTCAGTGGTAGGAGCTTCTCCAGTGCTGATAGCCATGGTCAGCCAGAAGAGAAATGTGCATGAGATATGCAGTTTTATTGCTTTCTAAGTATTTTAGTGATGTAGAATGGAATTCCAATGGAGGGAAACCCAGCATTTTCTTGCCATATCCATAGTCTGAGCTCTTTGCTTTGGATGTTAACAGAATGACACCAGGCTTGTTAACTCAGGTAACTGATTAGGAAATGCTGACCTAAAGATGAAGGAAAGGTAAGTCTTACCCTGCTGGGAGTTTAAACCAGATTTCATGTGAAGAGACAATGAGTAGACATTGCAACTGAGTCTTGAATGGCAGCAGCTATAAATACTGTGTGAGAGTGAATTTATGGTGTAACTCACCAGTCAACATGCAGGAAATCACAGACTTCATTCAAGTGTTGAAAATATAATGCTAATGGACTACCATATGCATTGCAAACGTAGCTTTCTTTCCTTAGATCTGTGTCCAAAGCTGCTTCCTCTGTGAAGCTTTGAAATGCGAAGTCTGATCAATGCTGACTCTTCTCAAAATATTCAAAAAGAATTTTTAAGAAAGCTGTCACCTCTGTATGTTTCTCTTCAAGACTGAGTGTTTTTTTTCTCTCGATTTCCACTGTTAAAAGAAAGTGGAGATATCTAAACCTCCAAAAATACAAACTGTAAGGTGTTTAAATTAACTTCATGTTTGGTACCTCAACTGACTGAAACCTGGACTTTTTAATGTGTTTCAAATCAAATAGTAGAGAACCATGCATTTTATAAAACACTGGTTAGGCTTTATTATCATTATTATCTTTATTATCCATTCCCTCTTCCCTGTTTCCTCTCACCCATCTTTGCCTTGGTGATACGTTTGGCAATGGTTTAGTGACACCCAAATCACGGTTGCAATGTCAGAAACTGGGCATCCAGAGTTCTTTCCTGTTTGTATTGGCATCTACTACTATTTAGCAGCTTTTCTTTAGCCTGCTTTGATTAGCAGTGTTCACAAGGTGTGTAGCGCTTTCCAAACATGATGAAAATGTTGCTATTTCTGAAAAAAACTTGCAACTGACAATTTGCAGTGAGCAACAGTTTTTTTTTATGACCAGTTCTGAAGGCTTCCATGTCTCTCCTCAAAGTTTCCTAGTTTGTCCTGAGCCCTATTGTGACTGTGTTCGCCATTAGCAACATTAAGGTGTGTTAAGGTCATTATGAGAATTTCAGGAAGCTCTCTGCCACCCACTCCAGAAGCTGTGCAGATACTCTGAGGCTATTACAAATGCAAAGTAAAATATGTAGGCCTACTCCCTCTGAATAAACTTAATTTGAAGGTGATTTGTATCAACTTTTTTCTTTCCTTTTTTTTTTTAACACTTTTTTTTTTTCTTTCTTTTTTTCTATTTATTTTGATGTATTTTTTCCCCTCACGTGCAATGGTCTGGTGGTATTTGCACACTCAGTTACTGCAGGTTTGTGGAAAAGTTATGACTTCTTGCACCTTTGACCCGGTAAAGGGAATCCACAACATAGGTGACCATGGCAGCTCGCTTATTCACTGTGTTACTGTGCATCCTCACATTTGACTGAGGAAGGCCTCATAGTTCCATAATTTAAGAGGCAACTGCATACCAACATCACAGTTGCCTTTTGTGCATTGGTTAACTGAGTGATGATACAAAGCTGTTCCTGGCAGCCAAGGGGATGAAATCCAGCTGGCAGATCTGTTGGCGCAGGGTCTCAGTCAGTCAGCCCTGCACGCTCTGCGTTCCTGGGGCTGCTGTGCTAATTGCTGGAATGTGATTCCTACCCACGGCACAAGCGGAGAGCATGAACTCTGGCCAACAAGGGCTTTCCTAGCCCATTGCCAAGCCCATGGCTGCCCCCAACTCTGAAGGCTGCTCTGTTTAGGTAAGTCACTGCTGCATCGCAAGTGCTTGTGAGCCGCCCACCGAGAATCCTGAGCCCTCCCTGCTGATGGCTGCATGAAGGGAGGGGTCCCTGGGGGGCTCACAATGGCACTGATTTTCTAGGGATTTTTTAAGGATTTGATTTACCCAGTTGGAAAACACTCATCAAAGGCAGGATGTAGGGAGTGTGATCTCTGATTCTGCATGTTCAGGTTCTTACAGGCTTTAGTGGTGCAGACATAATAAATTGTGCTCAGCAGCTGCAAGAGCAGCCTCGAACTTCAATGACACTGGAAACCATATGAAAACAGCATCTGTGTTTTCTTGGGGTGCTCTCTATCTGTTGAAAAAATGATCCACTTCTCTAGGGGATTGTAATTGTTTTGTTTAGGGCAGTACTGTTTTAAAAATTCCTAAGTAAGGTTTTTCAAAGTCAAGATACATTAACCCTATTGGAAAATTATTTGCTTATTGCTCAGTTGAGAAAGATTCTGATATATCAGTAGGAACACGTTTAATGACTTCTTTTGACTTTTTTTTTTTTAAGGCAAGACAAAAACATGTCTCTGATCAGTGAATTTAAATTAAAAAAATAGTCTCTATACTTTCATGATCTTTTAGGTTATATACAATACTGAAACACATTTTATCTATATATTTGAACAAGGCACGTTTTAGTTACTAGGTTTGTGTGGAGAAATAACTGACTTGTTTTCAGTATGCCACAGTCCCAAAGAAATCCAATAATGTGGAGCTTAGGTATAAACACACTCCTTGACAGATGAAGGAAATCAAGGGTCTTCTGGGTACCTGCTTTTTATTACATTTATGTGGTCCTCTGCTCTTTGAAGAGATTTATACTCCTATTTATCAGCATTGTATATGGCAGAATGGGATCCCATTGGGCTGGGTGTTGGAAAAACCTTTTCCAGGAAGTCATGTCTGATTTGCAGCCTCTATGGTCTTTGCTGTGAATAGGGAGGCAGGGTGGGAAAAGGGAAAACAAATGGATTGAATAGCATGTTGGCAACCAGTGTTATGATCCAAGTCTTTCATATTTGATTTTGATGGGTTTAGTAAGAAAGAAGTAAGGGGAAGGAGTACCAAAACAACATGAGCTGCAGAAAGGTAAATGAAAGGGGATTGGGGAGGGGAGGGGAGGGCCAGGTAGAAAAAGAAGTTGCTGGTCAATGCAGAACAGAGGGATGGGGGGAGTTACCAGTCATTTGAACAGTGGCTGGGCAAGAGGTACGTGGTCTGAGAGTCACTGTGGTGCAGAGTGCCAGCAAGAATTGCTGGTTAGCATGTTCTCAGTCACATGTTCAGGCAGCTTCTCAGCCAGTTTGTGCTATGTGACAGTGAATGCTCTTTCTGCCAAAGCTGATAAAGTAAGTCAAAGCAATGTGCTGATTGGAGGTGTTCATAGCTGAAGCAATAACTATATACTATTATGGAGTGTATTGAAAGTTCTGTATAAAATGAACAGTCTAGACTGCATATGGTTCCAGGCTGCTGGGAACCATGAACTGCCAGCTCCTGGAGGAGTTGTTAATGGAATTTGTGTGGCGGATCAGGTACGAACCATAAAAGCGAAAACATTGTCAGTCACCGGAACAGTCTGATACCAGGTATAGCCATTGTCAGTACAATCTTGGTACCACTGGAATCAAAACATGACAGATGACAATGGAAATGGAGATCTTTTCAGAACCAAAAGCAGTCTTCAAAAGACAAAATGTTACCTGAATCCCTAGGGCTACAAGCAAGGATAGAACTTGGGCTTTGTTTCCAAGACATCAAATCTCAGCTTTTGCTAAATACATCTTTGCTTGATAAATCAGTCTCTAAATCTATCACCTACTTACTCACAGGATTGGGGTGAAGTAGATGAATTTGTGGTGTCTAGGCAGGTAGTTTCAAGAAAATACACAGCTGCTGTCAAGGCTGTATGTGGGGATGGTTTGCTGCCTGTCTTTAGGGAAATTGGAAATGGGATTCATCTAGCCAAGTGCTGAGTTTTGGGATGGGGCTATTAGTTGTCTGTGCAAACTGGCAGTAACCTGCAAAAACAAACACCTGAGACACACCTTTCAGCTCGAGCCAAAGCCAACACTGTCTGTGGCTGCACGTGTTAGTGACTGCAGAGCCTCAGAGACTGGCTACTTGTCCTGACCCTTTTGCTGACCATGCAGGGGAGCTGCTCAGGGAACTAGCTCAGGGAGCAGATTCAGCCAAAAAATAACTTGCCAGAAAAGAGGTCTTGGAAATCATGGAGTTAGCAGCTGTGGCTAAGAGATGGAGCTATGCTAGGTCAGCATTTCCTCCAAAGCAAGGCACAGGGAAACCCAGGCATTACTATGCAGCCTATAAGGCAGGTGTTGAGACGTGCACCACTGACTGTGCTTGTGAACACAAGTGACAGAGAACACCGGCCAAGCAAGAAAGCTTTCACTTTTGTGAAAGCCCTGAAGGACCATGTTTTGAACATTATTTTATCCATGCCAGCTACATCTTTTTTTCTCTGCAAAGTCAGGCCCATCAGATTAACAGGACTCAAACAGTGCTAAACAAATGCTGAAGTGGAAACCTTAAAACTGGAATACGGTTGTGGGTTTAGCAGCTTAAATTTTCCAACAAATGCAGTAAAAGCCTGTCTGACTTGGGGGCTAAACTTATTCCTGGAATGGAAACTCCCAATTGATTCTTCTTTCAGTTCTGGTTGAATTTATGGTGCTAGCTACCACATTCCCATTTATTTGAGAGAATTCACAACAACTGACATATCCTCTCCACCCACTCTCCCATCCTCTGGTGGCTCTGGTCCACAAGTTAAGCCCCTAGATAAACCAGCAGAAACCAACATATGCATAATTTGAAGTATAGAAGGATTTCTAGGAGGCCCTCTACTTTTATACATGGATGGATCTGTGCAAAGTAAGACTATCTGTATATAGTCTGATGCTCACTTACTTTCATCTAATAATTATTTTGAATAAAAAAATCTTTTTGGAGGAGGAGACAGGGGGTTTGCTTCTCCTTTTCCTTTCCTTTGTTTTTGGACCATGCAGTGTTAAAAACCAACCGGAGGCTGTGGTTGGTGTGCAGTGGATTTCACTTCCAGAGAGTTCAGATTCTTGTAATGGACAAGTGCTCCACAACCAGGTGTAGCAAGCTGCTGTTTCCAGTCCAACATCTTGTTCAAACATGACTTTGTGATAAGGCATGAGGACGCCCATAACACATGATACTTGGAATAGGTCACTGTTGAGATATTTTGCTGTGCTTTTATTAAACTGGCTGATGTCCTCAGTTTGAACTGTCTGGTTCTAGCAATAAAACTCAGCAGCTGTGAAGTCTATCAGGTGCTGAGGGACCTTTAAGCATAGGTTAAGCCTGATGTCTCTAAGTCTGAGATGTTCAGCATTGGAGAATTCACACTATAAAACTGCATTTGTTGGAAACTCTAAGCTGTTAAATCCACAAATGTTCCGGTTTTAAGGCCTCAGCTCCAGTATTTGTTTAGCTTCTAGACTTCTCACTCTTAGCTGACATGGGTTGGTAACATTAAAAAACAAAACAAAACAAAAACCAACCAACCAACCAAAAAACAACAAAAAAAAAAAAAAAGGAAAAATTACTCCAGAGCTCCTATAGCATGTCCTCAAACCCACAGGGTAACCTACCTATTTCACAGGAGATTTTAGCAGGTTAGTTAATGACAGTTTATAAATATTTTGAGTTCTTCACATGAAAATACATATGAACACCTAAATGTTGTTCCTATAAGAGGCCATTCACTTAGGCTAGAGCTTCCCTTTCACCTTTGTGCATGTTGTGAAGAGGAGGTCTGTGTGTACAAGAGTACAGGAAAATTTGAGGAGCCCTTTGGCCATCCCCTGATATTTCTGAGGAACTGAGCTGATAAACACAGCAGGTGTTTGAACTAACTTGGAGTTTTGGACTCAGAGCAAACATGGTTTAAAAAGTGCCTGAAAAATCCTCTTTCTTTCTTTCTTTCTTTCTTTCTTTCTTTCTTTCTTTCTTTCTTTCTTTCTTTCTTTCTTTCTTTCTTTCTTTCTTTCTTTCTTTCTTTCTTTCTTTCTTTCTTTCTTTCTTTCTTTTTCTTTCTTTCTTTCTTTTTTTTCTTTCTTTTTCTTTTTTCTTTCTTTCTTTCTTTCTTTCTTTCTTTCTTTCTTTCTTTCTTTCGGCCACCTGGTACTACAGAAACTGACCAGACATCCTCTACCCTGAGCAACTTTTCTTAGTAACACTATCCTCTCTCCATGTGTCAACTCGACCATTTGTCAGTGGGTTGGATTCTTGTTAGGCAGCTGTTCTTATTTGGTTTAACAGTGACCCAACAAATCTGAGCTATGTGCTGTACTAAAGAACAGATTTCACTCGATAGTTTGAAAATAGCCATGTCACTTTCAATTTCTTTCCCCACTGCTTTATTATCTCTGTTCCTAGGGCTGCCAGGACAGTGAGAGTCCCAGATCCAAACTAGCACGGACAGGTTAAGCTGATTGTTCGCGTCTTGGTCACACATGGAACTGTAATAGCCCTTGGCTTGATTTCAGAAAGCAAAGGTGTGCAATTCTGTGGCAGCTCCACCCCAGACAGAGATGAGGGAATTATTCTCCCTAATTTACAAGAGTGAGAGCAAGCGTTCCCTCCCACAAAGTTGCAACACAAGGTGTGAACTGGCCTAGCTAACTCTGGCATTTCATTTGGCCTCTGCTTCTCACCAAGCCAGAACCTGAAGAGCAGAAAAACAAGTGACAGGTGTGAATGCTGTTAGTAGAGATGCTAGGCTGGCATTTGTAGGTATCTTCTTAAAGAATCTCCATTTTTACCAGTAGCATGGACAAACCAAGACAAACTGCTGACAAGACATCATGTCTAGTTACTGAGCAAAACAATATAAATGGTCTTTTTTGGTATGTTTCTGCAGTTGCTCATTTCCCTCTGGATTGAGAAAAATGGTCCCTGCTTCACAGGGGATCAACAAACTGTATCAACTCACCTTGCCTATTTTTTTTATATTCTGTGTTGACAAACTGGTGACTCTTTAACACTGTGTCTAGATGGAAACTTCTACTGTTCTGAAGCAGGGCTCTGCTTGGTGACTGTACTTGGTGAATCAGATGATCATTGAATTATAGAATGGTTTGAGTTGGAAAGGATGTTAAAGATATCAAGTTCCAAACTCTTTGCCTAGTGGACACCTTCCACTAAGTCAGGTTTCTCAGAGCCTCATACAGCCTGGCCTTGAACTCTTCCAGTCAAAGGGCATCCACAATTTTGCTGGGAAACCTGTCTCAGTGTCTCCCCACTTTCACAAGGAAAGAATTTCTCCCTAACATCTAATTCAAACCTGACCTCTTCAGTTTGAAATCATTCCCCCTTGTTCTATCACTACATGCCCTTGTCAAAAGTCCTCCTCCAGCCTTTTTCTAGCACCCCTTTAGGTACTATAATGTCTGATAAAAGGTTTCCCCTGAGGTTTTCCAGGCTGGACAGCCCAAACTGTTGCCCTGAATGTGGGATTGTTACCTGGTGTGCAGTGCCAACTCACACACGGAGGCAAGGTATTTCTCTTTTTAATCCTAGATTTTGCAAAGTAGAGAGCTGGGTGGTAAGCCACAAAAGGCTGCCTCTCCAATCATCAAAACTTTACACTGTTTATACATTTTAACAAAAGCATCAGCATTCATTACTTACATACTGTATAACTTTTTTATTAGTTATTACTCAATCCCCTACTTGTAGTTACATCTCTCACTTCTCATGCTAATTAATCTTGTGCAGTTCTTCCCTCCATTTGAGTCTGGGGTCTGTTTTGAGTAGGTGGTCAGTGAGCCAGGGGTCTCAATCTCCCACTGCCAGAAGGACCATTTCACCAGCTACTGCTCCGTTCTGCTGACTTCACTACTGGTGGCTCTTGTCCAGACAGGCCATTCATCTTGGGATTGTCTTCCCTTTTCCTTATAACAAAAGATTAGCCAAGCATACGATGTTCACAATGCAATTGCTTAATCATAACTGTCTAGTTATAGCTACTGATTAACAACTAAAAAAACCTGCAAAGTTCAACCTGGACTCCCATTCAAATTTTGATGGGCTTGATATCACAACTATCTCATCCTGTCCTCATAGGAGAGGTGCTCTGTCCCTCTGTTCATCTTCATGGCCCTCCTCTGGACTTGCTCCACCAGGTCCATATTCTTCTTATGTTGGGGGTCCCAGAGCTGGATGCAGTGCTCCAGATAGGGTCTCACTGGAGAGGAGTAGTGGGTGAGAATCACCTCCCTCAACCTGCTGATCACCAAAGAAGTGTTAGAAAGACACCAACAATCTAGATCCAAGTACACTGTAGGGAACAGGAATCTCTAGCTTGCTTGTTGCTGGATCCAGATCCAGACATAAATGTAAAAACTCTGTGTATGTATACATACAAGTGTTAAATACTTACATATGTGTACAAAGGCACTCACACAATGCTTATTTAAGCCTACATAGTATAGCCATTGTTACATGACAATAGGCAGTGAAAAAAGACCGGTGTTTTAAAAGGAATGGAATTACTTATGTGAGGAATGCAAACCAACTCTCAAGAAATTTAGCCAAGTGTAGATTGATGGAAGGCCAGAAGGAAGCACTGCAAGAGCCCTGCCTGACCACCTGCATAATGCAGGCCATGGGACTTGTCACAGCAGCAACTCGCCTTCTGAGCCTGATTTAGATGCCATAGCTGAACGAAATTTACTCCTACTCTTGATACATTGCCCAGTGCTGTCAAAAGTGAATCTGACTCCCAGTTAGGCTGGGTGGGTTATCTCCCTCCCAGCTGCAGATCTCTGCAGAAGGAGTATTCAAGCTTGTTTCCCTCCACTACAGATTCTCTCTCTAGTAAGCAAAGAGATACCACTTTTGGGGTATGATGTATATCATCCAAAGTTAGATATCTAAAATGGGTGTAAATTAACTGTAAGACCCTATTTTTGCCTGTTGACTATAAAAGGAGTCCAAAGTGATCAACCCTGCTGAAGTTGCTGCATCAGTTGCTGAACCTCAGCCTTCAGCCTGTGAATCTTGCCCTCATATTTTCTGATAGAGCAAGTGAATTTCTACTCACTGGTAAAGTTTTATCTCTTAATCTGTTTGAGGAACAAACTGGAGTGAATGGCTGGAATCTTCGTAAGGTACATCTTTAAAGCCCATTAGCCATTTTTTCAGTTCCTCTCTGATTTCCAGTGTTCCCCTTGACATCAGAGGTGGGTACACTGAAGCAGCATTAGTACTATGATTCCCATAATGGATTTAGTACAGATGTGTTCAAACATCAAAAAACTGCATTTGTATTTTGGCCAAAGTTCAGCACTGCAAGTTTGCTATCAAATTATAACCCATGATCAGTCAGAGTCAAGGATGCCTGGAGCAGCCTTAAGACTGTTGCTTGATAACTATTGCCATTGACATTTTGACAATATGGTTTTGATTAATCTTATTACATATTTTATTGACTTCTTCATCTTCTGTGTTTCTGGTGCAAATGTCAGTGCCCATCAAAATCCTTTACATATATTTAAGCTGTTCTACCACGCCTATTACTGCTATGAAAATATATCATACTAGAACATCAATTTAATTAGATAAAATTTATTTCCCACAAATATATGATGATTATAATTATCTCTAAATAGTTTTCAATCCTTTTGCCAATCATTTTGTTATTTTATATTTTACTAGGGTCAGTATCAGAGTGATAGAATGGAGTTGACCTACTTATTTATCCATTAGACTGGGAGACTAATATGATATCATAATTTGTCCATGCACTTCCCCTTTTCAATTTTTTTTTCTATTCTTGAATATTGAGGGTTTTTGAAGTCCTGATGCATGTCTGTCTTCTGTTTGCCTAGTACCTTGCCTATCAAAGCACTAAATATTCTGAGTGTAGTCACAAAGAAGTTGTGGTACAAAGGAATATAAGCATTTGTACTGTCTTGATTATCTTACTCAACAAATGTTGTTGCTTAAGAGTTTTAGTATT
Source organism: Scytalopus superciliaris (assembly GCA_013400415.1). Classification (NCBI taxonomy): domain Eukaryota; kingdom Metazoa; phylum Chordata; class Aves; order Passeriformes; family Rhinocryptidae; genus Scytalopus; species Scytalopus superciliaris. The sequence continues at coordinate 199,000 of VXBX01007602.1, forward strand.
AAGGATTTTCTTCCTTTGGTAATCTGAAAACGTTGGGTGGGAACATTAGACACCAGGCTTTAGGACATGAGCAGTGATGGCAAGAAAAATAGTTGTTTGTCTGCAGATCCATAAAGAGAAATAGTTGTGACAAAAATTTAAGCCATATTTGGACTGTCTATGTTATTAAAGTTAGTGGTTCTTAAATTGCAGTTTGTGGATCTTAATGATCTCTAACACCATTGTAAGAACTCTTTGTATTTCACTGGCATATCAGGTTTGCCCCTTGCCATGTTATGTCTTCACTTCTGTGCACACTGGGAGTAGCCCTCCCTTTTCAGTCCCTTTGACCACAATTTCCCCTCGTGCAAAGGATCAGAGCACACTGATTTCTTCTCTGACATACCTCTCAGACAGCCAGATACGATGGACTCTGCTGTTACACTCCTCATGGCTCTGAAATAGCCCATGGTAAATAAAGTCCAGGGACCTAGGTGTGTGGAAAAGCTGCTTGAGCGTTGTCCTAGGATCTGGGGATGATCTCTTGAGAGCATGAGCTGAGTGTTCCTTGGCTGTTTGGGGCCCAGAGACTCCTGCAAAACAGGCTTAATCACTACAGAGCAGTCACTCAGAGGCATTGAAAAGCATTGCTGTTTGCTGTAAAAAAAGGGTGTGGACCAAGATGTGCTGCTAGATTTTTGGAGACATAATTAAGAGGCCATCTACAATGTAAACAGTTCAAATAAATTTGGCAGAGTTGCTGCCAGAAGCTAGATAGTGAAAACCAACCCAGCTTATGTTATGGCGCTGACTATATTAGTTTATTGTCTTGAATTTAAATCCTTTTCAAAGGATTTAATGATGTTGTGGATATTGGCTTTTTAGTTGTGCCTTTGGGTTATATCAGGCTAAAAATATTTTTCAGAGAAAGGAATAAACCTATAGACCTGTCTGACTGGTTGATCTTGGAGTCAGCACAACTATCTAAATGAAAAATATCCTTCTAAGGATATTTTTTGATGGAAATTGAGTTGTTTAGTGGGAGGAAATAGATATTATCCGGTGGAAGCTACTGCCAAGGTCCTTCTATTATTCACAGAATCAACATATTCCTAGCTCTAGGGAGAGGTACTCCACTAAGCAGGGTTATAATCCAGGAGTTACTTCTCTGGGAACAATAGAAAATTCAGAAATGTCGAGAAACCTGTAGAGGGAATGGAACATTTGCTCTCCAGGATAGTTGTTTGTGAACAGCTTGGGTGCTCTCTGTGGGAGGATTCAGGCATGTCTTTGCTGGCCAGATCTAAAGCTCATGTCACCCTGAACACCTACACAGCAGGATGCTCTTGTCAGTTGGGGGCTCCAAGTCTAGAGAAGCCACTGAAGTTGGACCTGCATTGTCTACAGGACTCAGGTGACCTGTCCCCATGGTTTGGCAGAAATAGTGAGGGCTAGGAGGGAGAGCATGTGGCTCTGGGGTGAGAACTTCCAGCACCTGCATCTCTTCGAGCTCACACTGTGGAGTGTTGATCACCACACCAATACCCCAAAATATATTTTAGCTCTGGTGAAGAGATTATGGAAAAAGCAAACAGGACAATGGAAAGGTCATACATTGCCTCCCAGTTTCTGCTTTGAAGTGTGTGTTGGTTTCTGACACATAGTACTTTGAAAGCCTACATTCACTCAAAGTGGGGCTTAAGATCACCTTGATGCTAATTTTCAAATAGCATATCAACCAATAGTGCATGTTGGGTGAGGCAAAATGAAAAAAACCCAAACCTAAAACACACAAACACTTTTTGAAACCAAAAGCTTGCTGGTGCACATACTGCTCTGTTGTGAATTTTATGTCTGCTTGTAGATCAGAACAGGAAGCAAGGCTTTGAGAGTTTTTGTCAGAAAACCTCAAAGCTTTTGATGGTATTATAAATGTCAATGCTATAAGAAGGAGGAAAGTACCAGACTGTTCTCTACAAGACAATAGGGACTTCATAACATTACAGGAAGCTGCATGTGAGAATTACAAAGAAGTTAAGATCTGTGATATTAACACAGTGTAATAACTAAGGTCTCATAGCATTCAGTTTATCCTTCTTTCAGTATATTCCCAGGCATAAGCAGTATCACACTAGTAGAACTGTGGACTGTACACTTGTAATTTTAAAAAGCATTTAAAGTGAAATTCTCCCCAAGTTCTGGTCCTCTTAAGTAAAAAGGTCGAAACAGAATAATCCAAACCAAGCTCTTATGCTTAATTGTACATCAAATAAATTCATCAGTAGGAAGCATTGTCTTTAGCATTTGGTCTTGAAACAACGAGAGAAACAGTGATGCTAGAAGGACAGAGCATGGGAAGACAGGGTATATCTTGACCCTGCACAAGAGGTGAGGAGGTAATTACTCACGTCTCAAAGAAGTTTGAATTAAGCAGGAAAATGAAACCTTCTACCTCAGACCTGGATATGTGCTGAACATAAAAAGCTAAGACTACAATATGCTTGGACACACTGTAGGAAGCTCAGAATAAGAACTGACCCTGAAAACACTTCAACCATCTTCTACTCCTTGGCTGCGGGCCTTGTACCAACCATCTAGGATTCTGTCTCGACTGAACTGAAGTAGAACCTATTATAATCCACCCAACACTAAATTGTCTGTAGATAATTAGACAGTGGAGGAACTGAATTATGAAGTACAAATATACTCATGAGAGAATATATTAAGGAGTCCTTAACGAGTGTTCTATCTTATTCAGGAACCATTATTTTTTTTTCTTCCTTTCTTACCATAGATTGTTGTGGGGAAGATTTCTGAGTTGATAATATACACGGCCCAAAAAGTACTATATTTAAACTTTCAGATTTTTTGCCCTATTTTATATCAGTAGACCAATGTTGACTGTGTATAAAGATGGATATGTGAAATTAAAAAAATTCCAAAAAACAAAAAACCCAAACAGTTGAGAGAGAATAACAAGTGGTGTGGATTACCAGAACCAGCTGGGCCAATTTCTAGGCTTTATTTTCTTGCTGTGAAAAGTTTATTCAATCAAATGAGTAGTAAGGGGAGAGGTTATCCTGTAAACTTAAGTAACTTCTTGCCTTTCTAAAAACATTCTTTTACAAACGCAAGAAGAACACCCCCTTTTTAATCTTTTTCAAGCATTATCCTTCCCCACTAACATTGCTAGAACATGCCAGCTCCTCCAGACCAATAAATATAAGAACAGTAAATGTGGTATTAGATTTTCTGAATTACCAGTGAGCACAAGGCTAAGCTGTTGCTTACAGCTGTCTTATGTTCTCATCATAAGAATAAGTTCCAATCTTCATGGCAGGCTGCAGCATGGCTTGGGATCCCCAGTGTTCCTTTTCCTTCTGTAAAGATTATGTCTGACTAGTGACTTTTTTCTGACCATATCCCGCTTTCTCATGGGAGATGTCTCCTCACTGGACTCAGTTACCTGCTCTGCCCTGCTTCTTGGACATCTGTCTGTTCTTGCTACTCCCTAGTGACCAAAGCAATGCCCAGAAGGGGAGTTGCCAGCCTTTTATAACAAGTGTCTCAAAGCTTGCTTGTCTCTGTCTGCTTTTATGGTAATTAATGGTAGCACTCTTCTCAGGTCTAAATCCAAAGATCCTGTAGACAGTAACAAGCCTGTGAGCTTTCTGTTTTATACATTTTATATATCATTCCGTACTGCAGTTTAGCTGCAGAAATAAATGGATATCTATCTATCTATCTATCTATCTATCTATCTATCTATGTATCTCTTTCATTTATTCCTGCAGCTGAACTGAAGCACATGCAGGTCAATGCCTGTGGAGTGGACACAGATGTATTGGAAGGAGATGCCTACAGGACAGAATGATGCAAGAGAAACAGTCAAAGGGGTAGTTTAGAGTGGTGCAAATTAGAATTCATTTCCCAGCTGACACTAGTGGGACTTGATAGTGGGACATGATGGTGTCTCATTGTACATGCATGTCTAAGTGTTTCTCTGAACCATGTCTCTTGTTGGTAGAGAAGGAAGAGCTGAGACTAGAAAAAAGAGCATAATTTTCAAGAACTATTTTGAAGTCTTATAAAGCTAGCCTCCTTTTAAGTGCAAGAAATTAAACTTCACAGAGATATTTTGATGATTTACACTTGCGAATTGAGATTTATCATGTCAGAGACTTGCACTTGCTTAGTATTACTTTCCTCACTGTGCTGAGTCTCTGTATCTTTAGTTTTTATTAGTTAGATCAAAATCCTGGTGCCTCGAGTAGGATTTGTGTAGGCAGAGTGAGGAAGATTGAAGTCTGGATAATCATTATTATTTCAGCTCTGCTTTCATGCCTTCAGAGGTCATAAGAATCATCCCCTGCCACAGATATTATTTTTCACACAGTAAAAGGAAAGATAAAAGTATATATATATATTTTTTTTTGTCCTGGACTTCGCAAAAGACTTTCAGGAAGTATGTTTCCTTTTCTTAAAACAAAAACAAGGGGTGATTGAAATGCAGAGTATAATTTTCATATTTCTCATTTCCCACTGCAATGATCACACTTTGGATCTCCCCAGATCACAGAGGTTTAGATAACATTACAGATATGCTCAAGATCCAGTTACCCTTGAGTTAAAAGGATGCAAACTGTGTCTAGCAAACATGGCATTTCAATAGCAGATTTGATTTGGTTTGCTTTTGTAGTGCTGTTGCAAAACAGGCACTCAGAACCACCTCACAAGCAAAACAGGGGCATCAAAAAGACAATATACTTTCCTTCCTGAGGCAGATATTTCAGGAGGTGGGGAAACACAGCTTCCTGTGTTCTCACATGGATTTAGATAATGAAACTTTTGACTGATTCAGAAAGAATAGAGCATTACACAGTTGCTTGAAAATATTACGATGTTATTGTACAATGTGCTGTAGTATTAAACAGCCAGATGTAGTAAAATCTTCTGTGTACATGTCATAGAAAACAATCACAGCCCGCAGGCTGCGACTGGTCTTTTCACAACGTAATCAGGCTGGGGTGGGAGGAGCTGGAGTTGAGTGGCAGAGGGAGAAAAAAACTAAAGGTGTAGTAATAATGAACATAAAGAGGTTAGAAATGGCTGGTTCATTTCTATTCTTTAAAATATGTGATTATAGGTGGGGCTGGTAGCTTTGGCTATCATTAAAGTCATGGCAGCTCAATATTCTGTTTTTAATTATTGCTCACGTTCTCAGGGATCAACCATGAAGGCTGAAATTTTCAATACACTATGCTGCCATAAGGTAAGTATAACAGGCAAATGAGGCCAGAATAGAAGTTTTTTTCCCCAGAGTTCAAGGTTAAAAAAAACCCAAAAAACAAAACAAAGCAAAAAAAAAAAAAAAAACCCAAAAAATTTCACTGTAGTGATTTTTTTTTTTTTAATGCTCTCTTTTGTATTCTTCTATCTGTTTTGTAGGAGAGATTCAAAATACTGTAGGAAAATTGTTGCTTTTCTATCAAAAGTCGTCCTTTTCCATCCCTCTGAAAATCTTTCCAGGTTTATTCAAGTTACAAGTCATGTGAAATCTGCATTTTGCACAAATTCGAGGTAGAAACTTGCAGGTCTTTTTAGAATTCAAATCTCCCGAAGACACCTTCCTCTCTGGCCATCTTCCAGCCCTGGCAACATCCTCATGTGCACACTCCATTCCTCTGCAAAACATCTGAGTCTACGGTGGGCTGGAAAGCATGTCCTCCTGTGTCTTGAACTGTTGTGGGCAGCTGCTGGAAGTGAGAACAGAATGGAGAACAGCTCTCCTGTGCATGTTCCTTTCCTGATGCCCCAGTAGCATGGAGGAGAAAGCAGTCTTAGCCAAATATGGGGAGGTTTAGAAGGACCTCAGCAGGTAAAAGTAACAAGAGGGAAGAGAAACAGTGTTGGGAGGTTGAACGGGGAGAAATTCGGTTTAAATGGGTGAAGGATTTGGCAAAGAGGGAGGTGGATTGGAAAGCAATTAGAGTCAAATATGTGACTGAAGAGAAGAGGAGGCTGTGACAGACTTAACAAGGAAAACTGGAATCAGTGAAGGGAGGGAGATAGTCTGGAATATAGAGTGGGATCATTGGGTCACAGAAGCATGAACCAGGTAGCTGAACATGATGTAGCTTGACCTGGGGGTAAGGAATAGAGACCTGCAGAGGCATATTTGAAGAGTTTGGAGAGAATATTGGTCAATATATTCACACTCATCTTCAAATCCAGAATTCCTGAAGTTTATCAGCTCTCTTGCTACTGGTAGGTTATTTCTGTGCTATCCAGTCTGCATGATTTCTATTCTGACAGTTCTTTTAAAGCATGTTTATACTGCTCAAAAGGAATAAAAGTCCCAGAAAAATTCAGACTTCCAGTATCATGAATTCTAAATTATAATGACCTTATGTGAAAGTTCATTGTGTGTATTTCTCAACCCAGCAAATGCTATACTGTACAAATAGATGGGTCCATCTCCAAATTTCTTTCAGTCCAAAGGCAAGATGAAGTGAGAGGCTAATGCAATAAAAAGGATCAGGAAAGTACACAGCAGCAGTGACTGCAGACAGGGATGACAAAGGTTGCACAGGTGAAATAAGTTTTTGATTTTTTCCCCCTTCCTGATTTTCTACAAACCTCTTTATCCCTGACAGTGCAGCTAAGAGCACTCTCAGGATGCCCATGAGTCTTTGAGTGAGAGCAGAAGTTAAAACCTGCTGTTTGAAGCCCATTTGGCTCAGGTGCCATAGGAACATTCAGTGTCCAAGGTTGGATGTGTTCTTCTCCATGTGAATGAAGAGAAGGGTAAGAGGCTTTTCACTTTTTACAGGATCCTGATCTGAGAAATGTTTGCTCTTTCCCAGGGTCCTGATGGAAGTTGCACTAAGCAGGCATGCTGTTCTGCTTCTACTTCAAAATAACCAGCTTTTCTCCCAAGCATGTGAGAACTTGGAGAACCATAACCATTCATACTAATGTGGATTTGGCAATATGATCTCTCAACACCTGAGGGTTTCTCACTGCAAGATGGCAACAGTACAGTACTTTGGGAAAACAGCAGAAAAGGCAGTCTAACTGGAAATGAATTTCTGGACCCCTTGAAATATTTTTATTACTACTGATGCATATATGTAAGAGAAATGGGAATTTTTGTCTTTCACTTGATTCACATCAGTGTCTTGGTGGAAAGCAAAACACAACACAGCTGTTATTAAGAGACATGAGTTCATATTCAGTTGGAACATTTGACGTACACTGTGGTGAGCAGGGCTGAGACAGCATTGCATCAACGGTACTGCTTGCCGGACTTGCCATTACCTCTCAGCATCAGGCCTGACACAGCTTTTGGATAAACAATTTATCCTGTCTTTGAGACCAATGCCATGTCATGTTTCTACCTGAACAGAATCAAGATCTTGCTGAAAAGCAGCTATTGAACTTGGGTTAATGGCAAAATCACAAACTTTAAAGCAATTGCAATCAAAAGACTGCCTCTGAAGAAGTCAACTGAGGTAAAATAAGGCTGCAGTCATGATTTTCTGGTGGGAAAGTGAGTCTATAGAGGATGAGGTACCTCTAATTTTAATGGGTGGTCCCTGTTTAAATTTTTTTCTCCCATTTCCTTTTTCTCAGTTCAACAGAATTAGAACTGATGTGTAAAGTGCTTATATTACTAGGAACAACAGTAGGAAACCCTTTGTTAACCTTAATTTCCCATCTAATATTTCTCTGCAGCGTCAGCCAGTCTCCAAGGTGATAGGGTTGTTGATAATAACTCCAAATTGCTATGTAACTGTCAGATTGTGCAGCTTCTAAAGAGCAATTTGTTCATTTTGCCCCTGTTCGTTTGTTGGTGGTTGATGTTTTTTTTCTTTTTCCCAGAGACTGTGGAGTATCCAGACCTTCTCATGTCTCTCAAATGTTAAGTAAAGGACAGACCTGAGTTTCCTACCTACAAAAGAGTGTATTTTTATCAAGGAGTAAATCCAGCAGGTTGCTGAGAATCTACCATAAAGCACTGAGAATCCCACACTTCTTAGGAAGCCAAGAGCGGGTGAGAGCACTCAGTACTGCAGGAGCTATGCAGTTAGTTATAGAACATAGACTTTGTCATTTAAGAAGAAATAAGACATGTAGAAAACCTACTTAGCAGCACAAAACCCTGAAGATGTCCAGCATCATCCATGATTCCATTTTTTGGACAGATGGGGGTGGGTTTGAGAGTCCACATAGCTCTACAAAACATACCCAGAAGAAGCGCAGGTATCTGTGTCTGTTGAATTCTCTTGGTAATTAAAGACCCCAAAATGTTTGTTCAGTTTTGCTATTATACACAGTCACTTTGATGAAAGAAGCACAACAGTTCATGAAGGAAACATTCGACTCAGTGAAATGTCAACAGTTCTGAATGCATTTCATTCAACAATTGTAATCTTCCAACAGAGCCTGTGTCATTTTCCTCACCACCTACCTATGGCACCTGCTCTCCAAGGCTGTTGGTATGACTTTCATTCTCCTGGAAGCAGGAAGTGTCAAGACTTTGAAATTATCATATTTAATTTTCATTTAGGAATGGTAAGAAAGTGGCCTGCTCAGGATGTTTCACCCTAAGGTGTGACAGCAAAACAGAGACCCAAAATAGGAACAGGTCTTATCTCTATGTCAGAAGAGCTTTTTCACCCTCTGGAAAAGTGGCAGGTGAAAGAGGAGTGAAGCATCTAAATTAAAGCTCTAAATTGTCATTCAAGCTCCATCCGACTCCATGGAAAGTGTGTAGCTCCCCAGGAGTGACATTTGGTATTTTCAATCTTCTTAGCCATTAAATAGATTTTTGAAGGTTGGAAAACTCAAACGTAGGTTTTGGAGCATCAACAAACTCTTGACAAGGAGAAATAAAATACCTAGCATTAAAAGAAAAAGCAGCAAGGTAAGAAACACAACAAGATTGAAATATTCTTTTGCTTCATTCCTGAAGGAAAAAAAAGTGAGGCAATTCATAGAAACAGTGACTCAGAGCAGTAACAATTAGTGAAAGAAATAATTAGCTTGTGATTAGCCTTTTTTTCCTGTGTGTTCTCATGTTTGGGTAAAGCATATTGTTCTTACAAATGTTGAGCGGACATTTATCACATCCTCTGTCATAATTACTAGTGACAAGTCAAGCCTGAATGAAAACAAATGGAAGAAGTAAGTGTTTATCTCACTGTGAATTCTTTCTGATAATGTCTCATGAAATTCTTTCCATCTTGTACTTGCAGGAACTGAAGGAGCATTTTGACCCAAGGACACACTGAGTGTATTACCATTGTTAATTGGAAAGAGCACCCCCTTTAAGTCCTGTAACAGTAGAAGAGAGAGGCCAGTTTTATTCCACTTCTATTGTTTTCTCATATTTTTAAAATTTGAGTTGCACTTAGTTGAATTGTACAGTTCACCAAATTGTACAATTGGTACCACTTCAGTCACTCTGATCTGTTCATAGAACAACCACACAAAGTGTTATCCAGTTTTATACCGGGGGAGTTAAGCCACAAAGAATTTCCCCCCAATATGAACTGGTGTTTTTTTCAGAAGAGGAAAAGTAAGAGAAGAGGTAAGATTCCTTCTGGTGGCACTCAAACTGGGAGGTGTGGAAGCACGTTTCGAATAGCACCCAGTGCCCTGAAAGGTGAGAGGAGCTGAAACTTCTGGTACTACTGCTCATTCACAACCTTTCCTTCTAGTAGTGAATTGTTGTTGTACTTCCTATCAGTGGAGAAAGGAAACAAACCTGTTTGGCAGAGAAGCAGATTAATGCTATTACCATGTGTTTGCTCCTAGAGAGGAGACTGGACTATAACAAAGAGGTTTCAAAGGGGAAACCTTCAGAAGAGCCTGGTAATGGTCAGTCCTTTTGACCCTTGAGACGAAGTGCCTGTGAGTCTCAGTGACAGCTTTATCCTATCAATCCTGAGCTGATCTTTCATTTCCGAAATTAGCTGGCCCTGGGGAACCCAAATCTGAAACAAAAGGACTCCAAAATTGCCTGAAAGAGTTTTCTTAATGATTACTTAACATGTTTGAGGATTTATTTTTTGATACTCTAAGAAGTTTTACATTAGGAACAGGCTGAATCAATATTTCACATGGGTTTGAGAAATGTGGTACATGAGCACTAGATAGTGTGTCTGAAAACAGTGCATTGACTTGGTTGCTCTTTATGCTGTTGTGTGAGAACTGCTGGAGATCACTGTATGGAGCACTGGGACACCATAGGTGTTTCACTTTGGGGAGATTAGGTGTGTTCATGTGAATCCTGTGAGTCTTCCTGGGCTTTCATTAATTCTTCATTGCAGGACTACTCTCCAGAACATACCCGTTGGACTGGGGGAATGCAGAGACCAGGAAGAAGGAACAATTTCAGAGGAACAGCTCATGGTCTGGGCAATGAGGCCCAGAGACTGGCTGTTTAAAGCAGCCTGCTTTGAAAGGGGAAGGATGAATTCACAGGCAGGCCAGGAAAGATGTTTTTCACATACAAAATGTACCAAAAAGGTGAGTTATCTTCATCTGCTTTGAAACCCACCAACCAACATGAAACAAATCACAAACTAACAGATTTTTATGGCAATTGCTCTAAAGCCAAGTGCCTTAAAATCTCTATGGTTTTAAAAATCTCAGGAGCGTAGTTCGGGTTCTTAAAAGTTGAGCACACCAATGATAATACAGGTCTCTTCTCTCCTTAGCATGTTAAGAAATGTTCTTGGTATCCTTTTAGCCTCTAGAAATTCAGATTTCTAGATGCCTTTTTAGGGTGTGGGGTTGTTGAGGTGTGGGGATGGGAGAGTTGGGAGTCTGAGTGCATCTGAAACTTCATGGAAATCAACCCTACATAGCAAGCCTGTGATTTAGATGGCAATTTGAGCAGATTAGCTAGAGATTATATACCCAGAGCATGAACATAAAATCTGAGTTCTGTCCAGCACAGTGGGCTGCTGTGTAGCAGCAGGATCAGGTAGGTCAGGTAATCTGCAGGTGATGGTGGTTGGACCCCATAATGTGTCTGTAGTAAAAGGAATCACCTCTGGGACTTGGTTGCTTGTCTTGCAACTTTGGGATCTTTGTATAACCCTACCCCATAACATCATTCTATGTTTTGGTGGGGTCACAGTTTTCCAGAAGTGTGGTGCCAGTAGTAAGCAAAAGCAGTGGGAACATTATTTGAGCTGGTTCCAATATTTTTTCTTGCATGCCTTTTTTTTTTTTTTCCCCTTTTTTGACCTGTTCTGTCTTTCACCTGGCTTGAGAGCAGCTCAGAGATTCCTCCCACTGTATTCATTCATTTACTCCTGTATTCAGTGTTTTGAAGGTGTATTTATGTGACGGGTCATGCAGCTTTGCCAAGTCAAGGCCAGCACCTGCTTCTGGCCCATAAATGAACTCAGGGGGAAATTTAGGGATGCACTCCTGGATGCTGGTGTGGAAAGGGGCCCTCAAGGCTGACATAGCAATTGGAGAGGGGTTCCAACCAAACTCCCAAGCAGTCATGTGCACTTGGGGGCAAACAGAGGCTGACCAAAAACTTTTCATTGTTAAAAGCCAATTACTATTTAGTTTGCTTGCTTTAGGAAATGTTTTCTCAGACTATTTTAACTGGGAAAAGAAAGCAGTCTCCTGGTTTTAGGCCACAGCCACTCTGGGAAAAAGAAAAAAGGACTATTTGATATTGCATTAGGTGAGGCTGAACTCAAAGTAACTTGGGAAGCAACAAGTTTGGCAGTACCAACCACTGAATCTGTGGAATCACACCAGTTTGAAATGGACAGATCCATATTTCAGAAAATTTGTTACATAACCATCCTTAGTCAGACAACTTTCCTGAGGTGAATGAATGGAGATTACTTTCAGGTCACACTGCTTTCTCTTTAATTTTCCAGTCCTTGCTGAGCTGAAAATACAGTAAAGAATAGGTTTTTTCATGCCATGTTTCAGAGTTTCCCTCCCAGTTTGAACAGAGGAAGCAAAGAAGAATAAGAAAATAAATAAAATCAAGTAAATTATTCTGGAGGATCAAAAGAGTTTAATTTGAGTTTTGGGGCAGAAGTTTGAATTGTTTTTTATTTTCTGTGAGTTTATTTTCCTTTCACCCTGGCTCTGAACACAGTGTATTTTCAAGATAACATTGTTCAAAATCTTATGAAATTTACACATAAAGTGTCTTAAATGAAAGGGAATATTTAAGTTTGGAGATAGTTGTAGAGTATCATGATCTAATTACAATAGCATTTTTGAAGAATAACAAACGTCAAAAGAAATAAACTGGATGTTATGGAAAATAAAAGTAGGGCCAAGAATCTGAGGCTAGCCAGAGAAATTAAATATTGAGGCTTTTCCTCTGGGAGATTTTAAATCAATTTAGTGTTGGTGAAAAGTGCCAGATTCATAGCAGAGGAAAATGATGCCTTTTATTTATTTACAGGCGAGACAGGCAAGTGCCAGTGACAGCATCTCTGCTTTAGACTATCGCTGTACTTTGACACTCAGCTGACCACCAGGAAAAGCAGCTGAAAAGTCCTTCTGTCTCTCTTCCCTTCTGTCCTCTGAGATTGCCAGCAGCCTGACTACATTTTGCTTTTGAAAGTGGTTTTGATCATGTGGATCTATCCATCAGGAGCTACGCTGAGACAAACGACTCCTTGCATTCAATTCCAGGAATAGCTGTCAGAGAGTTTAAAAAAAAAATCTTTTTTCTTTTTTTTTTTTTTTTTAAATTTTATTTTTCATTTGCACAAAAATTTGAATGCCTGTGGATCAAGACATGGACTCAGGGAGGAGTTTCTCTTTTGCGAGCACACAGCTCATAATAAGGTTTATTCATGATGTGTTTTCACCATGTTTTGGGGATAACAGGAAGGAGATCCTCCACAAATATTAGCTGCTCTTTAATGAGGCAACATGGTGAGGGGACTAGCAAAAGAAAGTGTTGGTTTTCAAACTGGTTATGAAGAGTGTGAAAAGTAGAGATTTTTGATAACAATAAATGTCCTTTAGCTCTTCAGAGCAGCTTTCTTTCATAGCTGAGCCTTCAAAATTGGTTGATGCATTAGGATATGCAAACTTTGTACAGTCTCTGTGGGATTCCTTGTGGGAGTCCTCAGGTGGTAAGTTGGAAGATCAGGAACTATTTCATAAAATACAATTTTTTTTCCTGAGGTTTTACCTCCTGCTGAATGTGGAACTGGGGCTGAATGAGGGAATTCAACTTTTGTTGGATGTTCAGTGAGTAGATGAAAAAAGAATCCTTTCACAGGGCCCTGGGTTCGGTGGTGTGGCTCTATCACACAGTGAGAAATGCCTAGCTACCTGGAAGCCTCTCTAAAACACACAGTTCAAAGCATCCTATAGCTCATGCAGAAGATGTTAAGGCATCAAACATATCTCATTTTGAGGGAGATGCTCCAGCCTTGTAGGCTCAGACTTCATATAGCTGGCTGCTAAGAAATCAGGTCAGAGATGCTTAATACTTTCATGCCATTCAGAATTGCAGGCAGTGGAGGAGAAAAAGGCAGTGCTTGTCTGCAGCTGCAGATGACACAGCTTTGAATCACTGGGGTTAATGGGATCCACTGACTAACTGGGTGTTTCCAAGAGGCAGCTATTTGCCAAGGAAGTGAGGGGAGGGAAGGGAAGGTGTCTGTCAGGATTTTCTCTCTCACTCTGGCACGCAGTACCACAGATGCTGTGAAATTTGGCCTGGGATAAGGCTGGGCAGTTGCATAGAGCCAGTCTCTGGTTGTTTAAGGCCTGGATAATAAAACAAAGGCTGAAAAGGAAATAGTGATCTCGTTTGAAAACGAAACACAGATAAGGCATTACCAGGAAAGTCTGGAGGGAAAACTAGTACTCAGAGGGCTGTTCTCAAGCATCTGAAATCAAATTTGTAGGAAAGGGGCAAAATAAACAGCAGGGTGAGGGATCTACAGGCCCTGTTGTGAATGAGGAAAGGGAAGTTGGGGTCAGGTTTTTTTGCTGCCCACTGTAATCAGTGGAGGGGAGATCCCCGTCCCCCACGTGAGCAGCACCCTCAGGTCACAGTCCCTTTCCGTAGAGTTTCTGTGCTGCAGCAACCCTGACAGCTCCCCGTGACTTGCAGCTTTGGTGAATTACTTTACTCTCTTGAGGAGAGTGAAAGCGTTGCTTCAGGCAGCCCCCAGTTCCTGTGGGTGCCGTTGTCTGCTTGGGATGCTGCCACAGGGTGGCTGGCCAGTCAGGGCTGCTGCTGGGAGCAGAAGGGGCTGATGGTCGGCAGCCTCCTACGGGGGAAGAGTTTTCATACAGAAATGTCACAACTGGGTCTTTCAGGAGAGAAAGATGACTCCCTGCAGAATTTAAGAGGAAAACATGAAAGTATTCCCCCCATATCCCATAATGAACTTGAAATGGCCAAAGGAAAAAGTACTTAGCAGTCACACAAAGGTTTGGCTTACTGGAAAACCCCAGAGACAACAGCACTTGACTGGTTTGTGTAGAGGCTCTGCACTGGTAAAGGCTTGCCAGCATTTATGCACTGCCCCAGCAATCTAAATTAATTTGAGATCTTTGGGACTGACTCCAAAGGTGATAAAGGCGGTCAGCTTTCATTTCCTCTCATTCTTTGATGTCTCTCCTGAGGTTCCCTTCAATGGAACATAATGAATTGATTTTATTGTTATTCTTGATGATGAGATGACACAGCCCCAGTGAGAATAGAACAGAAATCGCGAGGAGTTTTTTTTGTTGTTGTTGTTCATTTGGTTTTTTGCCCTTTTTTTTTTTCCAAGAAAGATTTCAAGAATTTTGATTTACTGGGACTGTGTTTTAGAGAGGCTGCATTGCACTTCGCTGATCTCCATGCATGTGCAACCTGGGGCTTCTTTGTGAGGTGTATAGAGCTGGGTTGTGTGAATCTTTACCTTGAAACTCTGCAGCTGCCCTTGTGGCAAACCCCTCCTCTGTTCTTGAAAAAACAATACACAGAGAGATTATTAGACTCCCATTTGTGTGTTACTGTGATGGGCAATATATATTTTTGTTGAGAAAAGAATGGTTTGTGCACTGCCTGTATATACCAAGCAATCAAATAAATAATTTTAAACAACGTTCATATGCATTTTTTCCAAGCACCTTACAGAAAATTGACATTATTTTTTCATATGTCATATTTTTATGTGGTAAGATTATTTAACCAGATCTACCAGCTCTAAATCTTTGTCCTTCTGGACATTAGATTTTGCCTGGGTGACTTGGCACTAAAGCATACAATACAACCAATGTCACAAGGCTGAGTCTTTTGACATTAAAGAGCCTGGCGGTTGTTTGACAGCTGAGGTAAAGAGAGTTTTACAGGACTAATTTCACTTTTTTGAATCAGGGTTGCCATCTCTACTGGTAATTTAGTAATGAAGACTTTTAATGTTCCTGCTTGTGAGGTAGGAATTCTTTGAGCATATGGAAATGATCCTCCCATTTTTCTGACTTCCCAAGAGGAAAGAAATGTCTTAAATTTGCTTTACACTTCTCTGAAATGTGCCTGTATTATTCCAGTGTCTACAATTATACCTTTGACTAGTTAGTTTTCTAGCATGTATCCTCTAGTGTTCTAATCATATATCAAGTGATGAGGAAAACAGTGATCCTGAAGACTTTTGGCAACTCTGACTGCTTTTTTTTTTTTTTTTTTAGCTCTTTAATCTGGTAGTACTATCGGGTTTTATAAATGCTGATGCTAGTGAAAAAAACACAAACCAAGCCTCCCAAATCCTAGCAAAAATCCCCTTATCCCAAACTAAACCAGTTTCTTTGTCCATCCAGCACCTAGTTACACACTCCTGTTATCTGACCTATTATAAGCTCTGGTATTTGCTGTAATGGTTACTCCAAGATTGTCTACACAAAGAACAATAAATGAGGGGATTAGTCAATCCATAAATAATTGCTTAAATGATTTAACTATTTAATAAGTATTGAATTATTTAAATGGTTAGAGATTATGTAGCCTGCTCCTCCCACCACATTGCCCTGCAGTAGGATGAGCGTAGGTTTCTTACGCCCATGTATCTGCTCAAGCTAATTCTTCATCTGGTAATGGCTTGTAACCCTAACCAGCAGCAAGCTCTACAGCCTGTCTTGCTTTCCCTGCCTTTAATTCTTGTAAATGCTTTTGGTAGATCTCTGGATGCCTGTGTGCAAAGAATTGTACTCTGTCCTAAAAGGAAAGCAAGCAGCATTGCCCTTGGGAAGGCCTAAATACAGCCACAGAGGGAGCTGGTGTGAAGTACCTCACATGTTATTAAATGCATACCTAGGTGGGGCCTTCCTGTGTTGCACATCTCCTGATACTGTAGGTAACCATCCTTTCACAAACTGACTCTGCCCCATCCTGGAACTAATTTAATTTTTAACACCTTTTTCTGTTGAGAGTCTGTTCCAGAGTTTCCCAGTCTCCAGGCTTTGCTCTAATTACCAGTCTGATTATATCCAAGTCTCCTTTACATCTGAATCCAGTTTACATCTTTGTCCTAATGCTGCCTTTCACTCTAAATAACTTTGCTCCTTGCCTGATACTTTCAGTGATAGGTACAGAAAATAATAATAACTTTTCTTTTAAACTGAACTCATATGATGGACTCTTCATGTCACTCATTATCTTAGTTTGATTTTATACTTCTGTTTCTCTTCAAGGTGAAGTTAACATTTTTGGACATGGATGAGTGGATTAGACATGCAAACATTTGATTACACTCATCAAAAAGCAAAAGAAAAATCCCCATCCACATAAAATACAGGAACTATTAGGAGCAGAGACAGAACACAGCATCTTTATGACACTTTTTAAAACTGTGACTTGACACTTGACCATGCCTTGAAATCTGTTCTGGTCTCCTTAGCTTATAAAGGGTCTACTTAAACTAAAAGTATGGCAGCAGGGATGATCAGGGGTATGGACTGACTGAAGATACGGGACCTGTTCGGCCTGGAAAAGAGGCCACTTGGGAACATATGATGGAAGAGTACAAAATTTGGGAAAAAGTTGATGGGCATTGACTGTCTCTTGTTTCATCCTGAACAAGAATTAGGGGACACATTATGAAATTGTTTGGAACTAGGCTCAAAATGAAAAGAAGGGGAGTGATTCTTCTTGTACTAAGCAGTAAATGTGAGGAAGTCCTTGCAGAAGGACACAGTGGATTCAAGGAATTTACACTGGCTCGCAAATACATTGAAAATCATTTGGAAGAAAAAACCATTGCTTAATAGTCTAACAAAGGAAATCCCCTGAGCTGAAAATGTTCTGAGGCTGTGAGTATCAGAAGGAAGTCTCAGACGTGCTTCTCCTACTCTTATTCTTCCTGTTCTTACTCTGGCCACAGCTGAAGAAATGGTAGTGGGCTCGGAGGACCCGTGATCTGAATTAGTACAGCCATTTGTATGTTATTACCATTTCATGTTGCATCACTGCTTTATGTCATGACAACCACTATGTGTCTTCTTTGGAAATATGTTGTCTGACATATCCTAGGATCACATTTGCTTTTTCTCATAGTTGCATCACCTGGTAACTTAAGTCATGCTATAATTACCTAATGCTCCCTGCTTCTTCTCCTCCTCAGTCATCTCCAGTTAATGAGCTCTCAGCTTATGGTAGCAGTTCTCACTATTACTCCATGAGTATATGACCTTGCGTTGAGTAGCTTTGAATTCTATCCCATTTTTCTGTCTTCAGTCACCTTGCTCCTCCAGTTCTTGGCTTTGTAAGCATCTTCTAGAAAAGAGGACAGGTTTCCTTCATGCTATGAGCAAATACCAGCAGCACACTCACTTTGCATATTAGGGTGACTTGCAAAAACATTAAAGAAAATGGAGCCAAGGCTTCTTCCTGAATATTTCTCTTAGTAGCTTCTCTACAGACTGATAGTTCCCCTTTCATCAAAACTTGCTGCAGCCTCTTCTTCACCTACTTCCTTCCTGCTTGAAGTCCTGTTATTTGGGCCCTGTTTTTGCACAACCTGTGCATGTGAAGCACCTTCTGGGCAGGGTCCGAATCTTTAAAGACAGGTAGCACTGGTTTAACCTTGCTCTGCCAAAATCAGCTGTTTCCCCATGCCTTTGACTTCAGTGATGATAGTGATGGGCCAGCATTAATATAACAAAAAAAAAAAAAAAAAAAAAAAAAAAAAAAAAAAAAAAAAAAAAACCGTCATGATGGTAGCTGCATAATACTTAATANGCCACTTAGGTCTTTTTTTGAAAGAGCCAATCTACTTTCACAGCCAAATGTTTGTTTTCTTTCATGAAAAACATGGAAAACTACATTTGTTTAAATTTTGGTGCTCACTTCTCTCCCATATAGAAAAATGACACAGTGATATTTATCAACTTTGGTTAAAACTTCATTTATCTCTGAACTATGTTTGCCTGTGTAACAGTAATTGGTGGGATGTGGTTAAAGTCAGAAGGCTTTGCTATTTCATTGCTATTGTTCCATGCAATGTGAGGTTTGCTGCTATATTCCCACAAGTTAAGAGAGATTTCTGAGAACACATGATGCTCAAAACAAGGTTGACCAGAACCTGATTATTTTGCAGATGAAGATGAGAACAGCTCTTGTGAAGATTCCCCAGCAACTGAAATTTGGTTTAGATTGGAGCTGCAGAAGTATTTAGCACCTAAAGATGCACTTGGGTGTTGGAGATGATTGTTAAAGGGACCTGATTTCACTGTATAACCTTGAAAATTAATGTTCTAAAGAAGAAAGATATACATGTTATATATGTTTCTAAAGAAGAAAGTTGGCAGACCTAGGGTCTGCCATCCAGGTGCTCACTTCCACAGTCCTTATTTACAGAAACTGCCCAAAGAAAAATTGTCTTTCTATGAAGAAGTTGCCAAGAGAAGTACTGTGGGGCAGGTCAAGTGCTGTAGTCAGAAAGCAAATAGAATTCTTTAAAATTTCATCATGTGTCAGGTGCTTTTTTGGCAGGAACACATAACATAATTGTAGCTTTTAAAAGTGTACTCTGTGGATGGGTGGTTAAGGAGGTGAATGTTCCACAAACACTGTTGGCATGCACAAGCAGAGCTGCAGAATGGCTGCCCTCTCAGCAAGCCCCTCACTGCCTTGCTGGCACTGCTCTCTCTATGGACTCAACAGCATGGCCCCAGGGAAAACTAAATTACTTGGAACTTATCAAGAGGTTGCTTGGTTACTTAATCATTATAATGGCTCACTTGTAATTTCCTCCAACCTGTAGTGTGTGTGTGTGTGTGTGTGTGTGTTTTACAGAGACTTAAACAAGGATATGCACATTGATCATAGTTGAATAGACATTCCATTGGCATAAATAGACAGAATGCCACAGGTCTTAGGATAGGCATCTTCTAGTAGCAGTGCAGGGTCTATAGTTTAAACCACCTGCCCATAGAGAAAGGAAATTTTCTACTGCATACACTTAATAATCAATTGCCCTGTGGCTGTTCGCTGAATGAATACAAACACATCCCTTTGAGAACACTTGCATTTAATTTGTAGAATAGAAACTGTGTAGTTACATTATCTGTCATTGCTGGTGTGCATGGCAGGGACTGTAATTTTACTGTCTCCAGTTCAAAAATGACTGTTTGGAACACTTGATGCTAGTGACACTGATTTCTAAGCAAGTTTAGAAACAGCATTTTTTCCTCTCATGTCATCTGGTCAAGGATGATTTACAATTATGCTTTCAGTGAGTGAATAAAAAGGAATTTTATTTTCCTTTTCTACTCACAGCAATGACTTTTCCTCATTGCTAAAGGAAGTTCCAGCATGGTGGCAATGTCTTTTTGTAGTGTTACAATCGCGCAGCTAATACTTAGCACTTATCTCATGCTTTTGTGTTTGTAGATTTTCAAAGAGGGTAAATATTTTCACCTCTGGAAATGAGGCTGACAAGAGACCTAGCCAAGTGAAGTGATTTTTGCTGGAGAGAAAACATGCTCTTCCTGATGTTTATGCGGTTGCCATCACCTCCAGCTCATTGTGAATCACAGCTCAGCTCCTAAGTGGATTAAAGTGGATGAAGCTCAGCACCTCAGAGGGAAGCAATATCTAATGGAAACAAGCTTTGCAAGCCGGTACAAAACTAAATCCTACATAACGTAATGCATAAGGTTTACACATGAAGACAATTAGGAATTAAGTGGAGAACTTTAGGAACAGATGCAATTGGTCAACATGCTTGAGCTATAATCAGAGAAACAATGGCTGTACACACATTGCCCTGTTTAAGGTGTTCTCAAGGGCATCTCCTGTCCTGTCCTGTCTTGCCCTATCTTGTCCTCTTGTCTCCTTTCCTCTTGTCTCCTGTCCTCTCATCTCTTCTCATGTCCTGTCCTGTCCTGTCCTGTCCTGTCCTGTCCTCTCCTCTCCTCTTCTCTCTGATATCAGGTGTGGGTGAATCTGGGATCATGCTACTTGTGAAGGGTAATTGCTGCTATTTATTTCCTGATGAAGTTGAAGAGTTGGGGTCCTGGTTCTTAGTGGTCTGCTATGTAATAGGTGCCCCTCAGCATTTCCCTTTATCTAGCACAGTCTTCTCTTCGCTCTGTACTGCACTAAGATACAAGGGCAATTCTTTATGCAACACCATGGTGGCTGCAAAGGGTCTTCTCAAAACTGGGATCACCCCAAAAGTGATCCTTATGTATATATGTTTCAAGTGAAGAAGAGGGTATGGGATTTCTTGCAAGCCTGTGTGACTTCCATAGGTAGTGGGCTGCCTTGGCATGATCTGAGCAGCTCAGTAAGGGTCTAATGCTAAAGGGAAAGTAGTGTGTCATGAGAAACACCCTAAGAATGTCTGTAGGGATAAGACCAAAAGTAGGCAGGCAATTCTCTCCAGCAGGCTCTGAGTGGGTACCTAAGGATGAGGCGACAAAGGGCAAGGGGAAACTTCTCTGAGAAATTTTACCTGACTTACAACAGTTTTCTGTCTAGGAACTTCCTCCGCTGGGAGGAAGGGGAATCACCTTATATTTAACCTCTGTAAATAGATTACTTCTTTTTCCCAGGCTGTCAAAGTTTTCACAAATTTTGTGAACTAGTTTGGTTGCTTTTTAAACTGTTTAACATCCACAGTTGTGAGGAGCACAGCTGAGCTCTGTGTATGATGTGTCTTTTCATTTCTTTGGAATCTGCCATCTGCTCATTTTATAAGATGCTCCCTAATTCTTTGCATATGAGGAGACAAATGTAGAAAAGTTCCCTGTTTTTTCCATATGTCTCAAGATTTGATACTTGTGTATATAATACATGTATATGTTGTATAGAAGTGCATTTGATACATATGTACACAGTGTATACATGCATAGATTGTATACATGTATTTGATACATGTATATGTTTGTATATATTTGATACATGTGATGTCATATTCCCCTCAGTCCCTGTTTTTCATACAACCATAAAATGGCTTGGCTTGGAAGGGACCTCAAAGATCATCTGGTTCCAACCTGCCCTTGCCATGGACAGAGACACCTTCCACTTCACCAAGTTCACACAGACCCATCTAACCTGTCCTTGAGCACTTCCAGGGATGGAGCATCTACAGCTTCTCTGGGCAATCTGTGTCACTGTCTCTCCACTCTCACAGTAAAGAATTTCTTCCTAATATCTAATCTAAACCCAACCCCAGTCAGTTTAAAGCCATTACTCCTTGTTCTATCACTGCATGCCCTTGTCAAAAGTCCCTCTACAGTCTGTTTCTAGCCCCTCTGCAGGTACTGGAAGGCTACTCCAAGGTCTCCCTGGAATTTTCTCTTTCCAGGCTGAACAGTCCAAACTCTCTCAGCCTGTCTTCACAGGAGAGGTGTCCCATCCCTCTAATCATCTTCATGGTCTTCTTCCAGACTTCCTCCAACAGGTCCGCGTTCTTGACTTGAGGGTCCCAGAGCTCGATGCAGTACTCCAGGTGGGGAGCAGAGTAGAAGAGCAGTATCACCTCCCTCGACTTGCTGACCTCACTGCTTTTGGTGCAGCCTAGGATACAGTTGGTTTTCTGGGCTGCAAGCGTTCACTGTTGGCTCACATTGAGTTTCTCACCAACTAATACTGCCAAGGCCTTCTCCTCAGGGCTGTTCTCAATCCGTTCCCCATCCAGCCTGTATTTGTGCTTGGGATTACCCCCCTCCAGGTGCAGAACCTTGAACTTGGCCTTACTGAACTTCATAAGGCTCACACAGACCCACCTCTCAAGCCTGCCCACTTCTGTCTGGGTAGCATTCCTTCCCTCTAGCATGTCAACTGCACCACACCATACATCTCAGTTTAATCTGTAAACTCTCTGAGGGTGCACCCAGTCCCACTGTCCATGTTGCAAACAAAATATGCCTTGGTATTCAAGATGTAGCTCTACCATGATCCTGTTTTCCTTGTGCTAAAGATACTTTGAGTAGGCCTGAAGGCATGGGGTTCCAGGGATACAACATATTCATACAGCAGTGTGCAGTAGGATGCACAGCTTTGCACGGTCTTTTTTTTGGCTCTGCCTCTCTGTTGGATATGTCTGTGTGACCTGAGAGCACACAATAAGACAACAGTGCTTGCAAACTTTCCCACTTGGTGTAGCAATAGAAATGCTCACTTTGCTCCTCACTCCCTGTCTGAGGAACCTCCAGAGACCAGGTAAGTAGGTGATCACCAGGGATTGAGGCCTGGAGGGTGGTGGGGGCACCGTAACAGGGAAGTACAGCACAGCCAGGGAGACCTTCTTGCTCTGAACAATGGCATTTGATATCATCATCACTCTGTAAATAACTGTGTGTTCTGCTCCTTTCCTTCCATTTAATCCATTGTCTAAGAGGTGAAAACTGTGTTTAGAAGTAGATAAAAGGATTTCATCCTCTCCACTGACAGTGTTGTAACCAACCCAAATTCTCTGCTGTCCCTGAGTGAAATATAGTGCCTCTTGATGTGTCCCACTATAGAACAACTTCCTTATTCTCTCAGTTAGTTAGAAGAGCATGGTGGGTTGGTTTTTCTTTTGAAAAAGGCAGGATAAGACAAAGAAAAAACCTCATGCCCATTCACAATGCTGCCAGATCATCTTGCTAGCTTAGATTTTGCTTAGTAAAACAGACATTACTGTGCTCTGCAGCCCTGGCCTTGTGACCCACTGTGCTTTGTTGTCATTAAAGCACCATTTTAATAAATACTTGCAGTAATAACACAAATTAGACACACCATCTTTTCTGCAAAGTATAGGATTAGCCGGGGGAAAAATATTAGCAACTGAAAGTAAAGAATGATGTTTGTAATGGATGAGATGAAACTATTCATGGAAGTTGCAAGAATTACTGCTCCAGATTAGGTCTATGGCAAGTAGTCAACATTAGAATTGTTAATGTCTATTGGATCTATGCAGCAAAAGGCCTGTGTATGCAGAAGAGAACACGCCCTTCACATTTCCTAGTTATGCAAAGGAAACATTTTATGGAAAGCTTCATTTAGTCAAGATTGTATTTGATTATTTCAGATCACTTATCAGGGCTAATTTGGTAGAAAATCTGCAGTTTCAGGTGCTGACAAATGCGCATCTGTATGCACTCACCAGAGAATAGCTTCTGGCTGATGCTATTAATATTGATTCTGCTGGTGTGTTCCTTTGAAGAGAAAGTCTTGAATCATGGAAACAGATAGTGTACACTCTTCACCAATGCAGATGGGTGCTAGGCCTGACTAAGTCAGGTGAATCACAACCCTTTTCTGTTTCTTCATTTCTTGATATGTAAAATGTGACAAATAAATTTCTGTGCAGGAAAGAGCTAGTGCTGTTGCTCACACCAGCAGGAAATGCCTGTTTTCTTGACAGTTAAATCCACCCAGCTGAGGCTGTTCTTGAGTGATTCTCACAGAGCTGCTATGGCATGCAGATGGTTGGGGTGGAAAGTCTACTCCAATTGTGGGATCTCTGCTTTTTGGTTGGTCATGCAAAGGCACTGCAGACACATCTCCAAGTGCTGGAAACAGGCCTGTCCATTCTACTATCATTGCAAGGAGTGGAGTTTTGTGTATGTGTAGCTGCAATTGCACTCTACCCAAAATAATATGGTACTTCTTTTTCCTACTATCACATGTCTATGC
The DNA here is from genome assembly GCA_013400415.1 of Scytalopus superciliaris. Lineage (NCBI taxonomy): Eukaryota > Metazoa > Chordata > Aves > Passeriformes > Rhinocryptidae > Scytalopus > Scytalopus superciliaris. Next base: position 223,115 of record VXBX01007602.1, read on the forward strand.
TAGACATTCGTAATTCCATATAAATACAACACAGTTTCTCTCCTACCACAAACCTTGAAAGTCAAAGCAGTAACTAGGAATAAGTCACTGGAAGTGCACTTTATTTTTTACCCCAAATGACACCTGCAGACCATGCCCTTCCTGGGTAAGAGTCAGGAAGTCTTCATAACCCAGCACACCAGCAACCTGCTCATCCGTTCTGCACACTATTAGTGTGTTTCCTAAAAACACATTGTACAGTTGCTTTGTACGGAGACAGTGGGGAGGGTCTGGCTGTAGGCTGCAAGCAGCAGCCACAAGATGGGTTTGGCCACAGTGCTGAGGTTTGTGACAGTGCTGTTAGCAGTCTTGCAACCTCACCTCTATGTTACGAAAGGTTTTGCACAGTAACTTGTCGTATGAGTTGGCATCAGAGCTGATATTCACACAGATAGATACCACACGTAGAAGCAGGTCCTTCACCAGATGTACTTCTTATGTAACAACCTCATCTCTACTGCTTCTCCCAAACATGGGTTTGGCACCTCAAAGCAGTTTTGTTTCAGCATCATGCTGTTCTCTGACTAGACCTTGTAATTTAGCAGCATCAAATAGCTGAGGCCATAATGGGGCCATTTACTAATTTTCTCTTATTGCTGCATCTCTTTTTGTTCCTGACAGCAGTAAAGGTGTTTCCCTTGCATATTTCCCCTGACAGACTTGGGTTATTTATATTCTCAAGCCATACAGACCATCAGAAACTCATGGAAACATCTTTTAAGTGTCCCATATGATGCTTCTCACAATGCCCTGTGCAGGAATTTCTGTTTCTGCTAGATGATCAGGGGTAGCAAAATTTTCTAGTGCAGTCCTCTGTCATGCGCTCATTGCCTAAAATCCTGAGGCAGCTGCTGGCAATTTGATGGCCAGCAGCACAGAAGTGACTCAAGATCTGCAGTAGGCTTCTTCCCTGTTGTTATTTCATAGGGATACAAAGCAGGAATAATTTCTTAAGTGGGTAAGCCCAGTGCTATCAAAGCTGCAAGAGCATAGATCACTTTGGCAGAAACTTTTTGTGTAGCACAATCTCTCTCTTGTGTCAGGTGCAGATGCTAGACCACTCTCTGGTGAAAGGGTTCCTCCCACAGTCCCTCCCAACACCACAGGTTGTGGTTTTTCAGGTCTGCTGGCTGCAAGGGGAGGAAATGCACTTGCTGCTCTACTTGCTTCCCCAGAGCTTGCAGACCTGGTTCTCAGACATAGAAAAGTATGAGTGCTCCAGAGAGCACATTAGGGTCTGGGTCCTCCAAATCTGGCCAAAGCACCACCCCAAGACCTCGACAGCTGCTCCTGTTCACACAAGGTCTGTGTTTCAGCTCCTTTTAGCTCTCTGGTAGCAGCATATCTGTTTTTAGGAGACATGCCAATGGAAGTTCATGGTGGCGAGGAGGAGAGCTTGTCTTTCCAGTAGCTGCCTCAGTGAGATGAAATTGGTCTTGTCATGCAGGGAGAGCTGGAAAGTGTGGAACAGACCATCTTGGCAACCAGCAGCATTTGCTTCTGAGCTCCTAGGATGCAACATCAGGAGAGGTAAAGGCATGATCATGATATTGCTCCACTGCCAAAGTGCTGGGCAGTATTTATCCTCTCCAATTCCAGCTCCCTGAAGTTATCTGGAAAGCTTACTGTTGCTGGGGAGCCTTTTGCTTTATCTGTGGTGTTGCTGTGCGTTGAGGAGCAGCAGTAATTCAGGGGTCCTAGACATCACAGAGGTACTTGGAGGTAGGGTTGTTCTTCATGTGACCGTAGCCTCCCACAGGCCCACAAGTACCATGTTTAGGATCAGGCTCCTGTTTTACAAGTGGATAGGAGATCTCTTTCTTTGACCTGTACCTGGTAGAAAGAACACTTCAATGAGGAAAAATTTCTAATATGCAGGGTAAATTTTCAGTGTATGGGATACAGTGCAGCTATAGTTTCACCCACAGTCATTTAGTACCATAAGATTTCTTCATATATTATTTTTATGTGAGATCAGAATCAGACTACAAAGATTAAGGAAGAGAAGGAAAAGCAGTGGACAGAAATGGAGGTCTATTATGTTGATTGTCCCAGTTATACTGAGAAAATTTGGCCCTTTTGTGACAAGTGGCAACTTTAATCTGCCCTGGCAGAAGAATTTAGTCATTGTTTTTTTTATTTAACAGTATGAGCAGTGTGGGGTCTGGGACAAAATAGGGTCTTCAAACTGATATGCCTCACGGCAGCAATAATAGACCATGTCACAAATCAGAGGCAGTAAAGGATGCTTTCCACAAAACTGTTGATGTGAGGTCTATACTGAGATCTTTTTGACTTGGGAATGAACACCTGCAGCTGATGGGATGGAAGAAAGGAAGGAGATAGGTCATTTGACTAACACCGTATTTTGTACTGAGCTTCCACAGGAATACTATTTGCCATGATCACTAGGCTTTACCATAATCTTGCCTTAGGAATGAACGAGTATGTTTATGCTAAGATGCTTAGCATATTCCAGCAGCTCTTTATAAAGATCATTATCTATAATTAGGTAAGTGTGTGTAACTGTTATTGCTCTTGTGCTAAAAATTTCTGCAAATGGAGATGAGGAGGGACAAGATTCTAATTTAGACATCAGATAATTGGGCTTAATTTGCTTAAGAGAACTACTAGTCATGGCCGCTTGAAGCAGTAAGTCATAGCTCAGAAATAAAAAGCCTTTCTAAAAGTATTTAGTGTCACTGTTCATATTTGTGTCAATATTTCCACTAGAGATAAGTGGTTTTGTTAATGAAACATATGAAAACGCCAGTCAGTGCACTGCTGAACATGACGGCCCTGACTTTGCCTTTTTTCACAGGTGTCTCAAAGTAGAAACAGGCTGTCAGTTCCTGCTGAACAGACTGAAGTTCATTGGTCCTTTGCACAGTGATCGGATTTCGAGGCAGGGTCTAGAGGTATATGTGCTGCTCCTGTGGTAGTGATGGATTCTGATGTAACTAATAAAGGTATCTATGAAGTTAATGCTGTTCCCTAAAGGCTGAACTTCACCTCTTTGCACAAGCCTGGCCCTAGGTCTAGATTTCACCATCAGTTTTGTGAAAGACTGTGCAACCTTTACATGCTTTTGGAAAGGAATTGCTAGGTCAATGTAACCATCCACAGTGTCATCTGCTGCATTTCATTGGTACCCAGTTGCCCTTACATTTCCTAATCCTGCTCTGGGACCAGCACTGCTCCTTTGTGGGGTGGCTACCATAAGTGCAGGGTGTTTGTGTTACAATGTGTGTGATGGAGAGTACTCAGGACTACGTGGACTGTGGGCTTCTGTACAGACTAAATTTACTGTAGGCATCTTAATGAGAGTCAATTTTGCCCTTACTCTCTTTAGTACAGGTCTGTAGCCTGTTCAATGCCTTTTGGAGGATCCTGATAAACTTCTCACTTCCAGAAAGAATGGACCCAGCTCCCATGCTTTCAAAGCAATTATTTTTAAAATATCTGTACTGCATTCTTACTTTTGTCACTGAAAATTTAGCTGGTTCTTTCATGCTTTTTGTTTTACTCTGGCAAGTGTGGAGATGGAAATTGTACTGCTTGTCTTAGTTGATATATGAAATAAATAAAAAGTTATCTATGCTGCTTATACAGAGCTGTCAGTGTGTAATATTTGGAGCTTAGTGTTATGCTCTGAGTCCTGTGAGGACTAAATAGTTGCTCAGTTTCTTGGGTTCCTGTGCTGGAGCCTAACTGCTGAAGCATGTGGGCAGTACAGGCAGATGGGCTTTATGGACAGGCCAGCAGTAGATGCCACTGACCCCCAGGGATACTGGCCTGCTGCATGCTGAATCCTCTGCAAGCTATGTGACAAGGACTTGTTTCCACGTGAGGCTATTCCAAGGACAGGACCATTCTGTCACTGAATAAGCAGGCAAGGCATGGCATGAAAGCCATGGAGGTAGGAGAACAGTACTTGATGTGGTGCCTTTCCCACCATTACTGCAGTTACACATGAGGACCTGAATCTAAAGGTATTTCAACAAAGTTTTCTTGGTGTCTTGAAAATTGTGGCTACTGAATCCAGAAAATCAAATGCTGAGCATGCACACAGGATAGATACTGCACTGGCTACACTCATTAGGGCAGATGGTTTCTAGTATGTGCTCAAACCATGTCTTGGTGAAGGCTATTTGTCCAGCAGATGAAAAGAATGGAAGCCTGATAGTCAAAAGCTTCTTCCATCAGGTTCAAATTATTTTCTTTGATCTGTATAACAAGGTGAATGGTTGTCTGTGGAGAATTATGGTGTGAGAATTTCTTTATCTTGTCTGAACACTGCACAAATGGTATATGAGGAGGATCTGATCCTCAGTCTCTTGTACCTCAGATGAAAGTCCCGTTGAGCAGATTATGAAGCCAATTACCAATTGATATGGGTATGGGAAGAAGAAATGAAATAGCCCTAGCTAGAAGTCCAACCCAGAATGTCTGAAAGCTTTAGAGGATATGTGTTTGGCCTGCTCCAGCTCAGCTAGAAGAATCTCAGATTCTTACTTATCAGGTAAGTAACTAAGGAGATTAATGTGCAAATATAGTTTTTAAAATCCTGTCTTCTGAGAAAATGATACAAAAATCTTCTGAGAATATATTCTTCATGTATGTTCTTGCTAGTTCTTACCCCCATCACAGCCCCCAATAAATTTTAATGCTTTATCTAATTTCAATCAAATCAAGCAAATGGAAAGAAGTCTCACAGATACCAGATTTCTTCAATGGTCCTTTACCCTATATAGCCTGGAGACCATGTGTGGCTCCTGGAGCCATTTGTTTGCTCCACAAGAACAGAGTGATAGGCTTAGGTTGAAGTCATGAGAGAGCAGCTGGCTAGCTAGTGTGGGGGAATGCTAAGTGTTCAGCAGACATGTGCTACTGATGCTTTCAGCCTCTTAGGATATGTCTGCCCTGCTATTATTCTGTGTTTTATCTTGTTGACTTCTACAAAAGAGATCCCAGGTGTGAAGTAATACAAATGAAGAATTGGTGCAAGAGGACCAAGATGCAGGAGCAAGGATGGAAGCTAAGCTATTAGGTAAGAGAAACAACCCTTATGTCCTTTAAGCACCATCCCTTTCCTTTGTGTCTTTGCTCACTTAAGTGAATTCCAATTTGGCTGATTTCCAGAATTCCTTCCTTTAGACAATCCACACTCCTTGAGCATTACATGTGCTTGGGGATGAGTATTCCAGCAGAGAGTGGGGTGTTGTGGGGTCAGGTATCACAAAATTAAGCATTGAATACCTTTGAGGAGGTCTTCTGAAATGAATGGTGGAATGACGGGTGTGAACACAAACATTTATTCTAGAAAAGATTCTGCATAACCTTTTTCTTTTTTACAGCAATGATTTTGTTATGAGTCTTAATGCCCTGAGTAAGTGTGGCTGTGGCAGGGAATGTTTCATCTGCCAGCCTTAGCTATTGTGGCCTAGCAGAGAAATGATTGAACACATAAGATAACTGTCTGCTCCAGAACCACTGTGTGTTACCATCATCTGTGGAGAAGAGATATACAACTGAGTATCCTTCTGCAATAGTCATTATTGGCTTATTGACTTGATTATTCTCCTTGGATATGTATTCACTCAACAGATCACAGCAACCCCAAAGAGATTAATTACATGTATTTTTAAATTCCCTAAGTGCACATTTGCATAACTAGCATTTTTAAATATTCATAAATACATATTTGCTTGATAGATTGTAGCGGCATCATTTGCAGCTTCAAAAGGGACCTTCACTTAATCAAACCAGAAATGTTAATAATTTCTTGAGGCTCAGACATATGATCAGCATATTGTAGCACAGTAAATACATTGAGTATCAGCTGAGGCACAGTAACTGAGTGCATGCTCCTACCCTTTGGCACATGGGAGGAAATCTGACCCAGCTTAACCCCCCCTTGCTGTGGTTTAGACAGGCTCTTTTTGCGTTTACTACAGACAGAGAGCAGACTTATACCTTACTGCTATGGATTGGCTCGTTTGGGTTAAGTGGTCCACTTTCCCAGTGACAAAAGCTTTGTAGGCATGTCACTGTGGACATTCTCAGAAAGGGAAGGGTGTGTGTCTGCATGGCATACCACACCCTCAGCCACATTGGGTATAACCATAGCATTATATAGAAAAGGCCAGGAAAGAATGGTGGGCACCAAAGCTATGGTTGACTCTTCGTGGTTGACTCATTTGCTGACTCTCTTTTGAAATCTTCCAATGAGCTAAGTCCAAGATACAGTTCCAACAGAGTCCTGGGAACAGATCATATTGTCCACCAGGACAGCACCAGGTGTGCATGCCTTCACCCTGTGCTATCATCTGGTGTTATCTCAGAGGGTTATGTGTCCCCAAGCATGCCCGCATTACCTACTTGTCACCCCAGGAGAACACAACACAGACTCTCATTGCCATGACACTGTAGACTTGGGGCAGTGTCACGTCCTCTTTACTTCAGAACATTTCAGTTAAGAAATGCATAAAAAATAGTAATACTTGAACACTGGAGCAGGCTCCACAGGGAAATTGTCATGGCACCAAGCCTGCCAAGACTTCAAGGACTGTCTGGAAGACACTTTTAGTCATATGATTTAGCTTTAAGTAGTCCTGTGAGGAGCAAGGAGTTGGACTCAACGGTCCTTATGGGTCCTTTCCAACTCAAGATATTCTATGATTCTATGAGTCTGATGCTGTTATAGAAGACCACAGTGACAGAGAAGCAGGGTCATGTGCTGTATAATACAGATAGAGCTTCTCTCCCATTGAAGGCTTAGTCCCAAAGAATCATGATTGTGGGCTGGTCTGTACATCCCCCCACAGGCAGAGCAGGTTGTATCTCAGACACTGACTGATGTGCAGTTCCTCATTCTCCACTCAGCCTAGCTGATTCCTTTTTAAATTCTGGTTTGCAGGAAAATAGTTCTGATTATCTTCAACTCAAGAGAAAGAGGAATGTAATTTTTATTCACGGAAGCAGATTGTGTTACAGCTAGAAGGGCTTCCCCCCACTCTGCCTTCTTGTTTTCATTCCTATGAAGAGCCTTTGCAGTATCAAAGCAGGAAACCTCAAAACAGGGTGATAAGGAAGTTAACTCCTTCTGGGTCTGCCTATGAGGTGGTGAGTCAGATGTGGTGTGGTCCCTCATCAAGCAACAGAAAAGAAAAAATGAATAGGACAGTTTTCCCTACCATCTGAGTTTTGACCTCAAGCTCAGGAAGAGAGGAGCATGAATTCAAAACACACAAGAAATGTTAAAGTTGGCACTTACACATTACAGGTCATGACTTAGAGGTGAAGGAAACAGAGCTATGAGGAAGAATTGAGAAATTCCATTCGTGATGTGGGTCTGGTGGAAGCAGGGTGCAAGGGGAAGGCAGGGGCACAGTGGTTTTGGGAAACGGAAGGAGTAACTCAGAAAGAGGGAAGGAGGATGATATGATTCACATGCATCAGCATTCCTGAGCTCACCAAGAGGGACTCTGGTGTCCGGGCTGTTGGTCCCATACCCATAGGTGCATTTTGGGGTCAGTAGTGACTGAGTGCTTGTACATCTGCTGTACTGCCCTCGCTGTAGGCTACATGGCACCCTGAGTAGCTTCCAGCTAGCAAACTGTTTGTCTGGGAGGAGGAAGGCCATGAAGGGGGAAACAATGACCTGAGCTTGTGCGTGATCCCTGCTCATCGGACCACATCCCTGAAATCCTGTTCTGCTGAGTCAGTGTGGGACATGTGCATTTTGGTTTTCTGCTGGGTGATATTGCATAAACTGTGACATCTACACCAAATCAGACGCTCCCTGCCTTGGCAAGTGGGAAGCAAGGCTTTGAAAACAAAGCCTGCTTGGCAGTTTGCCCCAAAGCTGACCTTATGTCCCAGTGCTTGTATTTTGAAACAGTTTCATCGCACTGCGTTTTAGCAGAAGTGATCTCCTGAGCTTAATCCCTCAGGGCAATTTAGTTGGAGGTCCAAAGTTTTGGGGACTCAGTAGTTGACAGTTATTGAGAAGTATTGTGTTTTGGTCCATTGGGAATAAGACCCAAAATGCAATTACAAGTATATAATTTTATTTTAAAATGGATACTTCATTATGTCTGGATGCCAGCCTCTGCCCATTAGACCAGTCCCTGTAGCTAGTCGTTTATTTTGGAAACACACAAATTCCAGCCAATCACAACAATAGTTTGATCATCAAGGAATAAAACTTTTTATAGTACCTGAAAGCCAACCTTAGCTTGACTATTGTACCTGCTTGAATGTATTTTTGTCAGGAACCTACTGGCCTTTCAAACTTCACAGAGAGGAATGGTGGAAGATGCTAATTCATCAAAGTTTGTGACATTTGTTTTTCAATGCTGAGAGATCCTTCCTGTAAGGATAAGGCCACTTTTAATTTTAATTTGAGCTGCAAAGGAAAACTACCCTTGCCGTTTAGGTTGAGTCAAGATTGTTGTGGCACTGAATGATTAATATGAATCCCTGATTCAGTGGCACTGAAATAAGCCCCTGACATGGAACAGGAAAGCAGTCTCACATGGAACAAGCTTATCTGACCTGTCTTCATTGAGAAGCAAAGGGAAAAAGGAATACTGAAGTGGGTTTTTGCTTTGTACAGGTTTCATATCTGCAGGAGAGGAATCTGGAGGCTAAGAGCTACTAGACTCATTAATTAATCTCTGAATTCCCACTTGACTGGTTTGCCTTTGGATGTACCTTTTTAAATTTGATTGCATCTTAACTTGTAGTGGACTGTAGAGCTCTGACCAACCTCAAACTCTCAGACCTGCAGCTGGGCTGGTTTTCAGCAAGAATTTAGAAAAATAACTTAGTGTCTCTGGTTCAGCATACCCTTTTGAGGAAATTATGACTTTTTTGGCCACTCTAAACCCTCCTAAATTCCTGCCTGATCAGATTTATTTTTATTATTAGCAAGCGATCATGGTACAGGATTAAAGTGTGTATACTTATTCTTTCTAAAACGAGTTATTAACTAGTCCATATTAGGATAAGGAACTGGCTCTGGATGACTTTATGTTGGGAAGGAAAAAGAGAGACATTGGCATTAGTGCCAGGGCAATTTTTGTTGTTCAGTACATGGAAAACAGGTCAATTGACAAATCTAGGCTTATCTATTAGTTATATTATATTTAGTTAGATTTTCAATCAATAAAATTCAACATCCTTGTCAAAGCATAATTTCTAGTTCTGTTCATCATTGAGAAATTGAATCTTGTGACAATCTACAGAGTGGTAATACAACGCTTATCTTAATTACTAGTCATGGCCAAACTAAGATTAAAGAATTCTTATAAGTCTTTCTTAAAAACTGAATAGTTTGGGGAAAAAAAAAAAAAAAAAACAACTGTGAAGAAATGAGGACACCCTGCTTTCCCTGCATTCACATCTATTTGCTATTTCTTTCTGAGCTTCAAAGAGGTGACTGGTTTGGGATGAAGAATGGAGATGACAGGTAAGGTGCCTCCAGACCTACAGGGCCAGGTCCACTGCAATACCTGAGGCATGAAAGGCCTTTGGCTCAGTCAGGTGCTTGCTGCACAGCCAGACAGGGGCTGCTCCTTCAGGGCTGCAGGAGAGTGGCTCTTCTGCTTTCTCCCTGACCACACTGCTCCAGGGCAAGACAGCAGCTTCCCTCCTGGAGGCCCCCTCTTCAAGATAACACCAGAGCTGCTGCAGCCTAAAATACCAGCCTTGGGCTGGGAACAGTGAAAACAAGGTAGTCTAACAGGCAACTGAAAAACCACAGGCTGAACCATAACCAACCCTGAATGTCCTTGATAGTCTGGAAGGGTTGAGTTTAAAGGATTAGTGGATGCTGCCACAGTCTCTGCAGGACACAGCCTCAGTCCTGCAAGATGAAGGGGTCTAACAGGGAGTCTTGCTTGCAGAAAACCCTAAGCCTTTTTTAATGATCATGTCTGCAATGTGCAAACACTAACAAAATGCTGACTAAGTTCCTACTGCCAGAAAATGAGAGGTTTGATTTAAAACCTAGGATGCATTATTTTGGGACAGCCTTGACTTCAGCTTTTCAGGTCTTTGGTGAGGAATCCACAGGGAAAGTCACATGCAGACATGCCTATATGCACAAACCCAGAGAAGGTCATAAAGTAGACCTTCAGCTTTAGTTTTGCTCTAGGATCTACCCTGTTGACAAATTCTGATCACAGTTACAGAAATTAAATGGTCACATGGCCTGCCAAGACAGGGACTGTAAGACCAAAATCAGATGGAACTCCTCTGGATGCTCCATGCCTTTGTGATTACAGCTCTCTTGTAGAAGAAGTGATCTGGAATGCCCTCAGACTGGAGGACGAGTTGCCATGGGGTTCTGGTGTCCATAAGGAGTACTCTGGTCAGAGGTTTCTTGCACTGCCTTTCTCCAACTGAGTCTTGAGAATACAGAATTGTCATGTTGTCAATGTCCCAGAGAACCCCAAAGGAGTGAAAATCCCTTTCTGCATTCTGAAGTCTCTAAAGTTTCTTATAGATCATTTCTTAAAACAGCTTACAGGCCATCCCACTGTTTCATAGGTTCATGTGTCCCCCAGATGTCATCATACACTGCACAAGGCATGAAATCACTTAGCTTAGATGCCCTATTGCATTCCACTGTGCTGTAAACTCTGATGGCATCCTTATCTAATTTTTGCCTCTTAAAGGAAACATCTAATTTAGTTCTGCTATCAGCAAGGGTGGAAGAGTGGAAGAGTGAGATCTCTGAAAGCAACACAAGGCTAGGGTGGGCTGGAAATAATGTGTCTCCCTCCACTGACTAATGAGGTCACTAAGGGTGAAGAGGCACTTCAATTATATAGATGAGGCAAAGTCAAGCATAAGCCCTCTGAAAGTCCAGAGTGGGACCACTGAAAACCACTGCAATGTTCATCTGCTCTCACATCTGTAATGTTTCATGTGCCATCTGCTTCATTATTGGGGTTGTAGGATTTTCTTGTACGTAGCCTCTCTGCATGTGTTTTAGCCTCCACAGTAGCACAGAGCTTGCTGATTTTCTTGCCAGATAATGGAAGAAAAAAGTAGGTGGCTCAGCAGGATCTCTCAGGCATCATTTGGATGGGGACCAAGTGAATGCTAGGATCTGAATAGAATAAAATTTTAATGGAGGGTTTGTGATTGAAATTTGGATTTTCTGCTTGGTTTTTTATCTATTTCTTTTTCCTATTTTAACTCTCATTATCTGGTTTCCATGGAAAACTTTTTCAATAGAGCAAGAGAACAGCTTCAATATTTTTCTTACAAAAGTTAATGAAGAAATAAGATGCATCTCCGTCTCTTTCTTTTTAAAGTCAAGAATCTCAAGCATGGAAAACTGAATTAGCCAAAATGGATTGGTTTCTCCTGGCCTCCATTTTCCTTCTTGAAATGTGCAGAGCAAGTAAGAGCTGCTAGTCAGAACACCATTGAAAATGCCCTTAAACAACTGCTCTATTTTTTTTGCTTTAGAAAAGCCATGCGTGAAATAAGCACACATTCACAAGGCTGCCTGTCACTAAAGCAGTTTGATTATGTTGCAGGGAGTGCCAGTTTAAATTGCAAACTCAGTAGGCCTTCTTGGAAGCTTCTTCGTTTTGCTCATTGGCAAAACAACTTGGAATATATTTTTGGCTTAATCCAGCTTAATCTGATCTGTTTCACAATGCCATCTGGATCTCATCAGGGGCTGGATGCTCTCAGTATTTGATCCAGGCAATTTTTTCCCCCTTAATGGCTGTTCTTTAAGAATTAAGTATTTTGGAGAAAAGTTGTTCCCAGTTAATTCTTATTCATTGTGTGGAAGACATCCAGGAGCAGCCACTGAGATATTTATTGCCGCTAAGGAGCCAATAGCTAATTGTATCTGAATCAGTTGCTATCAGTTGTTGTCTTGGGAGTGGCTCAAAAACATTTCTGTATCTTTCAAGGATGGCATATTCCTTACCAAATGTTAAGCCTAAGTAAGCACCTGGTAGATTTGGATGACAGCACAGTGTTATCTCAAAGCATTTCTCAGTGACTGATATGTCTTCCAGTAGATGATCCTACTTTCTGGGAAGAAAAACTTTCTAATGATAAGGGTAGTTATGCTCTGGCACAGGTTGCCTAGGGAAATGATGAAATCTCCATCACTGGAGGTTTTTAAGAACCGGTTAGACAAGCAGCTGCCAAGAACAGCTGATGTATAGTCAACTCTGCCTTTGGGCACCACTAGATGACCTCCTGAAAGCCCTCTGAATATTTTGATCTGTGAGTTTATAGATGAACAGTGAACCAATCAACAAGAAATTACAACAAGGGAATTGGAACAAATATTTTGTTTGTGTAAGAACTAAAAGTACAAACAGAATAAAAATCACACTTCATTAAAAAAAAAAATAAATCTGAATCATTAGAGAGATGTCTACAAAGATACGGACCTAGACAGTTAGGTGTAAATGTGGAGAATCCTCATTCCAGAAAGAAACAACCTACTAAAACCAACTGGAGAGAGCCTAAGTACTGTCAAAAGATTTAATTTATATGGCTTAAGGGAGAGATACACAGTTGGAGAATGTGTTTTGAGATGGTCTGCTGAAGTATATTTAGACTACACAAGGCTACCCGCCCTTCACCTTTTACTCAGACCTTCCAGATATAGAGGCCCACATGTTCCAGAGCCTTAGATGCATGGTTTAACACAGAGCATGATGGAGACAGAAATTTACTTCACAACTTCCTGTATATGAGCCCCTTATTCAACATATGTGAAAGAAATCAAACATCATATTGCATCCCAAGAGTCTAACAACCTAAGGTCAACTAAATATGATATTAAAATATAGGCATGGCTGTCTGCCTTTTGAACAGTGTCCACTGGACATCACAGTGGAAGGGGGTCCTGAGCAAGCCAAGAATTGACTCAGCATAGAGCCACATGGACTCCTGCCATTGGGCAGAGTGGTATGGAGGCTCAGGAGTGAATGTATGGCAGTACCAAGGTGAGGAAAGCACAGGTGGATGGCCATCTCCATGACTTTCGCTCCTGCAGAGCATGTTGCACCTCCACAATGGACTGGGGCAATTTGGAGGTTTGGATCTTTTCCATCACGAGCAAGCACAAAGCACTCCCTGGTTTAGGGCTTTTTTTCTTTTGCTACATTCCACTATCTGTACATGCATGCTTTTTTAACCTGTAATTAGAGAGTTTCCAATTTAAAACTCATATAAAAAATGGTTACATTGCTTGCCTGACTAAAATTGTTAGCTGTGACCAGAACAGTTTTGTCCTGCTTTTTCTCACTCATCTGTCTTTTTCCTGACTCACCTCAGTAGGACTTTTGCCCTATGCAAAGCACAAACACACATGTTACTGGGATGCTAGAACTAGGTCACACACTCTCAGGAAGGCTTTCCCATTCCTGAGCCAGGTCTCCTTACTGTGTCCCTGGGGCTCCTCACTCATCTATGTTTTCCCAGGCTGATCAAGCAGCACGGTTGGGACATACGGGTGCAAGTGATGTAGAAAGAAGACAAAGTGAAGGACAGTCATTTGCTAGACACCACAGTTTGTGTTGTGTATGTAATACATGTGTCTTCATTTAGGAGGAGATTTTGTAAATTTTTTTATTTTAGCATTTGATCAATGCTCTCAGGCACACGGTGTGATTTTTGGCGTTGTCCTGTTCAGGGCCAGGAGCTGGACTTCAATGGTCCTTATGGGTTCCTTCCAACTCATGATAGCCCCTCAGAGGGCTATGAAAGAGAGGGGAAAAAGGGAGGGGGAGTGAAGTCTGGATAGCCTGCTCTTCTTTCCCCTCCTCCATTATGAGGACCACTGAACTGGAGAAGTCTTCTCTGTTTTTTACTTTGACATCTAAGATCCTTGGCCTTCTGTACAGAAGGGATAATCTTTTAATTTGTTGCTTCTGTTGAAGGCTCTTAAAATATTTCCCCAGAGTGTTGGTGGCCCACCTTTTATTTATTGGAATAGCATTTCTATGCACTGACAATGTCGTCTGTATTGTGCTGATGTATCAGGTTCTTTCCTTGGCTCTTACCGAGTCTTTATTGAGACCTCCCACTGACTCAGGGAAATCAATATGAAGTAACATCTATTTTTCCTGTCTTACCCTTTCATGTGCTTTTATACCTTTGAGGTCTGATTGTACAATGAAACCACTCTGATTAGGCCAGGCCTAAATGATTACACAAATCTCAGAACTGTGCAGCAGCAGGTCTGATGGGAATTTAGCTAATTAGTGACTAAAAAGATTCCAGGCTTTAGCATGAAGTGAATAACCCATCCTAATAAATGGAAGTGAAGTGCAATGCAGAAGAAACACTGTTGCAATACTGAAAAAATATTTTAGATTCTTCCCCCTTATTTAAGGAGTGTTAAGAGGTAAGACATGGGGTAAGATCAAACATACTCAGCGGCTCATTAGCACAGTCCTCTGATCCTGTCTTCATAGCAGACCACTGTTCCCTAGTTGTAGACTGAAGTTTATTCCTGAATCTTTATAATCAGTTCATTTGTGTACCCGCATTTTGACATCATTCATCTGGTACAAATGTAATTCTTAATACTGTAAGATTTAGACCAGAAGGATCTTGGGCATTACAGAGGAAACAGATATTATTTTTACATGATGAAAATTTGAAGTTCATCTTCGTCAAACATATGGATCTACTTCCATTCAGTTTTATATCCTGCACAACTTGTCATAATCAATGTGATAATAGGAGTAAGAGGTGATAGATTTTTTAAGTCTGTTACTCTTGTAAACAAATGATCCAGTAATGCAATTTGCAAAGGCCATTAAAGTGAAATCAAATGCTTTTATGGGTTATGCATAATTATTGCTTTTAATTTGCAAGCAGGCCTGGATCATATTTAAGGCTTAGATGAATTGAATTACTTCTTCCATCTCATCTTCCATATTAAATCCCACGCTCTAAGAATCAATTGTAGTTTTAAATCCATCCCTATATTTCAAAATAAATCTGCCATTGTCTGTTAAGTTTTTTCCTGCCTTTCACACCTTTTAAATGTAAGGCTTTTCTGGGATGTCCAAAGCTTTGACACATTCTACTGAACCCTGCTAAGGGGATATTTTGGTGTACCAATAAAGACCTGTGGGAGTGAGGACTGTAGCGAAAGATCAAGAAGTAAATAAAAACATTAAGAAGCAAAGGTGTAATGAAACTGAAGATTTATTCAGGAGACAAGAAAAGAAAGTTGGTTGCAAGGACGGTAAACAAGAAACACATTGTGCAAGGATTGTGTGTGAATGAATGGATAGAGATGGGAAGGGTGGTTTTGTAGGTTGGGTCTGTGCCCTGACACACACAGTTCTTAGAAATTACTCATTCAGATACCTAATATTTCTGTCCTTCACTTTTCTGCCTATAAAACATGGATGATAAAACAATTGCTAACTCACCAGGATATTTTGTGACTCATTTGTGCTATTTAGAAAGAGGGTGTGTAAGAAGGGGCACAAGTGTGGCAGGAAGAAGGGAAGAAACAACCAAGATTAAACAGAGAGAAAAAAATCAGAGAATGAAGATCCCGGAAGACTAAATTAAGGCAGGCCAGAGGAAATCTGGGTGGTTTTGCATCCTCATTATTAGTTTTTCCTCCAAAGATATTCCACATGCTCGATGTGGCTGCCTGAAGTGTCAGCTGCTTTGGAGGGAGAAGGAGGGTGGGAAAGTCAGGGCACTCATCAGTTCAGCTTTCTTCTTTACAATACACCAAAGTCTTGTTGAAACCAGGGACTCTTAGGACAGTCTCAAGGCTGTGGCTTTCTCTCAAGGATCATATGCTTTTAACTATTTGCAGTACTTGTTTCTTTTCAGCAACAACAACCAACGCAAGTTACGTTTGTTATTCCCCTCTATCAGCCTCCCAGCTTCCCTTTCAGCTGACACTGAAGTTTAGCTTCAAGCTCTAAGCTTATAAAGTCTTTGAGGAAAAGCCTTAATGAGGATCTGATCCTTTTAAACTCTGATCTAATTACTGATAGTACATTGTTTCTATTTTGGATGCTGCAAACAGATCAAATTTGCATGTTTGAAGGCAGCACTATTAGATGGACAAGAAGCAAACCCCACCCTGTAGGTTAAGTAAATTTTCATACATAAATAAAAACATGAATAACACCTATGTAAAGCAGCTGGCATAATTTCAGAAGTTTGGGAACTGAGCCTGGGGAACTACGGGAGTACAGAAACATTTTTTCTTCCTTGCTGTATGTTTACTGCTTGAATGGTAGCAGAGGAGATTTGAGGCCACAGTGGTGTAATCTGCTAAATGTATCAGTAGGGAAGAAGGGCAAAGAGGACTGAAAACTAAAGACCCAGCCATGAAGACTGTTCTGGAGTGCACAGAAGGATTACCCAGAGCATGCTGAAACCTCATAGGCTCTAACTCAGTGAGAGCAAAGGAAGGCAAGGTTGGGTCTTACAAGCCAACACTTTCACTTGATCTGTTGCTGCAGCTTCAGAGTTCTGTGTGCTTTTATCATGTGTATTTATCACCACTGGGATATGATTCTATGCATTGAGCTCCAGATGGTGTATGAGGATGCTCTTCTTGTCACATGCACTGGGTAGCTTTTCCCGTTGTGGAGCACACGTGTGCATATTTCTATACAATGAGTGCTGACAGAGAAGACCTATCTGAGCTGCAGATATGGACACAGTCAATTTACAGTCTGTGCCTTCAAACCCCCATGTTTTTTTCAAAAGATTGAACAGTGTTACATGCTTTCCTGGCTGCAAAACTGTCAGTCACTGCATGGATGCCTGTGCTGCTGTTTGACTTGGCTGGAAGCCTTCAGAGTGTCAAATGCTACCACTGGCAAGCCAGGTATGAAGTGAATTTGCCATGTACTGCTTAATGGGGTGTTACTGTAACTTCAAACCCTCATGGTAACCACTTCTAGGTTAACACCCTTCAGAAACTAACCAAAAGACAAACAGTAAGCAGGAGAAATGTTAAAATGCTATTATGAGCCATGGTTTTGTCCAATTAGCAGGCTCTGCTTTAGGCTCGACTCAAGTGGATTGTCTATATAAGGATATATTAGTCATTTTCCTTTTTTATTTTTTTTGACCATAAAAACAACAGATGTGATGCTCTGTGGTCAGCATAGACAAGAATGATTCATGGTTAGGCATATTTAAACCTCCACTAGAAAACTATCCATCTGTGACCCCTTCCACCTCTTCCCCCTCGTTTCAGACAATCAGAGCCAAAAACACCTGTCACATGACAGATCTCAAAATTCATCAACAATTCCTTCCATATGTCTTAGTTTTGAGGTGGCTGGGAGATATCAGCTGCTCCTGCCTAGTCTTTTGGACTTTAGCAACACTAAGGCAGCAATGAAGAAATTCTTGTACTGCAATGAAGTGGGTGAGCAAAGGAGCTGTTACCGCTGAGCAAGAATCAATTTGATCTTGTACAACATGGCAGGTTTGGCTCTGATGCTTGTTTTATAGCCATCCCTGGAGCATTTTGGTGAGGAATTTAGCAAATGTTGGAGTCCGTGCTTTCAGATGAAGGTGTGAGAGAGGGATGGGCTCAGAAAGCAAGGAAAAGGGACTGTGGGCATGGAGTATGGAAGAGGTCAGCAACGAGTGCTCCGCCTGTGAAGTAATTGTAGGAGGAGCTGGGAAGCAGAAATTGAGCCACTGAGGCTGTGTGTGGAACAGTATAGGACTTGGAAAAGGAGGGAATCAGAAATCCTGTTATGTATGGGCTGGGGGTCTTGGGGAGCTGGCATTTGAAGAAGTGTAAGGAATAGGCAGGAGAGAGGAAAAGGCTGTTATCCCATTAACATTTTGGTGGCAACATTGAGTTTACTTGGCTACCCCTTATGCATAGCTAGATCTGTGTGGAATTGCTTGGAGCCCCAGGGGAAGTGCTCTGCTGAGTCTGGGAAGTAACTGCACACCACTGGGTGCTGTACAAGAAGTTTGGTCTTGGTTTTGAAGCAGGACTGAAAATCTGGGACTGTATGTACTGTTACCCTCCTGTTAGTGTTGCTGTCAGGTCTGTTATTCTGCCACTTCATTAGTACCTGGATATCCAGGCCTCCGAGAGCTGCACACCCAAGGAGTGGCCTGCTAAGGTTTCTGCTGAATGGTGACTCATGACTGAAGTGACATCTCCAGAGGAAATTAAACTGATGATCTGAGTCTCACTGAGTAAAGAAAAACAATGAGAGGTATATCAGTGTTTAAAATATGTAGAAAACATAGCACAGTGAAATTCAATGTAGGTAAAATAAGCCAGACCTCTAGAGGTGATGTAAGGTTTCCTCCCACAGAAAGGAGAAACTGGTGGATAAATAAGCTTGAAAAACTGGGATGGGGGACAGGCAGTGGAGATGAGACAGCTCTGATGAACCTTGTCTGACAACTGATCAGATGTGAGATTAGGTACTGTAATGTGGAGTACAAACAAGACAGGCCAATGAGCTTTTACAGCTGAAGAATCAGAAGTGGTGAATCACAAAGAAGGAAAGCCTTGCTTTTGCACTCTTGGCTTCTGGCATGGAATAGACTGAACCCCTACTGTGCTCTAAAGTACAAACATATACACATAGAAAGCATGTTACAAGAACTCCAAGGCTGCAAAATTCAGCTTTTCCAAATTAGACCAAGAGTGAAGCCTCCTTTTGGACTTCTAATGTCATAATAATTTTCTATGTCTATTTCCTGGCACAGTCTTTAATTTCCTGATGGAAGGCTCAGAAGCACTGCTTACTTCAGTGTACAGGACAACACAACCTTCTGCCTCATCCTGTGACAAATCCGGCTGCTTGTTCCAATCTTTTTCTCCATGACCAGCTTCATTCCGGCACCTTAAGTTCTCCTATCTCAAATTCCAGTTTCCTCATTCAGCAGGTCCTCTAATGAGTTCTTACTGCAAATTCCCCAGTAGTTTTTGAGTGGAATCAACCTCGCCTAGTGAAAGGTGTTCCTGTTCGTGGCAGGGTGGTCGATAATTTTTAAGGTTCTGTCCAACCCAGACAATTCTATGATTCTATGACTCCTACTTGGCACTGTAGCACTTTCATTTTGTCATCAATTTCTCTTTGCTGATGAGTTCTTCCCTTTCACCATTCCACATCTTCATTTTTGGGGCATATCTCCAGATTAGCTCCATGGCTGACCTCCTTCTGGGGCTGCTTGCCTCATGTTAGTCTTTTGCACACTGTGAATCTGCCCAGTTATACCCAGTTCTCATGTGCAACATAGGTCTTTGACAGGCTGTCCATTGCCTTTCCTTCAACCATCCATTTAATAGTCAATTGCAAGAAAGGAAGGGCTTCCTTATCTCTTTCTCCACTATCAGGCTTTTTTGACATTCATTTGTTCCCCATTGTCCTTCCTATTTTTGTATGTACTTTCAATTACTGTCTCTCGATCTTGCTCATTCCAGTCATCAAGACATGGGAACTTTTGACAGAGCCTTGCAAGGGAAAGAGCAGGAGTTTTTACAGTGGAGGAAACAATTGTTTCTTCCCTTTACTTGAGGGGGTAGGGTTTCCCACCACACATGAGTTCCAATACAAATCAGATTCACTGGGTTGTTTGTGACCTGTACATACCTGGGCAAGCTGTCCTGACCCAGGATCCTGGCATAGTGCAGGGTTTGTGCAGAAGAGCTGCCTGACATAAACTCAGCCAAACATATGCATGTTTCCTACTAGGAGAAATCCTCCATGTCAGTGGTAGGGGCTACATGGGCAGTGAAGCATCACATAGCATAAGAGTTGTTATGAAACAAAAAAGCTCAGCCGTTTGAAGTGATGTTCCTCCTGCACCACTACCCAAAACCTCCCCTCTGTGGGGAGCAGTGTGGACCATCTATCTCCACTTGCTCCTACCACCCTGATTATTCCTGTCTATCCCTGCATCCCCACTGCTTGTGGACCAACGCAACTGGTTGTCCACTCATCACTGAAAAGTGTCAGTGTTCTCCTCTGTCTCTTTCTTTCCATGTTTAGGTTGGGGTAACATTATATATTGTGGCAATTTTGAGGGAAGAACAGGGAAAACTAGTGATCCCAGTAAAAACTGTATGGCATTACATCAGTTTTGGGAGTCTGAGATCCAGTTGCAAGTAGGACCCAGCACTGAAGATCTTCTCTCTTTTTGCATTTGTTCTTTCCAGTCGTTGCTAAAGCAATTGGGGCATAAACCAATCTTCTTATGAGTTTAATATTTCAGTGCTGTTTAGTAGTTTTTAATATTTCCAAAAGAAAATTCATTAAATCTTGGTCAAACCACGGTTTTGTCCTTGATTGTGAAAACTGAAATCGGGGATCAGAGGCAGGTTTCATTTAGTTTTAGATGTAAAGAATATAGTTTCATTGATCAGAAATTATCATCATGATATAAGAACTGTTTACCTTCAGAATCTGTGTCAATAATGTATCAAGATGGCTCTCAGCACCTTGAATAAGTTCTCTACTCTGAAAACACTTTGAAAGTGCCTGACTGACATTACTGATTCTAGATACACACTTAGCTAAAATTCTACTCTATGTGAATGTGGCTCTTCAAGCAGTATCCTGTCTCCCTGTTAGAGAGGCTCACACAAGTTGTGCTTAGGTGTCAGTTACAAATTTTAAGTTCAAGATAGCAGAGAGTTGAACAAGCCACTTGTTACCCAGGGCTAGAGGCTGGCTTTTTGTCCAGCCAACAGAGATGTAGGGGCTGTGTTTTCTTAGCCAGTACTTATAAAGTGCCTAATGTGGACACTGTGACTGTTTGTCTGCAGAGGCTCTGTGGGGAGCCAAGCCAAACTGCTTCTGTTCCCCTGGGCTTTGGCTCCAAAGCTGGAGTGTTAGGGGCTATTTTGGGGAGTCTGAAAATAGCCCTAAGCAAGTGTTTATTATGTTAACAGGTAGCAAATGGTTGGAATTAACAATGGTACTAAGTGTGAGCTGCAGTTTTTATAAGCTTTCAAAAGTCTCCTATTAGTCTAGTACTGTTGGAATTTTAAAAAGTACATTAAAAACTGTGCAAATATGGCCATATTTTCAATCAGGATTTTTGAGAGTGGGCAAAGAATGAAGACAAGGATGAGGTGCTTGAGTTAGTATAGCCTGAGAGATAAACAACAGCACAGATGTATCAGATATTATCTGCTTAACAACCAGAATGTTGTTTTCCAGGTATCAAGAATGATGAATATACAACAATCAAACTAATAATTTTTATTTATCAGCAAGAAAGCTTACTGTGCTGTTCCATGTCAACAGGCTACTGTGTAACATAAAGTGAGTTTTGTTTTCATACATGCGTGTTGACATCTCCCACACTCCTCTGAAGAAGCAACAGCAACAGGAGACCGAAGGGGGCTGAAGTGAGCATGGGGGCTGCAAGTGACTGGTCTTCACATCATGGAGCTCGTTTCTGCAGTGACAGAAAGATGGGGGGGGACACACAGGTTCCTGCCATGCAAGGTCACCCCTAGGAGCAGTTCTCTCCTATTCAGGGACCTCCACAGCACGAACAGCTCTTGAGCCAGCCCTGAGGGCTGAGAACCAAAAGCAAGCCAGGAACCATCCTTGTGGTGTAGGCGATTGAAATTCCCTGCCTGGGAAAGCTCCCTGTTGTACAGGTGCAACCTACATGTCACCATTGGCAGGACTATGAAGCTCCTTAGGACAAAGGAAGCTCAGAGAGCACCTCCCTCTTATGTGAAACATCTATATGAACCAGACTTAGAACTTCCTTAAAACTGGAGTTATTTAGGTTTGAGGTTTTGCTTTGGGCTCCTCTCAGTATTGACTTTTTCTTGCATTCGGACTGTCTAGGTCAATAGTAAATTTTTAAACCCTAGAAAGCACATATTTTTAGTTACTGAAGGAGACGGTTTTGATTTATTTTTAGGAAAAAAAGTTACTGTAAAGATAGTTTTAAAGCTGCTTATCCAGATACTGTCCTTTGGCACTATTGCAAACACACTCATGGTCAGTGTATATTGACTTTTGTCAGCCTTTCTGATGAGCTGTTAGCAAATGAGCTGCTTCTGCAAAGACTAACATCAATTTGTTTAGCAAACGTGACAAGACTGGTTCCTGAACTTCAATCCAAAATGCAAGAGGTTTCAGAAATCTCCATTTTAAAAACTCATCTTTAGTTTGGTTGTACTTATTATTACTTTACAGTTGTAATCATTGCTGTTAATAATCAGCTGAAGTATTGATATAAGAGCAGTATAATTAGTAACACTATTAGCTTTACTGAAATATATTGCTATTTTAAGTATCTTATTTTCTTTTCAGAGCATCTGGAAGCCTCAGATACATTGGGACACCATAGCATAGGCCATTACCTAGTCAAGCAGCAAATTCTGATTTCTGCTACAAAAATCTTATGATCTTGCTTAGGATTTGTTTGGCAACATCTATAAGCTTGTAACAAACTCTGATTATGATTTTATTTTCAACTGAGGAAACATACTTACCTTAAAAAAAATCTTGCTGCATTGTAGGCAGGATAAATGCCAAGTGGAGGACATAACTCCAAACTACATGGCAAAAATGTAGGACAAGGATGGGAAGCGTTTCGCACAACCATTACGTGTGGTAGAATTGATGGAGCCCTGGCTGATGTATCCAGTGTCATCCCCCTTTGCAGCTGGAGCTTCAGAAGAGCAGGGGGATCACAGGTTCTTGTATTGCTGTCACATGAAGCAGTGACAACTGCAGGACACTGCAACAATGCCTGCACTTTGCTGAGCTTCTCAGGAGAAAAAGAGTCTGATTCTGCTTCTTGAAGTCATCTTCAGTTCCATCTGTTTCTAGGAGTTGCAGGTTGAGATTACACATTCCCTCTCCCTTCCCCTACCTGTTTGGATTTTTTTTGTGAACAATCATTTAATAACTCAGAAATGTAGTTTTGAGCTGACTCCAATATTCCGTAAATTTAAATAAATGGAACAGATGTGATGGAAAACTTTCCTTTGAGAGATCTGCAAAACGATGAGGGAGCAACATGCCTCTCTTCATTTGGTGACTTTGGATATTGCTCCCTTTGCTTTCCTATCGGACCTGAATGTTCCTCTAGTCAGCAGGTCATTGAGCATTTTAGGATGGTTTCTTTCCTATTTCTTGTGATCAGACTGTTTCACTTTGCAAGGCGTGATTAACTGGAACACTGAATGCTGCCTGGATCCCTCATAAAAGCTCGGATGGAAGGTCAGTCTCTGGGCCCTGTCTCTTTCCATGGAACACTGATCTTTTTCACAGTGAGGAGCTTTCCTACCAGGGACTGAGAAAGACTCCTCGTAGCTCTCCCAGGACCCTTGGGCTGCAACGCATGTCTTGACCTCAAAACCCACACAACACCAAGCTACAGGTTGCTCCATCCATGCAGTGTTTTCATTAGTTTCATTCATTCCCTGCCACTCTGCCATTGGATTTTAGCTCTTCAAAAATAATCCACTGAGTCTCACAAAATTGACAAATGGTAGGTAAATTCTCAGCCTTGTTTGCTGTCCAGTCTCTTCTCCATGTGATTTGTGCCAGATAGTAGCTGTACTTAAGAGTCAGTTGAGCTAATAAAAACATTCTTTATCTCTGCTTAAGGGGAGATTAAATGGAGGTATATCTATCCTTTACTTAAGTAGAGTTTATCCTGTATTTATTGTAATAATACCGGATTCCCTGTTGAACAAAGGATTTTGAAGTGCACCTGAGGGTTTTTTTGGCAACCTGACAGTCACTGTGTGATACCTCCTGCAGTCCCATTACACTAACTTCTATGGTTTTCTTACTGATGTCCTCTGTTAACTGCCTGCATTACTGTTTGGCACATTTATCAATAAAGTGACTTGATTTCCATGAGTTTTATGGGCTAGAGTCATGCTGTTATTCCTGAAAGTATGCTTTCCTGAGATAAATTGTGGGAAATGATAGCTGAAAAATGTCAAATTTAGAAGAAAGTGGGTGGAAACCTGAATTTTGTCACTTACACTTACTGCTTCAGCTGGCACTAAATGAGAGTTTTCAGCTCCCCGCTCCCTCCCTCACCTCCTTCATGGCAGCAGAGTGTGACTGTGCCTAAATACGATGCTGTGACAGGGTCACAGTGAACTCCTCTTCCTGCGGTCCAGGTGGAACACAGTGTACGGAAATGCTGTTGCACAAACATAAGCGCTTTACACTTGTAAATGTTACACCCACCTACGGTTACAGGGAAAGGGTTTCCATGATGCATTCCTGGTCTTCTGACATAGTTGCATCAATTTATATGCATGCTGAGATTGAGGCAGGGGAGTTTTGGGGGAGCAGTAGGTGTTTTGGGAAAAGCTGCTTCTGCTTACACAGGTGGGTAACCCCTGCAACACAGAGGATGCTGCAGCACAGGGCTGCCCTTTACTCAGTAGTGGGAATTTGGTCCTGTAACCCCAGTGCCTGTTCTGGTTCCTTATTGCTTGAGAAGAGTGTTTTGCTTTAAGGCAAAGATTTTGTGTGCGGTTCAGAGAGACTGTGAAAGCCAATTTGAGAGTATTATATAAGCAGAAGTAGAGATATTCCAGGCTCTGTGGTTTGAGAGGGTGATGTGAGGAAAGGCTCGAAGCCTGCTGAAAACTGGTAAGTACAGCCATGCAAAGTATATGGACACCCTGAAAAAACCACTTGGCAAGCTGCCCTTCTACAGCTTGTGGTATAGATGCAGGAGCCTGACTGGTGCCATTGGGTGGAGATCACCAGCTCCCAGTAGAGGTATGGCTGGTATTCTGTCTGCTAGGCACTCATTCTACATGCCATGAACCAAAAACTAATGTCCTCCAACTATTTAATCACAAGTCACACCTTTGGGCCTCTTTGTCAGCTCTTTCTGACAGTGTTCCAGGGTTCCTTAGTCATCCCCTCCTGAATGGCATGTCTTGTTTCTTTTTTCTCCTGGGTAGGCTAAGTTAAGTGCCTCAGGCAGTATTATAATTCAGTTTCTGCCATACAGCCTTGATGGAGCTGTAAGGATCTTGGTAACAACACAGACTTCATGACAAGGTACAAACTGTGAATTAGGCTCTATGACCTAATTGTGGTCTTTTAGTACTTGAAGGGACCCTACCATAAAGATGGAGAGGGACTTTTTGAAGAGCATGTAGTGACAGGACAAAGGGGAACAGCTTCAAACTGTAAGAGAGCTCAGATATTAGGAAGAAGTTCTTCATGGTAAGGGATGTGAGACACTGGAACAAATTGCCCAGAGGAGTTGTGGATACCACATCTCTGGAAGTGTTTGAGGCCAGGTTAGATGGAGCTCTGAACTACCTGATCTAGTGGAAGGTGTCCTTGCCTGCGGCAGGTGGATCGGAACTAGATGATCTTTACGATCCCTTTCAACCCAAGCCATTCTATGATTCTGTGATTGATTCTATGTGCATGGAAGAGTCTTGCCTGACATGCTCCAGCAGTTGTCCATCCTGCCCACTGCTAGTGGATCCTTGTCTGTGACATATGTGTGGTTTTGCAGATTGGGCTTCATGACAAAAGTAGATCTGTGGAAGGTAATTTAGAAGAGAGTCATGTCAGTGAGCAATGTTCTAGAAATCCTGTGCTTTGAAGAAAAGCTGAGTAACAGGACTGATTTAATGGAAAGAAATGAGTACTAGAGAGAATGATAATAGCCCACAGATATCTGTAAGATTATTGTATAATGGAAGGAATCCCTCTGTTTTCCTTGTCCGTGGTGGGGAAGATAGGTTTGGCTTTAAAGCAGACCATCAAGGAGTGTTGAGGTTAGATCAGCATTGGGGAGAGGGATTTTGTGGTATAACTGTGAATTCCCAACTTTCAGTATAAGCTGGACACTCAGAAGGTGACCTTGCTCTGAAGAAACAATGATTGGCTTAGTGAGGATGTGTGAGAAAAATGGCTGATATGACATGATATGAGTGTAGGGAAGTGTCATATAGCTGTAGGAAATGAACAGACTCTGGACCAGAGTGGAGGACCAGAACAGGGAGAACCCGTTCACATGCTCACTTGCAAGAAGTGCTCCTTAAAATATATGAGGATATCTCCCTAAATATTCAAAGCCTTTTTCTTCATGTCATCCTTGCACTCTGAAAAAGTTTTAGGAACATTACTGTGGCTTCTATGAAAAAGACAGGCATGTTACAAATAACTGTGTGTGGGTACTGAGCTGAACTTCCCCGAAATGTGGATTGTATGGATGCAGTGTTTCAGTTTACTCAAATCTACTGAATCAGGGCTAGGAGTAAATAAGATAAAGACCTTGTATGGGTAAATTTTTGACCTTGTTTATGTAAGATTTGGCATGGTTGGCTGCAAAGTCCTTTTTATTGCGAGAGCACAATTTTTCTACTGGAAATCAGGCATGGAAAGTTTTAGAAACAGTCATATGAGCCTCAAAGCTGAATGAAGTTTGTGAGTAAATGGTGCTGTGCTGTGTTTTATTAGTTGGGAACAGACAGTGGGAACAGTCCCACTATTACAAAAGTTTCTGGAGACAGTCTTCATAACCATGTCAGAATTTCCTTACCTGTCTCAAATGTTTTATGTTGGTGTGGAGGGATGTGAGAAAGGAAAAAATCCAGCCATACTCATCCATTTCTAAGACGAACGCTGGGGAAATAAATAGTATTTGATCAGTATTAAAAAGCTCTGTTGGCCTTTTCTCCAAGAATTTTTGCCTACCTCGCCCTGTGAAATGGATTCCAAATTTGGAAGGGTAGTGGTCTTGCATTAATGATGTACCTTTGTATCTGTGGGGAAATCTGTTGGTGCTTGCAAAAATCTCATCCCTTTATAAATAACTGGCTTTGTGACTTACATCCGTAAAGGCCGTGCTCCTTTTTGCACAGTCTTGCTGAGGGGAGCAACTGAGTGAACAGGGATTTTCCTCCAGCTTAAGTGCTGCATCTCGTCCCACATCTGTGTCCAAACACAAACATTGTGAGTAGTAACTGCACTTCTCTTACAGTCTCAATCCTCTTGCAATGGGGGAAAAAAGGCAAGGTTTGGGAGAACTGAGTGAGAGGTCTGGTTGAGAAAACTTCAGCTGGGTGAGCCAGATAGCCAGTGGAAAGGAATTGAAGAGGAAAGGGGTCGTTTAGGAGGGATCACTGAATGACTAAAAGAATTGTGGGGTTGTGGAGTGGCTGAGGTTGGAAAGAGCATAACAGAAAGAGGCTTGGGAGCCAGAAGGGAAAGCAAATATTAGCTGTGATTCTAATTGCTTGAGAAGAAGGTGCTTTCTCCCTCTCTCTTTCTTTTATCCATGAAAATAAATTAAATCTAAATAAATACATCTTGATATGTGCACAGGAAATAAACCAGTGATGGAGTTAATCTCATACAACCATATACTTTCACCTGAACTAGACACCTATGGGCCCTTAATAGGCAATGGAGAGCAATTAGCACTTATTGAGACTGACTCACTTTATCTATTTTAGACGCCTTGTTTAAGGTGAGATGAATTTCATGTTAGAAAGGCTTGTGCGTGCCAATGTCAGGCCTCAGGTGACTATTTAATTTGGAATATCTCCTCTGTAGAAGTTTACAGCTGGGTGAAATGAATCCCATTCCTCAGTCAGGACTGGTGCCAAAGACATGGCCAACTCTATCCCTGAGCCTGGGCACGACACTAGGTGCGAAAATGCGCAGCAGACCTGACAGGCCAGCTTTGCAAAAGCTGGTGGGTGCCTGTCCCCATGCCTGGCTGGAGGATGCCATTCAAGAGCAGGGAGGAACATGCTCCACTTCAGGCTTTTCCCTGACAGCTCCTGAGCTCCAGGCACGCAGGTTCCAAAGGTTCAGAGCAGGATCTAAATACAATCATATTGACTTCACTAATTTAGTAGAATGACTCTACCAAGTCAAGAGTATTCAGAAGAATAAAATTTAGCTATCTCAATTCAAGCAATTGGCTTACAAATTATTTTCCAAACTACCAGCTCCAGAATTACCATGCCTGGCAATGGTGCTTGATTTCCTTCTCTATCTCTGTATGCATAAGGGGGAAAAGGGAAATGGAGTCCAGTGTGCAGTCTTGCACTCCTTGCTATTCTTGCATTTGTTTGATGTTTTCCATTAATTCCTGTGTTTAATGTTTCAACGGCTTTGTTTTCCTTTCCTCACTTTTGGGGAGGCTAATGGTGAGGACTACGTTATTGTTAGGCTTGGCATTACTTGATTAACTTTTTTCTTCCCTGCCTCTATGTGATTGGGATTTGTTTTTTTCCTGCCTCTCCATTGTAATATTGTATTTGTTTTTATAGTCAGTAGCTTGCTGTGCAGTTGCTTGAAGAAGAAGGAGTGCAAGCACGTTCCTTGGTTCTTATTTTGCAAGAGTTTTTTAGTTCCCTTCTGTTTCAGTAACCTGGCCTGTAATCTTCTGATCTTTTCCTCCTCCTCTGTTGCCACTAGATGGATGTGAATTAGTCCCCTCACTAGGTCTGTGTTCGTGTTAGATTTTCAGGTTGGATTGGATTGACTGACAATAACATTTGCTGTAGGAAATGTTTGTATGGGAAATGCCAACAACTGACACCACCACCACCCAAATCAGTTTGTAAGTACTTGAAACAGCTTTGATGCTGGGGAGGTAAAATACTGGGACATCTTTTTATTACTCACTTCAGCTGAGATGATATAGGAGCAATTGCAGCCAGCTAGAAGCTGCATTTTAACGGTTAAACAAATGAATTTGCCCAGTTCAGTTCCTGGTTTTGCAGTTTTGGTTTGGTGGGGCTTGAGGGAAGGGCTCTGCCTGCATCTCCCACAGCGGCTGGGAAGCATGACCACCCCAGCTCCACCCAAAACCAACTTTTTCAAGTACACATTCATTTCACACTACAGAACAACATGTTCCCTCCACCAGCCCAGCCCTTGGGTCTTTGTTCAGCCAGACTTCCACTGATGGTGGTTTGAGTCTCTTTGCATAGAGAGTGGGTGATAGAACCTCCCACTTGCAAACCTCTGGATGGGTGGATTGGTGCCAGTCTCCTCCATAAATCACAGCTCTCCTCCTCCCCCACCCTGGAAAAGCAGCCTGCCTGAGTGCTGCTGGGGGCTGAGCCTGCCCTGAGCATCCAAACAAGTTGCATCAGGGCTGGTACAACCTCTCTTGTCATTAGGAGCAGGGGGACTGCCAAGGTCACCTACCTCTAGGCACTCTGAGGGCTGTGCTGGCTAGAGGGCAACATGGAGCGGGAAGAAATTATTGTCACTGGGGCAAAACTTCCTGGATTTGCAAATCCATCTACCTACTTGGATGACCCTAATCATCATAACATCTGTATAATTAAATCCTATTTCTAACTTATCTTTTTCTCAACCCACCTTAAACTCCTTGCCATGCTTGATTTCTCTTCTTTGCTTATCATTTATCATTTGGCTGTATAAAGTATCTGGCAATCCAGTTTTTAGAAGGTGAAGTGTATCTTGTCCCCCTAAGGGAGGGAGCTCTGGGAGGCAGGACGGCAGCCAGCTCTTTCCTGGCAGTCATGGGAATGCTGCTGTGGAGCTGCCAGTCGGTGGGTGGGCGTAGCACAGCTGTCTCCTTAGGCTGGGTCCAGCCTGTTTGCAAATCTGGCTGAGGGGAGGAAGGTGAGGGTGACCAGTTCTCCCTCTGTGCCACAGTCATGTCGCATCTCTCCCTATGGCTCCTTTCTGATAACAAGCTGGCATCTGTGCTTTGGTGTATCAGAAAGATATAAAGCCAAACAAACAACAATTTTCAGAAAAAAGTTCTTTCCATGGTGTGTATGAACAGCACAGACTTCTTTCCCATTTTCCCAAGCTGTATGTGTCAGATGTGATTTCCATATGGCATCTATATCTCTCAGTACACCCACACTGGATGTATGCATTGGTATACCAGTGTCTGTGCTGAGCCACAGATAAGTGGTTAGCATTCCTTAGTCAACTGGAAACACTGTGTGTGTATGGGGTGTGTGGGGGTGAAGCCCAAGGAATATAAAAACAGGCATATGGCATTTTTTAAATCATTGCACAGATAAAAAAGAGAAATTATTATAAGGCAGCACTCTAAAATGGCATCAACACCCTTGAAGTAAACCCACTAGTGAGAGAAACCGAAGTGGAGGCTGCTGCACCAGCCTACAGCTCCAAATCCAGTATCTTGCCCCAGTATTTTTTGGTGCTCCATGTGTGCCAAGATTTCAGGCTATGTTCCCTCAAATGGAGGTTCTTGGGAGGTAGGTCTTTCTGCCACACTGGCATGACCATGGCTAGGACACCCCAAAATGCTTCTTCCAAAGCATGTGAACATCTCTGGTTTGGTTTACTGAACTCAGGTTGTAGTGACTCGAGTACAAAGCTGGCACTTTAGCCTGAGGCAAGAAGTGTGCTATATACATGCTGTGAACCCGATTCAGTTTCCTACACCAAACATCTAGTGCCATCTGAGGCATCCTTGGGTGCTTGGTATGGCCTCTGGCTGCCTTTTCAGTAGGGTATGGTTGTCCCTGTGCCAATGCCTCAGATGCTGTTGGTACCTGGAAATAGCTCCTTTCACCTGTGCTTATGCAAATAAATCAAGTCCTGAGGCTTGAAAGAGCAAGTTGTGCTAGTAGAGAGGCTGAAGCTTATTGGACAAATGGTTCAGTGAAGTGATGGTCCACAAGTGCATTATACTGAAGGCTTTCAGTGCAAAGAAGGTTCTGAGCAACCTGGTCAGGTGGAAGGTATCCCTGTCCATGGCAGGAGGGTGGAATTAGATGAGGTCCCTTCTAACCCAAAAGTATCCTATGATTCTATGAAAGAAGAAAATAGAAGGCCTTTGAAGAAGGCAGCATTTGTCCCTTACATGACAGTGTGAGTTTTCCTGTATCACCCATGAAATTCTGGTGCTGGTAGCCATAGCACAACAAAGCTACCATCTCTGTCTGAAGATACATACTTTCTTTCCCTTCTTGGAAATGCCTTTGTTACATGTCCTTGTAAGATGCCTCTTGTGTGGTCTTGCATCAAGCAGATTGAAATGTGGGGAAATCTCCCCTCTAGCATGGAAGGAATCAGAGACACTCTTTACAGATAATGAAGTGGAAGTAGCCTGAGAAAGGGCAGGGAAATTCCAGGCTGAGATCATCCCTATGGGGTTTGTGGGACTCCTGATTTGCTGATGTGGTGCAATTGGCTACAGATGAGCCTGCACTGATTGCACAGCACTGGGGCTTCTGCAAACTAGTGCCACAAGCAAGGTCACCTTGCTGAGTGGTCATGCAATGAATGACAGGATCTGGGAGATGCTCTTCTGACCAGTGCAATAGCAAACCTTGCTAGAACAGCCCAGCATCAGACACAGAGGCTTCTGTGCACAGCCGGCCTGAAGACCAGCTGTACATTTTTGGGAAGTGAACCCTGGCCTGTGGGAGACTCTTGCCTTTTTGAAAGGAGGATCTTCAGCCTGGATCTTCCCCTTGAAAGGGAAACAATGGCCTTTTCTGAGCTCCTTCTGCTCTTGGTTGCCCAAAGACCTTTATTTCATACTACTTTAGAGAGTACTTGGGCCAGCTCAGGCTTTACTGGCTCAGGGTTAGCAGGAGGGAGAACCCTTTGAACAAAGGCCTTCTATACTAGGAAATATTAAATCAATTTTATCCCTTTGGGACAGGGGAAGCTGCTGGTGTTTGTTCCACAGATTTGAAATAGCAAAGGGAAGCCTTTTCTGCTTTAGCCCTGGAGTTGTTTTTCTAGACAGAGAGTTTGAGGTTCAGATATGGGATGCCTATGTGAGGAAATAGGCAACCCATGTAATAAAGCATTGGTCTGTATTATGATAAATGGAAAAAGATTAAGAGGCAAAAGGAAATAGACTCTGACACCTGTTTTTGCTCTTTTTGAAATGCCTTGGGGAAATAAAAAAAGACAATAAGAGACTAGTGATCTGGATGTCTTAGGAAAAATGGGGCAAGGTGCCAAAACCTGCGTGCTTTCCACCATCTGGTAGGGGAGCAAGCTCCCAGAAGTTTGCTGCCCAGGCATATTTGTCCTCGTATTTGTTGGATATTGGAGAGGAAAAGAAAGAATGGGTGAGACATGAAGGATACACAAATGAGTCCAGTACCTGATGTCAGTGAAACTTCTGGGGCCAAGATGCATTGTCCCTCTCTGGCTATGAGGGCTAGAGTTGGGCAGGGTTAGCCACACAGTAGCTGCCAATGCTGTCAGTGTAGATGTTTCCCTTCCCAGATGGTCCCTATGCTGTTCAGACTGCTGGCATTCCTAATTCAGCTGTCCCAGCGCTGTGGCCTGACAGAAGAAAACTTAAATGGCAGTGTGGTCACCTAATCAGGAGCAAGTGGGTGTGACCACACATCACTGAAAAAGCAGACTGAAGAAGGAAACCATTCCACATCTTAAATAAAGTCTGTGTTACAAAGGCTGCAGTGAGACATGGGAGTTCGGGTTCATGTTCGCTTGTTGGGAGCAGAGCAATGTGTGAGGCTGGAGATAACCCTGCTGTGATTGGGGTGACAGCACAACTGCTCATCTGCAGTCACATAGCATGTTGCACTTTGTTTGGAGCTATTCTGGTACAATAGGGTGTCACTTCCTGGTCAGGGACTGGGAAGGACTCCCAGGGAATCTACAAACAGACGATGCAATTATTAACCGAAAGAGTTTTCATTGATTAATGTGATCAACAATAATGCGTTGAAACCTCAAATACACAGTACTGAAACCTTAACTAAGTGTTGATACTCTTTAAAACAGCATGGCTTTGAAAGCACTGGTGAGTTAATGGGCCCATATGGGCCTTTTCATTGGTTAAATTTCTAATTGCTTTTTCTCTTTTTGTGGTATGTGAATTGTTTCACTGCAAACAGCTGAAACATTTGAAAAGCACAAAAAGAACTCGAGGCTCAGATGCAATACCACTCAACAGTGCTATAACAAGTTACTGCAAATCATTGAAGGTAACTTTCTAGGAGTGCACTTTCAGTCTTTGAGAAATACAAGATAGTTTTATTATCTAACTTTAACTCACAGTGAAACAGAATTCAATCAAATGACTTTGAATGTGCCATTGGCCAAAAGTGTCAGTTTAACTGATAAATGCACTGGAGGAGACTTGAACTTGGGCTTGAGCTCAGTTTTCCCTCTCTAATGTTATGTGGAAAGTTCAATGCAATTTCTATGCAAACCTAGCCAAGGGGAAACTTGCTTCTGAGTTTTGAGTTAGTAAGAATGGACCAAACAATGTTCCCTCATGAAGATTACAGAATGAGGCCTGAAATTCAATATATCCTGAAATATTTTCTTGAAGGGTCTGATTTTGCAAAAATGTACTACTGACAACTTGGAACTCAAACCCATTCACTGCAAAGAACTCAACAGACCAACACTCAGCATTGTAATTTTTCAAATAGTGGTGTTCCCAGTGGGAACTTTGCTTACATGCTGGCAATTCTGTATTTTGCTGGAGCAGCTCCAGGAGAGACAAGCTAATGCCCTGTGTAGTCTGTTTTCATATTGAGCAAACCTTACTGAGATGCAGAAAAATAGTGATTTAAACTGATAAGCTTTCAAAAGAGAGCTGACTCACCTAGTGCCGTGAAATAAGGATTCCCACACTGTGATACACAAGAAAGTGTTGAACTTGTACAAGTTCAGTCCCTCATCCTATTCCTGGAGCTGTTTGGGAATCACCAGATACTTCTGCTTGGCTGGAATAGAGCTGCTAGTTTATAGCACAGTACAAATCCTTTCTTCTAGTTGTTGATGAAGGTCAGTGCTGGTGCTGTGTTTACAGGGCCAAAAGGGACAAGACAGTCAAGCAAACTCCATACCTACTTTGGATGAGAGCAGGAGTGTGGTAGGTGAGTTTTTTAATTTTAGATTTTATCAAGAATTATAGTGGCATTTAGGGTTCAAACATGTGGCAGGATTTAGTTCAGGATAGGTCCCATTCAGGATAGTAGACTGCTGCTTTGAAGTTAGACCCTGAAAATACTGTTCTTACCTTGCTCTCCAACAGGGAAAGAGAAAAACACAAAAATATTCCTTTTGATCTTGCCTGAAGCACAGTCTGAAGCTCAGTAAGAGGGCATGCTCTCTCTCCCTTCCAATGCCCCCTGCCATTTCCTTGACCTGACTGGACATGACAGAGGACAGATGGACAATGTTTGGGGTTGTAATCAAGGCCATGCTTTGCAACTCATAGAATTATTAAGGTTCAAAAAGACCTCTAAGATCATGGAGTCCTACTGTTAACCCAGCACCCCTGTGTTCACCAATAAGCCACTGCACTAAGTGCCTCATCCACACTTCCAGAGACAGTGATTCCACCACTTCCCTGGGCAGCCTGTTCCAATGCCTTGCCACCCTTTCAGTGAAGAATTTTTTTCTAATATCTAATCTAAACCTCCTCAAATGACCAAAATGATGTCTGGTGGTATCTTGCTTCAGTATGTGGAGCATGATGGATGTGACCAGTCCCAGGAACTTTCATGTTCTTGTGCTCTGACTTCTCCTCAGAGCACACACTGGTCTGGCTTTCCAAGTGTGTAGTCAGGCTGTGGTCCTCTCATTAGGAGGTGGCATGCTGTAACTTGGTCTCATCCCTTTGTCTGGAAGTGTTGCTAAACTGGAGAGCCAGTAAGGTATCTTTGTCCCCCATGAATACGACAGTGTCTTCTTGGCTTATGTGCTGGAAGCTCATCTGGAGTATTGCACTTGGAAAGAAAGAAAAGCCAGGTTGTATGTTGGGGCATGTAATAAAAAGAGTTTCAAGAGAGGGTTGCCAGTTGCCAGAAAGTATGTGAAGAAGGTTCAGACATTTAATTTTAGGCCACAGTGTAGCTACTTCTGACATGCTCTTTGCAAGTTTTCCCCAAGAAATTACAGGTAGAGGTAAATCACAATCCTGGACAATATACAGCTCTTGGGTAAACCTGGAGATTTTCTGCTAGAGATGGTGCTGGCTGTTTTCCTAATTACATGTGTATTTAAGTGCTTTCCCCTTACAACTTCATGAACTGGAAAGAAGCTAGCAGTGTTTAGTGTTAGAGGAGGCCAAAAGTCAAATATTTTTGAGAGGAAAAGTTACAAAAATAACAAAAGAAGAAATTTTTACTTGGAAACCATTCTGTGATTGAAATTTTTTCTTACAATTTTAACATTGAACTGTAAGCAGCTCATCTTAAGGACAGAAAACATAATGCAGGTTTGTACTTGAATACAATCTTCTTCTGCTTGGCCAGAATATCACCTATCTCATAAAGACCTGATGGGTCAGCCTGATTGCCAGGCTTCCTGCATCTCCCCCAACAGCACCTGGTTATCATCAATTTGCTGCCCTTGCACATCTGCTGGGCAGCTGGTGGGCTGCTGCAGAGCAGCCCCTGACCAGAGTAGTGCTCTACCTAGCACATTTCACTTGTGGGCTACAAATATGATGAAGGGCCTTGAGAGGAAACCATATGAGGAGTGGCTGAGGGCACTTGGCTTGTTCAGCCTGAAGAAGAGGAGACCTAGGAGAGACCTCATTGTAGTTACAACTTCCTCGTGAGGGGAAGAGGAGGGGCAGGCACTGATCTCTTCTCTGTGGTGATGAGCAATAAGACCCGAGGGAATGACCTGAAGTTGTGTCAGGGGAGGTTTAGTTTGGATATTAGGAGAAGGTTTTTCACCCAGAGGATGGTTGGGCACTGGAACACGCTCCCCAGGGAAGCGGTCACAGCACCAAGCCTGGCAGAGTTCAAGAAGTGTTTAAACAAAGCTCTCAGGCACACAGTGTGACTCTTGGGGATGGTCTTGCGCAGAGCCAGGAGCTGGACTTCAGTGATCATTATGGGTGCCTTCTAACTCAGGATATTCTATGCTTCAATGTGAAGAGTAAAGGGGAAGCTGATCCCAAAAGAACATAGCCTGAAATTGGATAACATGGATGCAAGTCATTTGAAGATGTGTTGAGTGTTTGTAAAGGAAACAGAGCTCAGGGACTATAACTATAACTATCTCCACACACACAGAGCGAAGCCTAGAGCAAAGGAGGCTGCTATAGCTCGAGCCCTGTGCTGCCTCAAAGAGACCCCAGCTCAGTTAATCCCCAACCAAGGTAATCGACCTATGAAAAGTCAGGTATGGCCTGATTCTATAAAGATCTGTTGAAAGAGAGAAAAAAGTTTCTATTTTGTAAGGTGTCTTTCTGAGTCGTCTGTACAAGCCATAAGAATATTGGTGCTATTTGTGCACAGATTCTTCTGGCTGTGATGTAAGATTCAGAGTGATTTTCCCTCACTTTGATGTATGCTATTACCTCTAACAAATTCCCAATACTTACTGCATAAGAAGATTAGGTTATTTTCTAAGTATTTTGTTAGAAATGCAAGATACCCTGTCATGTCATCAAAGGCAAAACACAATATTTTATACTCTGCAGTCATCTCTGGTCTTGTTGTACTCATTAAGTCCAAAAAGTAAGGTGTTCCCAGAATTTATATCCATAACAGGATTCTTGAATAACACCTGGCTTAGATTATGTTTGTGCAAGGAAGAGAGCAAAGTTGCAGGTGTCTGAGGGGCTTGGGAGATCTCTCAAGGTTGTCTTCTCTGGGACAGGTGGGAACAAATTGTTGCCAAACTCTGACCCAGCAAATTCACCTCCTAAATGACAGACATTAATTAAGAACCAACCCTAGTCTGAAGCCACTTGGGACGTGACTAAACTTCTGCAAAATAGTCTACTACACCTGAAAGGGGGTGAACAAAGCCAACAACTTACGTCCTGAGCTTTGATGCTGTCATGGCATGCCTTGCACACTGTGGTTGTGTTGTGGTGCAGAAGACCCCCAGCAGCCCATGGCACTGGGCTGTCACCTTCCTTTTGGCTGCAGGTCTTGATGAGTCGCATCCACCAGTTACAAGGTATGGTGCAGGACAGAAGCCCCAGCATTTCACTGCAAGCAGAAAAGGACATGCCCTGCTTTGGGGTACCTTTTTTGTCATCAGGGTGGCAAATGGTGGTGGATACTGGTGGGTGCTGTTCAAGGCATTTCATGCAACTGCCTTTGCCTCTGAGACACGCAGAAGCTGCTAGATGGAAAACATTTTGTTTCTAATCTGCTATGAGTGCATTGTAATATACGCATACTTGAAGCTTATAATTCAGTTTTCTTCAGGATATTGGAACACCTGTTTAAAGAATGCATTTGAAGGGGGAAATATTTGCTCCAATGCTAATACTGAGTATCTGCACAGACTTTAATTATCTTGAAGATTAGGACACTAGGTAGAGGTTTAAATACCACTGTTTGGATTCACTTGCTGATCTCTTGCCAAATGCACTGAAGGTAACTGGAATGTGATAAAATGAGAACTTGACCAATTGCCTGTGCTTGTAGACAGAGCTGCATAACCCTGTGCTTCAAGAGATAGATGTCTGTCTTCGAGGAACTGCCTGCCTTGAAGTAATACAATAAGGCATTGTTTCGTGCTGATGGGCTGCAAAGTGGGTAGAGATTGTGTATAAGGAGGCTACATCCAAAACCATCTGGCTCATTGCATATTCTTCCTTTCAGTCTCTTGGTGTTCCTAGTCAAGCTAAGCCATGGGTTGTAGGCACCACTGTGTAGAACACTAATATTCAGCTAAAGCCTCGAAATATTGTTGAGGAAACTGAGACGCCACAGGGGATCAAACAGTCTCCTGAGAGGTTCCTAAACATTGGCGTCTGACTGTTTTCACAAATGAACATCATTCAAGTCATTGGCCTGAAGAAGATCACAAGCTTTCAGATAAAGGAAGCTCCTCTCCCCTGGAAGGATTTCCTTTGGGCATTGGTATTTTGTGTAGGAAAAGTCCTCCCGCAGTTAACAGCAGTCAGTAGAAGAATTTGATTTTTGAGATGCCTGAGGACCATAATCCAGCCATAGCTGTTATTTCTGGAAGGTTTCTTTCCATTTTCTCTACCACTGGCTTCTCCAGAGAGGACTCATCATTAATGCCCCACTCTTCCTTCATGCTCTTCACGTGAGGGCTTGTGTGTCTCAATCCACTCTGTGGGTGGGAAAGGCAATATTTTGGAAATGGAGGGTGTAATTAGAAGCAGCTGATGACGACAGGATTCTGGATTTGTTTTCTTAATTTCAGGCTCTGACTTAAGGTGGGTGTTTTTTGCGTCTGTTTCTGTCCTGAGTCATTTTTATGTCACAGCTCACTCCAGGGTATGTCTTCACTAGACAAAGCAATGTCAGTGCTGAAAACAGCACACTGCTGTTCATGATGAGGAGCAAGAATGGGCTGTCACAGGCACCTACCCTTTACATCTGCAGTTAGCACGCAGGGGGAGCAACCGTAACATCTGGTCCCGGAACATGTGTCATACGTATCTACCTGTTTCTTTCTTCTTCTATCATCAAAAGCTGATGAAGTTTGTGCTTTTTTGTTCTCATAAAAATGCCCTAGAAGGTTGCAGCATAGGTGGGAAGATGAAATACTGGAGACCAAAACGTGAATCTTGGTGTTTCTGCTCAGTCAGTAAGAATGTGTAGCCTGTGCTGAAAGAGCACGAGAGGTTTCCACAGGCCCAGGGCTGCCAGAGAGAGACAGTGGCACAGGGCTGCACCGGAGCTGGTGGGTCATCTTCTCCCTGTCATCTTTCAGGGAAGGACACCACAAATTGAACAAGCAGAGTGGTGCAACTACCCAGCAATACCCACATTGTGTGTTAAGGGAGGTGAGGGAAGATTAGGAAAGGGTTCCCAACCTGTGTAGTGCTAGATGTCCGATATCTGCACTTCATACCTGGTAGGGTTGGACAGAGCAATTCCTGACGGTGACCGGGTCCTCAGTGCCAGGTCAGGTGCAAGGAAGGCCTACAGCTACAATCCTGAAAACCTGTTAGCAGCAACAGCTGGCATGTTGTATTGAATTCCTACTCATGAAACTTCTTTCCAGATACTCTGGGTTTTCTCTTGAATGAAACTCAATTGAATTGACCATCCATATAACCACTCTAACAAGAAACGAAAACTTAGCAGTAGAATCCCCACTCCTTTTTATAACAGAGAT
Organism: Scytalopus superciliaris; assembly: GCA_013400415.1. Classification (NCBI taxonomy): domain Eukaryota; kingdom Metazoa; phylum Chordata; class Aves; order Passeriformes; family Rhinocryptidae; genus Scytalopus; species Scytalopus superciliaris. Next base: position 262,204 of record VXBX01007602.1, read on the forward strand.
AATTTGCTTTTCTGGGAAACCATAGTGATCTGTATTGGAAAAAACCCACAAGAGCAAATTTTGCAAGATATCCCAAAAGAACGCTAATACAAGCTTTCTGACACACCATGTGCTCAGTGACTGCAACATATTTTTCTCAAAACCTATTAGAAAAATGCTCAGAGTCTGTTTAAAAATAGCATTTTCCCACTATTTTTTTTCATGTGCCTTACTTTCTAAGAGTGAAATATTTTTTCCTCTCAGACTAACTATCTCAGTATGGCAGGGGATAATAATTTATGGCCAGTAAAAATACTAGCTCGAAGTATTTATAACAATTTTGTATGTATATAATAAGATTATGGCTTTAAGGTCACTAGATTTGCCACCTGAACAAGTGTCTCTCATTCTTCAAGGCATTACTGGTTTGTGAGAGGTTACTTCTGATTAAAATAGACTAGTAATTCACTTAAATAATGTCCATTGTATTTTGGGAATTTCTAGGAGGAAAATGTAAAGTAAAGAATCAGCATCTCCTACTAACGTCTGATCTCAGCTCTGAGTAAGATCTCAGAATTCATCCTAGAGCCAATTTGCAGCTTGGGGGTAGTGGATTACTGGATATTGAGTATTGCCTGACCTCTGTGGCAGTGCGAGATACTGACATGGAAAAAAGAAAATCTTGGCAGGTGGTTATTTTGCTCTATATTTGTATCAAATAACAGTGATGTGAAGCTGTCAACACTGAATTTTAGTACAAATGCTGTGTAAGTGAAGTATTGTTGAAAAAGCAGTGAGGCAGTCAAAATCAGGTGGCTTACTATAGTTGCATTATTATGCAATATCTGCCTTTTGCCTCCATAACCACAAAGTGTATGCTTAGGAATCAATTAATGTGCACAAATATTTCTGTTTAAATTTTTATATATGCATATATCAAAATGTAAACACATATTTCCCTATAATTAGAAATGTATATGTGCTTACTTATAAATGTACACAACTCATATCTGTAATATGAATTGAATTATGAACTTCATAAATGCTAATATGTTTACCTATACCATCACTATTGCTTCAGCGCAACTTACCTGCTTTTCTATGAGGCAATGCATAACTTCAAATAAACTTACCCTTCTCTACCATTTCTGTTTTAAAATCCCTCAAAAAATGTTTGGGAAGTTCTGTTGAAGCACAGCTCTTTTCCTAAGTGAAAAGCACAGCTCCTGGCTGAAACCAAGTTTCTGGCACATGTTGTTGAACTGGTAACTATATTGCAGTGAGTGGTGACCAAAACTTTGCATTCCAGGCATAGCAAATCTTTCCATTGATGGCAAAGAGGCTGAGGCAAAAATCAAGAGGGAACTGGGGGAAATAGCTTCAAACTAGAACAAATTACTGGATGACTCTGTTGTCAAAAGGTCACATTCTTTCTTTAGGAAACTGTGTGCAGCTCTGCTGAGGTCAGAAGAAGGAGCATGAGGAAGAGGAAGACATACCGAGGAAATAATCCTTCCTGTATGACCTCTGGGAGCTGCTGCTTGACCTGTGTGGAGCACAGAAGGAGGAAGGAACAGGAGGAAGGCACACACAGCACTCTCAAGTGGAGAATTTTGTGACACACTTTCAGCCTCTCATGGAAGTGCTGGTTGGAAAGGACCTCTCAGGCTCATCCAGTCCAGCTGCCTCTTTAAAGCAGGACTGTCACTGGTTGTGTTAGGTTGGTTGTGACTTTCTTCAGTCAAGCCTCAAAGGCTGTATGAGGTGGAGACCCCATGGTGTGAATCATGTCATGAACTATTTTAGCAGCAAAGGAGAATATGTTCTGATGCTCTTGAACTCCCTGGCACTATACAACAGCACTCTTTTGTCATTTGTGCTTTCTTAACATAGGACTGTTTCCTTTTTTTTTTTTTTTTTTTTTTTTTTTAATAAAAACTTAAACTGTCTCTCTGGGCCCTGTTAAAAACCAAGGTCTGACAGGATGGTTGGTGATTTGAATATGAATCCTTATTAGTGGAGATCTCTTCTTTGTGTTATGAACATTAAGTCCTGACCAAAGCAGAGATGAAATTAAACTGGGCCCACCCATGAGTGTGTATGAAAGAGAATGAAGGCTGGTCTAGAGAAGAGGGATCACAGCAGCTGATTTCTTCCAAGAAACCCTGTCAAAGGTGTGTCAGTTGGTAAAAAGGTAGGTCATTAACAACAGTAATCTGACTCAGCAGTGCCTTCTCCAAACTAATCATCTGTATTCCCTTTGCAATCAAGAGATATGTGTATCTCCAGGGGGGTGGTTCATCATCCCCTAAGGGGTATCTAATAGAGATAGAATGAATTGCCCTCTGACAGTGCCTATTTCTCTCCATTATCTGCAGAAAGTTCTTTTAAACTGCATGCTTAAACTAGCTACTTAATTTTTAGAGTGCTAGCATTAAAGTGAAACTGATCTCTCCCAGTAGAGCTGGATGTATACCAAAGAAAATATTTGCAAACAAAGATTTGCAAACTTGCTTTGGCTTTCAGAACACCTTTTATCCGGTTTCCATAAACAGCATTTCAAGTAATATTTTATATGGGCATATTTTACAAGCAAATGAGTTATTGCGGTGCAAATGCACGTGTGATACCTGCCAAACTGCAGGTGAAAGCTTGGCAGTTGGTGAAGTCTGCAAGCCCTTGTGCTGGCTCTATGAAATTAGTTTCAGCCCTACCCCCTCCCAAAGAACTCTGGAATTTTTACCATTCAGGTCAGGGAGAGGGAAAATCATCTTATGTCTCTGAAGGCCAGTCATTCTCTGCAACTCGCCACTGTGAATTCTCAAGTCCCTACCCACAGAGAAGAGGGTGACATTTGTTTATGGAAAATACTTGTTGGGATGTTACAGATAACATGCTATTTTCTAAAATTCTGTGTTCTTTTTGTGATTGTAAGTCAAGCAGAAGAAGAGGCTATCTTAGATAGCTCATCTCACTCTTGCTCCTGATAACCTTGATTCCGTCTGAACTAGTTACTGGAAAAAAAATAAGTATTTCCTTGAATTCTAAGCCATCTGTCCTTAATCCTCCAGCTAGTATTTTTATTAACACTTTTTATTTTATTCTGTTCAATTTTATTGCATTTCAAAGCTCATGAGTCTAAATCTGTAACAAAGAGATTGTTCTCTGTAAAATGGGTTATTATATTTAAAACATTTATTATCTCCACCATCCAAACACAATCTGGAATTTAAAAACCCCTCTATATTTAGGATTAATTAATAACATATTTATGATTTCTGAATGGATGTCAGTGCCAAGATAACCTAGGAAACATGACTGTTTCCAGTACTACTACCACCACCACCATTGCTTATGTACTTTACTGGAACTAGCTCACATGAATATCTGTTTCAGTTTTCATTATGTTCTTATTGCATTGATAGAAATAGCTCATGCAGAGAGGGCTCAGCTTGTAAGTGACATTAAAATCATCAGTATTAGAATCAGTTTGGAAAAGAGATTTCATTTCCCCTGTGAAAAAAGGAAAAAGAATAAAACAGGAAAAAAACATAGTCTTTGGGTTTCTGAAAAATTTTCTAACTGCTGTAGAAAAACGAAAGACCAAATACCAGCATATTCTTGCTTTGAGCTGTGAATACTTCTTTCTCCTTCCTTTTTGAAACCAATATTGTTTTCTTTTTGGGAATTATGTACCTTTTCCAGCTTTAAGGAAAATCTTCATAGGTATGTTTCTTGGATTTGTCAAGTTTTATTGCAATTAAAAAAAAACCAAAAAAACCCCACAACCAAAAAACCCCAAAACCAAAACAAAAAAACTCCACGTAAAAGAAACCCTTAGCATGGGCACTTGAAAATAAGTATTACTATTTTGTAAGTAATTTTAATAATTAAGTAAAATAGTATTTAATACTATTTTATAAGATCTTGTTTCCCATTTTTGTTGAGCTCTCCATACTGAAAGATTGTTTTCTAGCAAACTGAAACTGTGTTAACCTCTTCAGCCACGTTTTTTCCATACTTGTCTTATTCCTTTTCTTTTTCCCTTCTGGTTAACTTGCCTCTTGGCTATTTCAGATGACTGGTGTATTCCTGTTCATTCAAAAGAAACAGGTTCTAAAAATCAGACAAAAATATCTCAGGTTTATCAGTCTTCTAGTAAGCAGTCTTAGCAGTCTTATAGCATATGGACCTCCTGGGTGTCATCAGCTTCAGTGTCACCTTCCGGCCAACCCGGCCATAATGTACCCTCTCCTAGGACCTCCAGCTGTGAGGAGATTCATGCCCTAACAGGTCCCAGCAGCCCTTGGTGGTCCTTGACTTTAGAGCTGAAGCTTGTTTGGTATCCTTCCCCTCTGTGCCAGTCCCTTCCCAGTCCTTCTCCTCCTTTTCAGTCCTGCTTCTTCTCTCAAGGGCTTTGTCCACATGCTGTGCTTGCTCTGTGGATCCATGGGCTCAGTGTTTGAACTGCCACAGCAGCAGTTCTCAAACCAGAGGATGAGAAAGCTACTGTCCGAACATATCCCATGAATTAAGAAAATCCCAAAACGTGCCTGACAGCTGTTGACAAAGGGCATCGTAGTCTTCCAAAAACTAATCTGCACTTGAGGCGGATATAAAGGCAGAAGAGTCTTGTGCTTTTAGTTTTTGCCAACTTTTTCCTTCTACTTAACATGCTTTGGAAAAAAACCCCAAAATCATCACAAAAGCCAAAACACCAAAGGCGAGGTTTGGAACAGCAACTTCACAGTGTTGAAGGTTTTAGTGGTAATCCCTATTTAGATAGTTCCCTCCACAGCCACTCCTTCTTTCACCAAATTTTGCCTCACACTTTTGCCATTTTCATCTGAAAAAGCCAAAAGCAGGGAAAAAGAAGGCGGTTTAACCTGGACTGTGCCATTTAACCAGGGCATCACACTGTTTTACAAACAGTTGTGTTGGCACAACCGAGAGGTCAGTGACCTGCATGGCAAACACAGGAGAAAGGAGAGAAGAATTTCTTAAGCTGATTCTTCTGCCAAAACCAAATTATTATGAAACTGCATGGTCACACTCTGTAAACAATTTCTTCCAAACCTTAAAAGACATTAACAAGTAGTGGAAATCAGTGGAGTAGGCCCCTCCAGACCAGGCTGAATGCTTTCGAAGGCCTGACGGTAGCTGAGAAGTCTTGTGAGAACCACCCACGAGCCTAAGCTGTAGGTAGTCTTTCAGCACTGTACAAAGACAGCACGGATTCTTATCCTTTCAGAGCAAAGTCATGGCTTACACAAACCAGTTCAACTCCTACAAAACTGAAAAGTGTGAATTATATTCTTAAATACACACATGACCACCCAAGTAAGGTAATCCTACTAGTTGGAACTGTGCAAATGAGGCTAACATCTGACCACAAGGGTGTAAGAACTGCCAGCATATCCAATTAGTAGGATAAAAGTAACTGCCCTCCTGAATCACTAATTATTTTCAGTGCACACAGTGTGATGGAAACCCTTCCAAAAATCAAATCTGTCTTACAGCAGTTTGACTTACAGGCAGCGCTGAATAGAATGTTACTAAGTGCATTGCAATTAATTATGCTTTCAAAAGCACCGGCTAAATTTGGCTGTGCAATTAGACAAATAATAACTGAAGGGAAAGGTTACATTTTGGAATTACACATTAGAATATATGAATATGCCTTTTGCCTTAGCTGCTTCTTCCTGTGTTATGGAAGGCATCTTGTTATGAAGCCCTGTCTGTTACAGATAAAATGATTGTGTAAACACAGTTTCAATGTCCATTTCAATGCACAAGTGCCATTTTCATGCACTCAGCATAAATAACCTCTTCCTTTAATTTATTTGCATATCTGCCTCAAATATCAAAGAGAATGACATTTCAGCAAGACAACAACCAAACGGTAACATCAAAGAGCCTGACTTGGCAGCCTCCACTCTTTTCAGAGAATATTGACTCAAGCAGTGGATGTCACTGATTTCAGTCCAGGTGTGCCAAAGTGACCCCTGCATGCTGAGTAAGTGGGTGAAGGTGACTGACACATTCACAAAAAATTGCCTTTTCTTTTTTCAGTTTTCAAATTACCCTTCCATTTATTCTGCAATTCCTGAACATAGCCAGTATTAAAAACGGCCCACAGATGTTCAACAAATGACTTTGAAAACAGAACTTGAAATTATTGATTTAGCTTACACAGTTTAAAGCATTCAGAGTAGGTGGGTATCCTTGGGTAAAGGGGAAGCTGCAGTGATGGGAAATTATGTCCCTCTCATTAGACCCTTTATTGGTGGGTTCCCACGAGAACCATTCCTTTTCATACCTCTTTTTAATATTCAGAATGTGAGCAACTTTGTTAACTTCAATCCAAGTGCTAGCAGAAGGGGATTGACACAAGCATATTTACTGTAACCCTGGTAATCTTGCATCTTGGAAGGGCTCAGCCACAAGTTTGCTGAAGTTGGGTTTGAGCAAGACAAGAGTATCGGTGAGCAGATGGACCGTATTTCATAGCCTTGGCGAAGGTTCATCTGGATGAAAGGACATATTGCAAACTGATTACATCTGCCTGTAGCTAAAGAATACTCTTGAATTCCTGCCTACACAAGGCAGCATCAGTGAATAACTGTTAAGACACTGGAACAGGTTGCCCAGACTGGTGGAAGATACTCCATTATTGGAAACATTCCGGGTCAGATTCTCAATCACCTGATCTAGTTGAAGATGTCCCTGCTCATTGCAGGAGGAGTTGGACTATATGGCCTTTAAAGGTGATTTCCAACACAAACTATTCCATGATTCTATGAAAAACACTCCTCATGAGCTTGAGCTGGCTCAGGGCCCCCATCCCACCCTTAATAATAAACTTACTTCAGTCATTCATGCTTTCACCATGCCTTGGATGGGCTGTGGTGATTCAGATGATCTGTGAATGGCATCCTCTGCACAAGCCCTTTCCAGAACAGAGCCTCCGCAGCAGCACAGTCTTTGCAGAGTATCTCAGACCTGCTTTTCATTTTCTCCACTGTCATTGCACGGATCATCAAATCAAACTCAAAATCTCCTTCTACTCAGAGTACTGAGATCACTGACTCCTACAGAGTGTCTATTGCCCACTGACTCCAAGCATGATGTTTATTGTTCCTTTCTTTAGCTGCCAAACAGTCAGGCATCTTGAGTAAGCCAATTCCTTGTAGTTAATGGGCAGAGGAAGTGGCATCTCCTCTCTTTATTCACTAAAGAAACCTGTCTCTCCCCATAGGCAGTTGAAAAACTTGGACCCTAAGCTCAGATAAGATACCAAGCTTTTAGACGGATCAAATGAGGAGGGAGGACTGAATTACAACAGAAGTCGGTGTGAATGAAGTGCCTAAGCTTGCCTTTTCCAGATGCTCTTGAGAGTTGTTTGAATTGCTGCAGTTCCTGAGTGGCCAACCTTGTGACAGATTTCACTCTGCTGGAATAATGTCATTCCTGGTCATTGAAAAAGCTTCAGCCTGTTATCTAAGCATCTGGAATTAACTCCTCCAGGTATTAAGGCAAGTAATGAATCACACCTCCTTCTGTTCCAAGTGTTCACTTCTTTGTTAGATCACCTCTTTGGCCATCTCTATCATAAATGCACAGCAGTGTGCCTATTAGAAATTAAACAGCTTGTAAAAATGTCTGTGCAACAGCAATCAAACAAGAATAACACAGAAACCTCCAAGCCCAACAAACAAAAAGTCGCAAGTTACCAGTGTGAGACACTCCACATTTTTCACTTGCAGAGGGAATGAAAGAGAAAGCATCTCAGGAAAGGTCTGCTGAAGGTCTGATAGGGAGTTATGTATATGCAAGAGAAGAACCAATAGAAATGGAAGAGGTACTGAAGACAGGATGAGGCTTGACATCTTTCCGAAAAAAGTTAATTGACCTGGAATGCATTTGAATTTGCATAAGCAGTTGCAGAGAATATTTTTCTCTACTTCCAGGACTACAAGCTATCTCAAGATCTTATACTTACAGCAGGTTTGGGTTTTTTGTTGTTGGTGTTTGTTTGATTGTTTGTGGTTTTTCCTTGGAGGGGGTGTGTGGGTTTTTTGGGTTTTGGTTGTTTTTTTTTTAATATTTCTCCATTATTCTGAAGTTTAAAGGAGGTCTGTCCTATTCCATATCTGTGTAATACACTTCTAGGATGAAAGACCTGGAAATGCATGAAAAAACCTTCAGGGTGCAATGGTAGAATTTACCCTTCTCTACCCAACTGCAAAGAAATCTATATGTTTCTAATACTATGATGAGCAGAAAGATTTGGCTGCTTAGCTGCCACTGAGCACTTCACTTTGAAAACGGATAAATTTGGACCATTTCCTAGATGTCGCATTGTCACTTCTGAATGACACATTGGAAGAGGAAACCAAATGAGGAAGTGAGTTCAGGATTGGTGAGTGTGTAGTGGGTCCCTCTTGCTTGCAGGGCTCAGCCAGGAATCTAGCAGCTGGCTGGGGGTGGGTGTGTGTGGAGTGTAGTCAGGCTGTTGATTTGAGGTGCCTAACTTAGATGCCTTCTTCTTTCCATTGCCTATATAAGGAATAGAGTCTGGCAGACGAGGAGCGTGGGGAGCCCGAATTGCCCATCACTGTCTTACTAGTTGTCATGGCAACACAGGCAGGCACCTAGAGGAGATGGTGGGAAAGTGGTCCCGGCTGACTTGCAAATACATGCCACAGCTTGTGTGCAAGTGAGACAGCTGTACTGTACGTATCCTGGCTTGGAGCGCACACTCTAGCACGCTGATGACTGGAAGGAGCCGTGGTTTGAAGATGCCCTTTGCGAGCCTCAAACAACAAATCTTTGTCTTTCCATCTGGTTTTAGGCAAACTTGAGCATGGAGGACACATGGTGCTGCAGAAGGCAAATTCTCCATCCGGATGCCTCTGAAGCTGCATCAGGGATGGGAGAGAAATGAAACTGCTTTATTCATGGGACACACTCCTGCGTGGGGAGATACCCCTGTGAAGACAGCACTGCATCCCACGTCTTCTTTTGTAAATTACAATATACACTTTAAACTCCCTATGGAATTGATCAGTTAATTAATCAGTTTATCTGCTCCTGCCCTACATTTAAATTTAAATCTTTGTGGCAATTCCATTCAAATCTCTTAAGCTCTGTTGAAAAAATCAGTAAGTGGAAGAACTGGTAGCCTGTAAATTACTTCTCATGCAATGGGGTCCATTTTGTTATTGAACTTTTTGTGTTATTTGGAGATGCTCTTGCACCTGCAGAGGCTAAGTCCACTCTTGATTATTGGAACAATTATGCAAGTGAAGCAATTGGGTAATCTCATAGTGATGCAAACTATGTCGTTTTCTATGAAGGCATTAGCAAAGAGTTGCAGGCATTCACAATTAATTCCAATAATGAGCTGGGATTTAAAAACTAAATACTTGGTTTCTAGTTTGCAAATTCATGCCCAGAATCCACTCTGTATTACTCACCACCTTTTGCACCCCTTAACAATGGTAATGGATTTTTTAATACAAACAGGAAAAAAGGCAACAGAAATAGATTTCAAGTGTTGCTAGCAACATGCTTGAGCTCAGCTAGGATCCCAATATATGGAAGTTACTGAAAACCAAGACTTTTATTTTGTGTAATTGTATGTTCAAGAGCAGCTCTGAAATTCAGAACAGAGGCTCAGGTCAAGGCAGGATTGCTGGGGTAGGTCTTGAGCTCTAGTCTGTACTTGTAGGTGTTAAGGAGCCTGCATGGTTCTAGAGGATGCCTTACTGCTTGCTTTTGACCTGTCTTGCATTGATTTAAGCCTGTACTAGAACTGCATTCATCTAAACCAAAAATTTAGTCTCTAGTTACAAAGTCTAAAATGCAAAGAGTCAGTCTTTCAGAATAGTTTTTCAGCTATTAATTTTCAAATCATCACTTTCCATAGTGCTACAACATCATGCATGGATCAGGTGGAGATATTACTGTAGAATGAGATGCAGTTTGATGTCTCTTGGTTCAGGAAACCGGGAATAAAATTGTTCATGCTAGTACTTGCAGAACTTTATAAGCCTGTGAAAGATTTTTTTGTTTCTTGCATATAGATACCGGGTTTGATGTTAACAATTTGGCTCATTAATAACTGATTTACATTTCCCTGATAGAAAACTGCTATCTGCCACAAATTTATAAAAGAATTTCATATTGTGAAATTCTCTAACACAGTGAATCCTTTGTGATTTTAGTACAGGGAGTTTGTGATTAAAATATTAATATAATCATTGCAGCCTTCTGGGGTGCTTAAGTACAAGAAAATGTTATTTCCTGCATCTTAGAGCTCATTGTGGTAGATGCATTTAAATGCCATCAATTGAATTCTGTCTGCTTTGAAAACTAAACAAAACAGAAAGTCCTTTACAGATAAAGAAGCTGAAGGAGTCATGGTCTCTGCTGAAGCAAGAGGACTAACATACTACACAGTATTGTCTAAATTTAACTCTGCTAGCTGAATTGTCAGACCAGGCTCCTCAGTTCACTGCAGAAGCTAACTGTGATCACTGCTCAGTCCCTGCTGCAGTGTAACAGCTATAACCAGCTAAAATATTTTGATAAAACTGGCCTTGTAGGAGAAGTATTGCTTGTGCTATGTCTTCCCAAAGGAAAAACACCTGTCATGCTGCAGATGAAAATATTTCTCCCTGAAGTTCAAAGTCCCCCTTTTCCCCTCTCCTTTCTGTAGTGGCAGGTGTCAACAGGTTAAGGGGAGGCATAACTATGAAGACTTTTCAGGTTTTACCTCTTGGTCAAAGCAGCGTGAACCACACTGCAGTCCTCTAACATTTTTGACTAGTTGTCCAAGTAATTACTATTGTCGAACCACGTTGCAGAGTTGTGGAGTCACCTTGAGGAAGGTCAAGAGCAACGCTGCTCAGGACAGAAGTAACTAATGTGGATAGGGAAGGGACTGCATTGCCCCATTGTCTCCTCAGGTGAACTATGGCAGGGTGGTGCATAGGATAAGACTAAGCTGCCCTGATGGCTGATCAGCTAAGGATCAGATACCTTAAGTGTAATTTCCCCAGGCTTGTGGACTTTCTACAGCAAAGAGGAACTTCAGAAATATTTTTAGACTTGCAAAATCAATTGGATGGAACATGAAATATTTTCATGTGTCTGCTTACACATGCAAATGTTGTTTTCATCATCAGAGTTTTTTAATAGAGTTGTTAAGTCATCTTAATGAGCTAAAATGGAAAAACAGTGATCTTCAGCTTGGAATATGGTGGTATCTACACTGAAAAATGGTGCCAGATTTTATCTATTGATAATATTTGAAGTATCTGGACATGGTTCTAGTTAACTCCAGGTATGCTGACAATGAGCCTAGAGTGTAATTTTCAAGTTGCATTATCATGGTCATGTCACTCTCCAAAGTATCGCTAAATTATTTCTTCATTTTTTCCTTTGCCAAAGAGGTAGGAGACTGTTTTGCTGTCTGGAAAAATGCCTGCCTAGAAGTAGAGGTCCAGATCTTTAACAAGGGCAAATTGGCAAAACCCCACTGATTGTAATGGAGCAACGCCGATTTTTGTCAGTTCAGTATCTGGCCTATCAGATTTTCAACTGTTACCACCACAGGCAGAATTCAAATTGACACAGCGTGGGCTAACATGATTGAATGCAGAACAGGCTTCCTGGTTTCCTAAATTATTTTAATAAGAGAAAGAATGTAGATGGAATGCCAGGCTAAGATCTCTACCTGGATAAAGGCCCAGATTTTATTTAATTTTTTNGTTCCAAAGTCATTACTTTTCCATTATGGAGTTTGTCATGACATGGTCCTCAGGAACAAAAGTCTCAGATTCCTTTCAGAGCTGCAAAATCCCACAGCTTCGGGTAGGAACTATTGCCTTGAATAAATCCTGTAGAATACAAGATTTACGGAAATAGAGCAGGAAGCTACCCATTCCCAGAACCTATAACAGATCAGCTACTAAATCCATCTCTGAGATATTTCTGCACCAGATATTGCATTTCCAAGGGCTCTGGTGGGTCATTGCTTCTGTGAACCACCCAAAGCCACTTGCCATCCTGGAGTCCACTAACTCCCAGGGATAGCACTGGTCCCAGGCTCCAACACATCTGTGTGGGCAATTTTCAGAGCATTCACTGCACAGCCACAGCGGGCTGATGGTGCTCCAGGGAGTCAGGAGCATGCAGTTCTGCCCTGGAAGCCCTGGTGCAGCATGAGTTGGATAGCAGAAGGACAGTGGGATTTTCTCAGACATGAGCGTGTGCTCAGATAGTGTTGTCCAGGTAGGACGGAAGGGGTGTCATCTACTCTAAGCTTCACTGACTGGCAAAGGTCCTGGGGCAAAGCAACCATGAGCCAAGACCCTGTACAAACAGTGTGGGCTCCAAACAACGTGGGCTGAAATGTCTGTAGGAACAGTGATAATCTGCACATAAATAAATTTGCCCATCGTAGGAGCCAAATTAAAAACAAAAACATAATAATTTGATTTCTCCCCTTAGGGAAAAGAGCTGTGTTTTTCCTCACTTGAAAGAATTCTGACATCTTACTTTCATCTGCCCTTGTGTCAGAACAAAGCTAGCTGATTACTCGATATCTCAGCTGTGATTTGGGGTGTATTTTTTATTCCTCTTAGAGATTCAGAGGGTGGTAAAAAGCCTCATTGCAATTCATTAATTAGTATGTCTCCTTCTTCTTTTGACCAGAAATGCAAGGGTATCCTTTCCTGTGAATGTCATTTTCTCTCTGGGCTCTTGTACTTTAATTTCCTAGATGTGAAAACGGGAACAGAAAATGAATTAGGTATTGAAATGAGAGGATATGAACATGACTCTCTTCTCCTACAGAACTTTTTCTTTCAAAGAGTAAAGAACTTTTGTAACTAAGCAAAATAGAATAAAGAGTTTTATAAATCAGTTGCATTGAATGAAATGTTTTTATCCTTCAAAGACTTTATTTGGGAGAACAACCAATGTTTAAAGAAAATTCAAAGCTTGGTGCACTTACTGTTCCCGTGTATTTTCTCTTCTCCCACATACCATCCCAGCAATCTGGCTTTACTTCTCAAGTTATTAATCTAGGTTTTGTGGTTTTGGCAGATAAATAACTATTTTATTATGCCTAACACAGCAGTCAGTGCCTTGATGTTTAATATGTTGCTGATACACAAATTAAGTTACAAGGACAATGTTCGGTATCTGGATGAAGGGATCTTAGGTGAGACGAGTTTTCCTACCTCTGCTTTCAAATATACAAGGCTTATTTTGAAAAAACTGGAAACTCTTTTCTTGATGAAGGAGGGGGACTCATACATTACTAACATTTATTTTCTTGGATAGTTTCTATTCTGCTTTGCTGGTGTCACAGGGCAGTTCTATTTGATCCAAATTTTGTCAGTGTGTTGCTTTTTCTACATCCTGCCCAGTGATGGTCATGCTATTCTGAGGTTAAAAGGACCAGTGCTAAAATTCTACCAGTGGTGTGGGAGAGCGATATGCACCTCCCTTGACACTGTCTTCTGCTCCTTCCACTGGCCTCTTACGTTACAAGGCAGATGTATTCACCTTGGTCAAAGAGCTGGTTTTGGACTGCTAAAGGATCATGTAGTTTCTAAGTATTTCTTCATTTTCATGATGAGACCTTTCTGAGGACAGTAGTGTTGCCTGTTGTGGCAGAGATCATCTTTGTGAAGAGGTCAGGCTATTTTTAGGGGTACCCCAAAAAATGTGAAACTCAGCTGAGGATGACCACGAACCTCACTGCTTTCTGGCACATAAAAATGATAAGTCCATGCTCTTCCATCCTCCAAGAGCAACACAGGTTTATGCTTTTTCTTCCCAAAGGCTGGGCTGGGACCTGATCAGTGTTCATCAGTTTTTCATTTTTCTTCTGTGGAGGATGCTCATATATAGCATGAAGACGTGAGCAGAAGATGGGAAAAGGTGCAATCACCATTCTCTTTAGCTGCACGTCCCTTGGAGGCCTCTGTGAATGCTGGATGCCTGGATACCAGAAGCCGTGGTTCTCGTCCCAAGTCCAGTGTTTGTCCTACTCATCGAAGGGCTTCCTGTGACATCTTCCTTGGTAGCCAAAGCAGGGAGTGTTCACGGCAATGCTGCTCAGTAAACACACATTTAATGGAAAAAAACTGAGAGACTTTTTCTTTTGTTGGAAATTTTTCATGAATTATTTTTGTTTAGGAAAACATGATATCATTCTGATGGTAAGAAAACAAACTGGCAGGCCAGCTTTCTGTAACTCCTAAAATACCACCTCCTATTTTTCATTTCAAAATATAGAAAAAGAAAGTGAAGAAATTAAATAGCCTAGACCAAACCCTATGTCTACTTCTTAGCTTTTGATATTTTTTCCTGCCTTTGGCCAGTGCTTGAAAAACAAGAAATAGAAAGAGGGAGTGCAAAGGACCATGTTTTCCTCCTGTAATGTGGAAACTCAGAATTTGAAAAAGGATAGATTTTTTTTTTTCTGATTTAAAAAATTACATTTTTTTGGGGAAAGTGTTTTTTAAATCAACCCACTATTTTCCAGTGAAGACATGCAAACCCGTTTGGCTCACCACATTTCATGGCTCAGCCTTCTCAGACCACAAATTACAGATGTCATAACAAATGTCAAAAATACAGCAGAATATAATAAGTTATATATGCAGAGACACGAGTGCAGTCAGTCATATATACACATGCATTCATGTGTGTATATATAGTTCTCTGTGTGTGTATGAATATGTGTGTTTAAATATATCTCCTCACGTATATGTGTGAAGTAGATGTGCCCATGCCTGCAAGCCTAGAAATTCCCCAATGGGTTCTGCTTCAGGAAGGTCTCCTCTGTCTATTGGGGAGAAACATTTTCATGCAGTGTTCACCTGTGGTTCCCCCTCTTTTTACTGGCCCTACCAAATGTTTTGACCAGAATAAAATCTACCCAGCAGCACTGTAACTTGTGTTTCCACCAACTGTGTGGCATATTTGTCACCTGTGTGATGAAAGCTTGAAAGCTTTGCCTGTTTCACAAGAGAGTGGCAATACAGCCTAGAAATCACACTTGGCTTGTGATATAAAAACTCAGGAATTAAAAACGACCCTTTCAGATAAGAGTGGAAACCTTTTACACTTGCCAGTACATTTCATCAGGCCACATGGAGACCAGATGAAGGAGGGAGGATACGTAAGGAGCAAGTTCCTCCCCTGAGGAAACGCAATGAAAGTTGGAGTAGCTGTTAGTGCAGTGTTGCACAGCACTCAATCAGAGACAATAGATAAAAGAATATTTGAGTTGACTTGTCCACATTTATGCTGTAGCTGTTTTAACAGAGTTAACTAGTGCCCATACAAAATCTTTTGCAGAAATTTCTAAGTTAGCCTTGCACACAAGGTGATCCCTCATGCTGCTCCCAACACCAGAGCAGCTGTTCAGCACTAATTCAGACACCTTTCTCTCTTTGCTTGTGGCAGCGGGAGAGCTCAAGTGCTGACCCTGCCCTTCTCACCAGCTCCTCTCTGTGCTGCACACATCTCAGCACCTCGCCTCTTGCAGGTGCTTTGGATGCTGCCACATGGTAGTAAAAGCTCTGCATTTCAAGAAATGTCTCAATGGGTTTCATTGCAGGCAGGTATCTCCTTGTCAAATGGACAGTGGTTTTAATGCATTCTGCAGCCCCCATACATGAGAGGGGGGGCTTTTCTTTGCACCTCTGCCTGACAGCTGTGCTGACAGCAGGTGCTACATCTCCTTCATCATCCTCATTTTCCTAATTCCTCCAAGGGACAGCCAACAGAATATGATGTAGAAATCTTTGACTGAACAGTGCATGACCATGGGTGTCCTCCCAGAATGACTCTGCAGAGTTCCTGTGTAAAAAAAGGAAAAAAAAAGAAAAAAAAAGAAAAAAAAGGAAAAAGGCAAACCGCTGCCTTGGTTAATAGTATTTCTGCATGATGTTTATTTTGTACTTTGTTATGCAACCCTTTGTTGTCAGACACGGTCAGACAGTTTTGGGTCCTCACACTATGAAGTGTGAAAGTGCAGTACTTTTTTCCCCTGTTAAGTATCAAAGAGGGATGTGAAATACTATCTGTTTTTAAAAGACATTCATTGAAATCTATTTCTGTTGCTGCTAAAAATATGTCTTTATTGTGCAGCTAGGAAAGAACTTCTTGCTCTGTCTGAGCAGCTGCTCCAAATGATCTGTAAATGTGCTCTCAGCCTCAGGTACTAAGCAGTGTCCCATGACCTTTGATTTGGCCATGCAGAAAGCAGTAGTGAAACAGCTGTTGGCAAGCCTGGCATACAGGTATGGCATTTTCCCTCACAGTGAGTTGTTTTGGCTACTGAAAAAGAGTTCCTGCTGCCAGGCAAATGCTACAGTCACCAGTCTATGTGTAAGATAGACACAAACCCACTGGAACAAATCAGACTGGCCTAGGAGCAGCAAGGCAGGTTCATCCCAGTCTCAGGACTGAGGCAACTGTCTGGGTCAGGAAAACAGTAGTTCATAGCTTCAAGAAATAAATGAAAATAATATTCATCCTCATCTGACATGCAAAGTAACCCCCCCCCCCCACCNCTGAGCTTTCAGAAGAACTTCTGTGGGGATGACATCCTCATGAAGCAGCTGAGAAGGGCTCTCCCTGACAGAGAGCACATGAAGCAGCTTGCATGATGCACTGGCTCTCAAGAGAAAGGGAAATCTGAGTATTCCTGCCTTTCTGACTTATTTTTGTAGTTGATGCCTGCCCTGGCTTCTGCCTATCCCCCATGTTTCATAGAGCAGGTACATCTGCAGTCACCTGTGACAGCTTTGGATGGACTCTCACAGGGATGTGCAGTTTTCCTTGTTTCCCAACTGTGCTTCAGGAGTGCCCAGAGATTCAACCCAGGCAGGTAAGATACAGGTCCCATGACAGTACTTTTCATTCCCTGCCCTTAATACATCAAAAACGTAGAATACAGTTAGGAACCAATAAAGACACAATGCTGGTACTTGTCTGGAATCATACATGACAAAGTCATCTCGTTAGATCAATAGCAAGAGTTTTCCTTTGATCCAAAGGTGGCTTATTAATACTCCTGGCTGGTACAACATTTATTTTAGTTTTGTTAGTGGAATAATCAGGTTGTAGAGTCTCACAAAAGCAGCAAAAATACTTAAAGGCCTCTTCACTGAGGGCCACTTTGGGGTGTGATGTGAGTGCTGGGTCACACTTGGGATTCACTCATTTTATCAAACATGCTGGATGTGCTGAATTTGTAAAGTCAGCTGGAATGGGAAGTGTTTTTAATTAATTTAATGCTACAAGTCTGTCCAGCATAAAAGGTAGCTTTACCCAATTGAAAGGGGTCCTAAGTAGCATAAGTTAAGCAAAGACACCTTTGTAAGTATTCCTTTGATGAATAACCTCTAAGAAACTCCCAACTCCATTTATACTGCTTTGAGGTTAGGCAGGATGCATCGCCTGTGGTGCTGAAAATTAGTTTTTAAGGTATCTCATAAGGTCTGTAATACTTATATTTTTAGAGATTTAAAACAGATTGCTTTTTTCAGCTTTGCATTCTGAAGGGGGACAGTCTGCAAGGGAATGTCATTTGTATAGATATGTGGCTGAACCAAGAACCTTACAACACGTAGTTTGCTCCGCATTTCAGTGACACCTCTGATGCAACAGAAAAGTCAGAGGTCAAGACACACATTGTATTTTTAAAACAGGAAAAATCACTTTTGCTAGGATCTGGTAATAAATGGTAAATGGTTTCACACCTTTACACAGCAACAACAGGATGCTGTAACAAGAAGTATACACAGAGAAAAGTTCCTGATTGATTAAGTATTTGTGAGTAAGAGAGACCCAAGACTCTACCTGCCTGCTAAAAGACAGAAGCCTATCAAAAAGGACAACTGAAAAATGAAGAGCATGAATAAGCAACTCATGCTGTCTAAGACTAAGCAGTGGTGCAACAAGCCTGGCCAAAGGGATTATGAAGGAATAATGGAGAACAAAAGCTACTTAGGATTATACCTGTTTATAAATTAAGCTAGTCACAAACTACTGAGAGAGGGAAAAGTAAACAAAAACCTGGCTTGAGAAAAGCTCAGTTCTTCAGTGTCAGAGGTTCTTATCTTTGGATGTTGGAAATATTATTATTGTTCACAGTGTTTCCTTTGTTTCTGGACAACTCTACTTAGTGACATCTGAGGTGGCACACAGTCCCTGAAAGTGCTCCTGCATCCCTAAAGAAAAGAAGTCCAGGGAACAAGCTAAGCATCAGCCCTGGACACTCACACTGCAGGAAACAAACTGCGGACAAGTCTTCCTAGGACTGCTCTCAGCCAGACCCACAAGTGAGCCAGTATCCCAGACAGCAACATGCCTTCTCCACCTGCAGCACCTGCCTCACCTCAGGCCATGCAACATCCTCTATCCACCAGGTCTGTGCTGTAGAAACACCACTCTGGTGGGATTCAGGACAGCCCTTGGGTTTTGCAGAATTAATAGTTTTATCTTAGGGCCAAGTGGGGCAGCAGGTAGGGCCCAGGAGAAACCCATGACCAAGCACTTGGTCACAGGCAGGTTGTCGAGGGAGCAGCAGCTGTTAGCACCCTGTATGTGAGCCGAACTGGGCCCTTGGCCTGGCAGGAGACAGAGATGTCCCTCATGAATTTATCAGTTTAGGCAAAACATTTTTACTCAGTGGTAGCTTTCATCTGTCATTTTTGTGCCTCATTTAAGCTCCCTGGCTCCTTTAAGATGAAGTTGTCTGTCATCTGCTGCATAGGCAAGGACAAACTTGTCTTCATTTCATGTATCAGAGAGTTGAATCAGAAAGGAAAGAATTAAAGTTGCTCAAACAAAGGTAAATTTGGCATTTCTGAATTTTGCAAGTGAAACACTTGTTCTTCTGGTATAAGCATTATCATTACAAATGCTTTCCCATGCAAGTGCTGAGTATGAGACCAGATCATACCATACAGCCTGGCCAGGCAACACTTTGTCTTTGATAAGCAAGTGCTGTTGTTTGAGTCATTCTGAAACAGACAAAGGAAGCAAGAGAGAATTCAGGAGGGAGGATGCAAATAATGGGTATGGGTCACTGCTGAGTTCCCACAGACTCTGCACTGTTGGCAGATGGTTTTAGATACCATTTTCTAGAAATGTACCTTTGATGCTGTTGCAGCTTACCTGGGTTTTCGGGGCCCAAATAATACCGAAGTGGTCCTTCTTTTCCATGGAAACAAAAGTTTTGAAAGGCAGAAGAGACTCCAGTCTTGCCCCACTATAGAGTTACGATGTAGTTGGGGCATGTGCTGGAATCTGGGTACTGTGGAGAGACACGTGTAGTTTGATAAGGGGAAGCAGGAAGAACAGCCAACTTGTTTTTGCTGAGTCTCTAGCTTTGTGATACAGCAAAATTCAACCTTCCTTAGACAAGTTCAGTCTCAGGGAAAATTAGCTTCAGTATAAAACAACACTAATAGCAACCTGCCCCTTCCACTTCCTTCCTTTTCTGCTTCGTTAAAAGGTCAAGGACAAATGTTAAAGCACTGAAGAGTGTGCAGCAAGTGTTTTCTCAATTTCACTCTCTCAGTGTGTGGACCTCTTTGTATTAACTTGAAGGACTTGCCAGGAGGTGCTGCTGTTTTTGTCAGTAATGGGAGAGCTGCTTAGAACAGATTTGCGCAGAAGATTTTGGGTTTTAATTGAGCAAATGGTAGTAACACAATTTAGTTTTCTGAGTTTTGGCAATTTTCAGTATTTTTTGGTTAAAGAAGTTCTGTGTTTGGACCAAGAACTCTTTGGGTTTGGTAATTTTGGCATTGCAGTTTTACTGTTCTTGAAGCCTTCATTTTTTCATTGGGAAAATAGATGTCTGCTGTGCAAGTTTTTGATAGACTAAAAAATACCCTTTCCTGGGGCAGCAGTTTCTTGGATGATCCTCCTCAGAGGGGAACTGCTGGCAGGTTCTCCAACATAGGGCAGCAGGATAGGAAACTCTGAAGGAAATACTTGTGTCTAAGAGACCAGGAGTTCTTACCCAATCCACATGCAGCATCTTGCACTTGTTCTTTGTAGACCACATGAAATTCCTATGAGCCCACTTCTTGAGCTTGTCCAGGTGAAGCACACAGAATCCTTCTGTTTTCTGGACTACTGTTAACTTTATCCAGGCCTTTTCAAATGGAAGAGAACTAGATCAGGCACTACAGCTTTTCTGCTAAGCTTGCCTGTGCTCACTTTTTCCATGATCCTTTCAGCTGTTCAACATACCCCACTCCAGTGAGGGTGAATCTGTCTTGCACCTCTTTTCTTCTTGCCCTCTCCCCTGTCTCCATTTCATCCCTGTGATTCCTCACTGGGGCTCCACTGTTCCACATGTCTAGGATGTGGAGCAACAGAGACATAAAGGTGATCTGGGTCTTGAGTGCTGGGAGAGATGGACCCAGACTGGGAAAAACTAAAAAGTACTGTGAAAGTAAAAGAAAGGGAGAGGGCTGAAAAACACACTTATAATTGATGGGCTGGTCTTTTTGTGGGTAAGGTCTGCATGGGTTTCCATTTTTGTTTTTTCCTAATTTTTTCAGTTCATAGTATGTATCTGGATCAAGATACATTACCAATGTTCAGATCCCCGTTCCATTTTCCTGTGCTGTTCAAATTCACCACTGCCTGTGTGAGTGCTCCTTTTCTGTTACAAAAATCTGTTGCCAGTGGGATTTTGGGTTGGCCTTAGTGGTCAAAGAAACCACTGTTCTCACTGGTTTTGTTTAGATGTCTTCTGTTGCTTCGTTGGTACTTACCTCAGAGATGATTGTGGCATATGACTCAGAAGGCAGGGTCAGTATTCTCTTGTTTAAGGGCTTTTGGAAATAAAGAGGTGATAGATTTAGAGAAAGAACTGATAACGATTTTTGTCTACACTATACTTTTTCTGCTTTCTCTCCCTTTCTTATTTTTCAGTAATTTTCAACATTCTGCTTTTTTCCTGATAAGGTCTGATCCTTACTCTAAAGCCAACCAGCCACTTAGTGACAGACAGTTGCATCCTCTGTATGTCTTTTATCAACCAGCACAAACAGGCAGAAATGCAAATCTGCTTGGCCTGAGAGAGGACTGGATGAGTACAAGTGTGAGGGAGCATTCTCAGCCAGTACACACCACTTCTCGGGAGGACTGGGGAACATGTGGTACCTTGTACATCATGACAGCTGAGCCATCATACATTGTGTCCCAAAGTGCACCTTGTTGCTTTGTCAGCCTATGAAAACATGCTGTCTTCAAGTGGATTTAGGATACCAGTGGTTACTTCCAGGTCCTGAGTATTGCCTGAAATCCTTGATATGTTTGGGAGCAATAAATTGATGAGATTTCTATGATGTCTGTTGGATGGTAATCAGCTGCTATTGCGCTTTGATCATGTTGGATGTGATTATGCCCACTTGACCTTGAATATATTTAGATATAGGTTTCATCTATGGTTGGTGGGGCATTAGCACTTGGAAGTTGTTTGATTTTGAGATGAGAAGGCTACATGTGTCCTTTAGTAAGAAGGATTCTAGGCTTGACTCTCTCTCTTACCATGGACATAGTCCTTATAATTGCAGCAGAAAAATTCATAGAGTAAAGTGATGGGTAGGAAGGAGGATGAGGGCAGCAAGTCCTTAGTGACTCACACTGAGGTGAAATTGAACCTGAATCTCTGTGCAAGGCAACCAATGCCATGTAACAGGTTCCACACTCTATACCCCACTCTGGTTCATGCGTTTGCAGCACAACCTCTCCATCATCACTTCATGCTGATGCAGCTGTTGCCTTGAATCACCATCTACCATTTAAGGTCAATAGACAGAATCCACCTAGGGATATGTTTTAAAGACACTCTGGTAGCTGGTGAGGATAAGTAGCTCAGCTGCCAGTCCTTAACAGCCATCTTCTGCCTCTTAGTCCTGTTGCATGATCTGAAGTATAGAGGATGTGACCACTGTGCTCCATGAAGTGCATGGTACAGACATCTCATATGAAATTTGGGAGGTCTCTCTCTTAGGGAACCTCCTTCTTCTTCCCACTCAAGTCTTTTACTCAGCTTGGTTGGTCCTCCAGCACCCATGCTTAAAAAAATTGAGTTTGATTCAAACAAAATGTCTTCCTTTGCAGTGGAACCCTTGGGTGTAGTTAATGAGGAGATAGAGAAATCATTTAGTGCAATTTTTTCTTTTTCAGAAAAACACACTTGAACTATAAAAAAGAGAAGACAATGCAGACTGAATATCACAGGCAGGAAAATTCCTGGCTGTGAGACTTGTCTAATCTTCCAAAGAAAGTGGTGGAAACCTTATCTCTTTAGGACATTAAAATAGGCACTACAAAAAATGCCCCTCAGTGGAATGTAGGCGGACTGATAAAGCTTTGGGCACCTTTTACACTTATCAATTCTTCTCAGGGCTATCCTCTGCATCCTAAAGAAATATCCTTTGGCTGCAAGCACTTTGTCTCAGAAGTAATTAAGTAGAAATGAGTATATCACTAAGTACATTTCAATATGTATCCTCAACTGGCTGGAACTCAATCTGGGGATTCAGGATCTGCTTGTAATTAACATTCCATAGTAAGACTCCACACCCTCTATTTGTCTCTTCCTAATTATGTGTTGGAAATGCACATTTCTTCTACCATTAGTGATTTCAGCAGAGAAGTTTTAGCTGGGCTTTAAATTGCCCTCTCCTTCAATTTAAATATTCCCTGTTATTTTAGGTTTGTAGACATTGCACAAGTAAAACTTTTCTCAAGGCATCATAGGGAAATAAGCCACTGACTCGAAATTCCAACTGCTGAGCGGCCTTCTGGGTTGACAATATCATGGATTTAGGCTGTGATCTGTTAGCTTTTGTGGGTTTCAATATTGGCAATTAAAGGTGTCACTCATAATTAGCATGAGAGCCTGTGGATGTGAGGACTAACTGTGAAGGGGGCTGCTCAGGGATCTTCTTTCTGTGAAACTGTCTTTCCTTACAGTTCATTAGAGCAACATTTTCATGGCAGTACATCTGCTGGGGGTGCTTCTCATCAGGAAGGTTTGACTGGATTAGAAGATGAGGAAACAAAGTGCTTCAGCTGAGGATGAATGAAAGCTTTAACTTGGGTCTGTCAACAAGGAACTGAATGGCTGCATTTCCAGGTGTGATAACAAAGTTGTGCCCATTGTGCATTAGTCTTTAACAAACTCACCAGTGAGTTGTATCATGCTGCTTGCCTGTTCTCTCTGTCTTTATTTCAGCTTACCTGAAGGCCCATGTTCCCTGAGCCTGCTGTGCCCAAGGTATGTGCTGAGGGCACATGTGGCTGAATCACAGATGGCACATGTCTCTAGGGACCAACAGCAATAGCATTCAGCCTGAACTTAGAAAGAAGCAAGAACAAGCAACCCTGAACCTTCAGGGAGATACATCAACTCTTGTGTGGGTTCTGGGAGACTACCCAGGCATATGTGAGGAACCTGAGGTGTCAGTCTCCCTTCTGGTGGGGAGGAAGTGGATGAGGACCCACCAGTGTTGCTCCTCCAACTGTGTTCTGCTACTGTGCTGCTTCCAGAGCTGTGCTGGGATTATGTATGTCTGAGGGCAACCAAAACAGTTTGTTCCCAGACTCCACACAGTTTTTAGTGCCCTTGACTGTAATGGTAATTAAAAGCAAACAAATCTGGATGAGTTCTGTGGGGCTGCCAGATCCCCACAGAGATGCCTCAGCTTTCCTTCATGTTTTATATGGTAATGGAAGGCCTGGTGGTGAACTCTTTGCTGCTACTAGTAAATGGTGACATATGAGATGTTGCTCTGGGGACAGTGGATGAAAATGTGGCTCTGCTGAAGCCGGTGGCAAAACTCCCATTGACTTCAATAAAGCCAGATCGTTTTGTGCAGTTATTTTCCATACATAATTCATGCAGGGGAACATCTACTCCCCACCCCCCCCTTCTCTTTTTCTAATGATTAATAAGTTAAAAATAAGAAGAAGACTTTTTTTTTCTTTTTTTTCCCCTGGAATGGTTCATATTTGGGAAATCCAATTGTGACCTACTAAGCCTGCTCTGACTGTTTTAGCCTCCAGGCAAATTTGCAAACTGGCCTAGGGAAGCTGGTACTTGTTATTGTTGCTTCAAAGACAGTCTATGTGGGGGAGGGAATGAGATGTGTTGGGATTAAAATACCCTAGCTGTAAAAAGCAGTAATAATTACCGTCTACATGTGGGCAAGTCAAAAGGGGTTATTACCAAAAGAAATTTAAAATCCTGTTTGCAGAGAAAACTGCCTGAAATCCAGCATTATTCATCTGTGCAGTGTGGACTGTTCTTAAACACAGTTTTCTTCAAACACCACTTGGATCAAGACAATGTTAAGAGGTTTGGCATCAGGTAAGTGAGGGTATAATGGGAATTTCAGAAGGCAGATCTGCTCTCAGGAGCCCTGGGAACTGGGGGCCAGTAAAGCTGCCTCCTGTGAGAATGCTCAGCACACACCCTTGAGTCCAGCTGGGTACTACTCATCTGGTCTTGACCCTGGGGCTTGACAGTGTCAGTATGCTCTTTTAACAGAGCATTTTGCTGTACTCTCCTGAAACTGAGTAAGACAATTAATAGATTCATAGATTTGGAAAGGACTATAACATCACCCAGTGTGCTTTCATATAGATACTGTACATCCCCATGTACCTCCACTTGCATTCCAGTAACTTGTGACACACCAGTTCATTATTTTCCCAAAATGCGTCTGTCCTTCTTGTGAGAATATTGCTGTTCAGTACATTACATAATTTCAAGTTAATTATTTTCACTCAGTTTATTCTCATTGACTTTAATGAAAATCCTCTTCAGACTTGTTCATGGAAATGGGAGGAGAATCAGATCCCAGTCTGCCCTGATGTCTGTGAGGATAACTTCTAATAGAGAGAAGTTGGCTTAGTGCTCACTGGTCTTCTGCATAAGAGAGGTCTACAATTTTTGTGGGGTTTGGGCTGCTCTACTCTTGCATAAAGTCACTAGGTCAATCCCAAACATGAAGATTGTCCCGTGTTGTTGAAAATACTTACTGAAAATTTTTGGAGTATGAAGAGAAATGCTTCTCTATATGCTATAATTAATGACAGTTTCCTAACCTACAGCTGGTTGTGTGAGAAAATTCCTGTGCCTGAAAAATATTGGCCGGTGATGCCACATGACATTCCTCCAGCCTCCAGTTTTGTGTTAGAAGTTGAAAGAGTCTGTGTGTGTGTGTGTGTGTGTCTGTGTGTGTAATACCACTGCTTCATTATATCTTCTACTCACAAAATTCCATGCCACAATTCTGTCAGCTCCAAGATGAAGATATTTAATAGCGTCATTTGGGTTGTGTCTTACAGCAAGATTCAATCAGTTCTTTATTGCGTACA
This sequence comes from Scytalopus superciliaris, assembly GCA_013400415.1. Classification (NCBI taxonomy): domain Eukaryota; kingdom Metazoa; phylum Chordata; class Aves; order Passeriformes; family Rhinocryptidae; genus Scytalopus; species Scytalopus superciliaris. The sequence goes on from VXBX01007602.1 coordinate 287,635, forward strand.
TTGTTGGCTATCATTTGATTGGGCAATGCCTGAATGTACATTCAGTTTGGAAAAGCTGTTGCACAATGTTGTATTCCCTGTTGCTTCATGGAAACTTGGACTTCCTCCTAGCTTCACTTTCTGTGAATGATACGCTGCTGGGGAACTGTCTTTGAAGCAGAAACTAGTCATGATGAGAGCATCAGTTTTATTCGTGTTTATTTTTATTTTTCTATTCCAGGTCCACGAACTCAATCCAGTGACACATGGCTTTCATTTGTATGGTTATCAAAGCCTATTTCTTCATTCACAGGGCAGAAGCAAAAACATTCTTCTTCCTTAAGGCCCTTGTGTGTAAGTTTGGCAAATATCTGCTTCTTATTTTACTGTTATATACTCCTTTTTCTTACCATCTGTTAAAAAGATATAGCTTATATAACAACTATTCTCACCATTTATACCACCACAAAGTACAAACCACCTATGGAAACAGAGATTTTCTTGCACTTGCTATCTATTTTACACCCACCTGTTTATGAAGTGCTTTCAGTATGTATATCCTCAGTGGCTCATAGATCCAAAAATATCCAGCTGCTTTATCGATCTAATGAGAGCTGTACTTGTAGACATGAAGAAATACTGCCCATGAATTTTGCTGAATTTTCATGAGTTCTGCTGATTCATGCTGGGAAAGAGGTTTCAGAGAGTGGCTGCCTTCGTTGCCCTCTCCCTCCAGAATTGGGTGATGGATGGGCAGTGCTCCTGCTGTTCCATCCCCCATACTGCTGCCTTCCCTGTTACTGTCCATGAGAGAAATAAAATTCTTGTGTCTATTTAATCCAATCCCCACACAAATGTCCAAAGCAGCCCAGATGACTTGCATGCTAAAAAATTATCTGTTCCTCTACCAGTGATTATAAAGGTATGTCAGGTCACTGCCTCATATATAGGTGTCTTTGGTGTTGGTATTTTAAGCAGAGTGAGACAAATCCTACTCGAGCATCACACTGAGTAGATGAGAAGTGCCTGTTTAGTCTTTACATGAATGCTAGCAAGCTTGTGGGTACCCCCTGTTCTGTGAGACCACAGAGCCTCTGGAGTCCACAGTCTGACTCATAGCAATTGATGAACAACAAGGTTTGAACCACGAGGTCAGGAGCATGCAAAGAAGATTATTTCAGTCAGTAACTGAGGCAGTCCACACTCTGCTGATTCCAAACCACCTTATGGAGATTTTACTGAAAGCAAATTAGACAACTGTCCTGAGATTCTGGTCACTGGGTTTTCACACAGAATCACACAGACTGAACTAGGTTGGAAAAGACCTCTGAGATCATTGACTCTGATCCATGTCCAAACACCACCATGGCAATTAGACCATGACACGTCTTTCCTTAAACCCCTCCAGGAATGGTGACTTCCCCACCTTTCTGGGCAGCCTGTTCCAATATCTAATCCCCCTTTCTGTGAAGAATTTCTTTGTAATGTCTAGCCTAAACCTCTCCTGGCACTGCTTAAAACTGTGTCCTCTTGTCCTTTCACTAGTTGCCTGGGAGAAGAGGCCAGACCACCCTTCATCCCTGGCTACATCTTCCTTTCAGGTAGTTGCAGTGGGTGAAAAAGTCACCCATGAGCCTCCTCTTCTCCATGCTGAACAATCCCAACTACCTCAGCTATTCCTCTTTGTGTGATCAGGTTTTGGTAGTGGAGGAATACAGGGGTGTCTTCTGTCAGAAGCTTCTGCCAACCCTTCAGAGCCAATGCCATGGACCCACTGCTGACCAAGGCCAAGCCACTCAGGAATGATAGTAATGCCTCTGAGATAACACATTTAAGAAGGAAAGAAAAGTTATTGAGTTGATGGAATTGTGGCCACAGAAGAGAGGAGTAAGAACATGTGACAAGTACAGCTCTACAGACACCAAGGTCACTGGTGCCCCTGCAGCCCATGGAGATCCATGGGGATGCAACAGTCCACCTGCAGCCCATGGAGGACCACACACCAGAGCATGTGGATGCCTGAAAGAGGGTTTTGAACCTGTGGGAAACCCATGCTGGAGCAGTGTCCTGGCAGGGACCTGCAGAACTGTGGAGAGAGGAGCCGACACTGGTGTAGGTTTCCTGGTGGGACTTGTGACCCTGTGGAGAACCCATGATGGAGCAGGTTGTGCTTGAAGGACTGCATCCAATGGAGGAGTAATCCACACTGCAGCAGTTCGTGAAGAGCTGTTGTCCATGGGATGGACGCACATTTGAGACTGTGTCTCGTGGGAGGGACCCTACACTGGAGCAAGAGAAAAGCTCCCGGAGCAGCACCAGAAACAAAAACTGGCCATAACCCCCATTCCCCATCTCCCTGTGCCTCTGGGGGAGGAGGTAGAGCTTGGGAAGGAAGGAGGGGTAAAGAGAAGATGTTTTAAAGACTTATTATACTTCTCATTATCCCGCTCTGATTTTGTTAGTAATAAGTTCAATTAATATCCCTAATTGCAGTCTGTTTTGCCCATGACAGTGTTTGGTAAGTGATCTCTCCCTGTCCTAATCTCAAGCCCATGAACCCTTCATTATATTTTCTTTCCCCTGTCCAGGTACTAAGGGGAGTAACAGAGCAGCTTTGATGGGTGCCTGTCATTCAAGCCATGGTCAACTCACTACAACCAGCTTCACTGTCCTTCTCTGGACTCACTTCAGCACCTCAATGTCCTTATTAAATTGAGGGGCCCAGTACTGGACACAGTGCTCAAGGTATGGCCTCACCAGTACCGAGTACAGGGGAAGAACCATCAGAGTTCTGCTGGCCACACTATTCCTGATACAGGCCAGGATGCCATTGACCTTCTTGGCCTCCTGGATGCAGACACTGGCTCGTGTTCAGCTGCTGTCAACCAGCACCTTCAGGTTCTTTTCCCATGGACTGTTTTCCAGCCACTCTTCCCCCAGCCTAGAGTGCTGAATGGGGTTGTTGTGGCCAAAGTGTAGGATCTGGCACTTGCTCTTGTTGAACCTCATGCCGTTGGTCTCAGCCCATCAATCCAGTCTGTCCAGGTCTCTCTGCTGGGCCTTCCTACCCTCCAGCAGATCAACACTCTGACCCAACTTGGTGTCATCAGCAAATTTGCCTCAAGGTGTGTTTTGTCTCAGGGTAGCTCTATTTTGCAATGAACCCTACTCTGAATGGTCTTGGACTTCCACCTGATTCCTCTTCAGGGACCAGTTGGCCAGTCATGGCAGCTCAGTTGATCTGTGAAATAATGCAGTCACTGTTTTAGCTCCAGGTGTAAGTTGTACGTACCAGTTCTCCCATATAGCCTTGGCCTTCTGAGGTTTTTCTTTCCTCTTATGAGTGCCATAGCATATGTAAACATGGGTGAACTGGCATTTTTCATCCTAGCATCATTGTGTATCCCATAGGTGTATCCCTTTTGCCCCCTGACTGTACTCTGCAAAGACTTCCTTCTGGTTGCCACTTAGAATGTGTCTTGTCTGAGAGATTCCTTACAATACAGGAAAGCTGCCAATAGGTCCTCAAGGCAATTGATGTTTGTGTCATCACTTGAAAATTGTTTAAATGACCCAAATATTAGCACTTTGTTCCATCTGGTCACTTTGAAATCAGCAGAGCCTTTAAATCAATAAGCATTTGCTTTCTCCAGTGCTTTCCCCATACTGAGGCACAGTCGTTTGTTTTTCCTGCTTTCTTCCCCAGCTTGCATTTGTACCTCAGATGTGAAGCTGCCAAGCAACCTGCACTACACCTGTATGAATTTTTTCATTGTCACAATGTGGCAGCTCTCCTGGATACTAATGGTTGGGCTGCAGTAGTTGACAAGTTGGAGAGAGCAGCTTCTGCTGTAGGCAGGAGGCAATTCTGCAAGTAAGACAGAAGTGATGTATTTCCTGGTGTCCACCCCAGAGTTATTAACATGCTCTTGAACTAGAGAGAAATCTGATGGGAATGAGTGATGTATACAAGATCCTGCACTGGGCTAAAGGTATTAGACCAGATGATTTTTTCCTACCTCCTTATGTACTCTGTGGTTCATTACCGTGCTGATGACTGTATTATATGTGATGTAGACTTACTGATGGTCACTAATTGTTAAAATTAGAGCAGAGATGGAAAAAAATCAGCCATTACTTTAATATTGATTACTCCCAACCTGAATCTTTTGGCTGATGAAAGCAAAAGCAGATGCTGCAGGCCTTGCTCTGTACATTCTGCAAAGTCAGGGTATCCCTGGCATAGATTGCTGAAAGCCAGGTTATTTTAGTTAAAAATAAACTCAGAACAATCATGACAGGCTTGTAAATTAATGTGGTGTGTTCTCTAAGCACCAGTTCTCATCACGGTTACTCTGGTGATCTGTCAGTGTCGTCCATCACCAGAGTCCTATTGCTCTAATGATGCATTTCATATTAAAGTGGCTCCAGTTGCTGGAAGAGATTCTACATGCTCAAATTGTAAAAAGTATTACAGTTGATAGCCTCAAGAGTTCTCTTCTTACCTATGGTACCCTGGAGAATAAGCCAAATAGCTTCCACAGACAGAAATTCTATTTAATTCCTTGGCTGCATTCAAAGCAAAACGTTTTCTTTCGTTGCAGTCTTTTAAACTCTGTCAAGAACTTCTGATGATGATTAAATAATTAACTGTTTTATAAAGCTTGCATTCTCATCCATATTAACCTTTATTAAAAGGCTTTTAGGCTGGACTTAAATAATGCAATCTGCCCTTGAGGTGGAGGTAACCATGTGATTGCCTCTGCCAGCAGCACCATGGGAAAGGAGCTCTGACTCAGAGTCTCACTTTGGTGGCTGGTTCCCTTTCTGTCCAAGGGGAATTCCTACATATGAACTCTTTCCCAGACACAAGTTACTTCCCTCTTTGCATGGAGTCAGCATTGCCCTTTTGCAGAGTTTGCTGTGGTTTCCCCCTCTTCCACCTCTCCTGAGCTCTCTGCTACTCTGCCCTGGCACACGAGGCTTTTGTATCAGTGTAAGCTGCTGCCACTCCTTCAGACAAAAACATCTCCTCTGTACATGCAGAAGCAGGAAGTCAGACGTCTGAATAGTCTTCCCACAAATTTCAAAAATTACTCACATTCATTGTCATCCTCTCTGGGCTGCGCTGCCTGGGGCGTCTGTGGGTTCTGACGAGAGCTGGGGGCACACCCATCGACTTGAGGAAGAGCCGAAACCTGTTTATAGGAGGGCAGACACTTGACACTAGGCATTTGCACACCCCAGATTTTGTCCTTCCTCCTATGTCCCACGAGGCCCATCAGGGTCCTGAGCTTCCTCCCAGCCTATGTTACACACCCTATCTACCACTTTGTGGGGTGAAAGCCTGAGGGCAGGCTTAGATATGTTCAAAGGTATTGCCTTTGTGTTTTCTGCCTGCATGGCTTGCATTGCATTGGCTGCAGCTTGTCTGCCTTTATGGCTTAGTTGTGTAGTGTTCCCCTTTGTGCTGGGAAAGACCCCTTGCTGCAGGGGGCATGAAGCCACTATCAAAATGGTGACTGAGGGTGTGAGTCTTATGGCACTGCTTGTGTTTTACCCCTGCAGGCTGACTGAATGGGAAAGCATGGATCCACATATGGAGCGGACATGCTCAGGCTCCTCACCTCCCATGAGCTGCTAACAGCATGAGCAGTGCGTGGGGCTGGTCCTCAAAGCAGGTTTGGACCAGAGTCTGTGGATTTTGTGGTACCACTCAACAGCGTGGGCTTAACTGCAAACTCCAGTCAGTTAACTGCCTGCTCCAGTCAGTTTGAATTGTGCCTGCACTCTTACCTCTGAATCTTCTGGGCCAGCAACCTCAATCACTCTCTTCTGAATGCACTTATGATGCTTCAGGAAAAATATCTGGTTCAAATAGTTATTATAGAACTTCCATCTACCCTTGCTGGCTCCCTGCTAGTTGGGATAGGTGCAGCCTTGGAGAAATGCAAGTTGGTTGTAGCCTGAGTTTGCACTGTGGTCTGTACCAGATACCTTGATAACATGTAGCTGATCATGGTTCTTCACAGCAAAGGTGTGCTCCCTCTAGGATGATCATCTTTTGGAGAGAAGGTTAACTTCACACCTGCCATGCATAAGGTAGCAGACACGTGCTGACTATTGAGTGCTGCAATTCAACAACATGGAATCATAGAATCATTGAAGCTGGAAAAGACCTACAAGATCATCAAGGCCAACCTTTGACTGAACACCATCATGTCTATCATAGCACTAAGTGCCACATCCAGTTGTTTCTTGAACACTTTCAGGGATGGTGAGTCCGCTGTTTCCCTGGGCAACCTGTTCCAATGCTTGACAACCTTTCCTATTAATAAATTCTTCCAGAACCTCTCCTGGTGCACCTTGAGTTAATTTCTTCTTGTCCTTTCACTAGCTGCCTGGGACAAGAGGCCTTCACCATCTTGCTTTTTCAGGTAGTTGTAGAGAGCGATAGGGACTCCCCTGAGCCTCCTTTTCTCCAGGCTAAACAACTCAAGTTCCCTCAGCCACTTCTCATATGAGTTCCTCTCTAAGCAGTTTGTCTAATACATCACATAATTAAGGCAAGAAATTCCTCAGCTCTGTCCTTCAGGCTGCCTCCCTGGAACAATCCTGTATTTCAGCCTTCTGACAAATACAGTGATGGTGGAAGTGGATGGTGACTCAAGGTGTCTCTGAACATCCTGCTCTCCCTCTGTTACCTTTTGCTTCAGAAACCGCTATAATATATATTGCTTGGCGTGCAAGACATCTTTGTTTTCTGTTTGTCCAGCAGAACAACCCTGCCCAGGGCCAGCACACAGGCTCTGACCCATGTGGTTAGAGCAATAGAAGTAATGATCACTTGAAGTTTCTGAACCCACAGGATGAAAAGCACATGCAGTATTTGCTATACAACTGTCTTGGCTTGAGAGGTTCAGTTAAATACTGACTCAGTGGTTAAGATACGTAGGTTGGGATTATGGTGATAAACAGTTCAGCACTGCATCAGTCAGCCAGAAGCAGCAATGAAAAAAGGCCCACACTATTTCTAATGCTTCCCTGATGTCATTAAATTGGAAGGACCTGGGTTGCCAGAATGCATGTTGAGATGGTCCATGCATAATCTCTGGTGGGTGGGGGGCAGATTTCTACTTTTATGCCATTGTTTTTGCCACAGGTAATGTTATAAGTGACTCCTTTATTCCTGCCTATCAGTTATGTTTTGTATAATTAAGACTAATCACTAGGTATATAAAAATCTGATTCTGGTGGGAGTAAATTGTACTTACCATATTTATTCTCTCCATGACTGACCTTTTCTGTGAAAAGCTTTATAAATCCATGCTTCAGTTTTGTGGGAAAAGGTGTGCTTGCCCCTGTGATGAATGGTTTGTGGTGCAGTCCAAAACACTCCAAACTGCAGTGACTAGAGTGTAAAAATCTGTTGACTTCAGGTCCTAGAAGAGAAGAGAGAGAAAGTTTGCACAACACTCATAGGCCCATGGGTTTGTCTTTTGCAAGGCCAGGATTAGGAGTCCTCATGGATCCCTTCCAAATCAGGGGATTCTATGCTTCTATGAAAGGATACACATGGCTCTGGTTTAAAGACTGCCCATCACCTCACTGGCTGGTACAGAAGAAGGGCCTTTAGATGTTAGCTTAAGAAGAAAAGCTGGTCTTCTGAAGACATTCCGATTGTTTGTATGTCTGCTTTCCATTTCCAGCTATTAAACAACATGAAAAGACAACTGTCAACAGTGCAAATATTTTCCTTGTTTCCTGTGGTCTGGGGCTGTTGGCGTCACTGGGTTGTTATCCCTTCCCTGTAAAGGCTGTGGCTGGGAGAAGCTGGGACAGGGGAAGAGAAGAGAACTCTCCATGAGATGTTGTCTTTTTTAAAAAGACATTTTGACACCTGATGTCTGTGAAAAAACCTGTAGATATGTGGGCTACTTGTCACCAATGCATGGCTGCCTCAGTCTGCAGGCAGTCTGGGTCAGCAGCATTTGCCTCTCAGTGAGGTGAATCTGTTGACTATTAGGCCCAGTCCACTCTGACTCGAAGGGCAAGTGATACCACATGGGGCTGTCTATATGACTAAACTTTGCTGCCAGAAGATGGGTGGTCTCACGCATGTTCTCTATTAGGAAGGATTCCTAGTCTATGCCCAGGCACTGCCTGGGAGAACGCTAGCTGGCATGCAAGCAAACTGCACTAGGAAGCATGGAAACCATTAAACTATTTTGATGGTTTCATGTGCATGTTTGAGCTATGCCCTGGCCTGGGTCAGCTTCCCAGCACAGGTGTAGCCTCTGAGACCCAGGATGGCCTTTTTTCCCAATGCCACCTTGCAGAATATTGCAAGGAGCTGGAAGAAGAAGGTATTTGGTCTGCTCCACCAGCTAATAATATCTTATCTGCAGAATGCCCTTCTGGGATGAAGGTGCTCTGTGATGCCTGACCTATTCCTGCCTGGTCACCAAGTAGTGAAGGCTTTGCTGAATCGTATTAATGGTGAGGGATCTGTGTGAAGGAGGAGAGGAAAGGACCATATGGTTAATGCTTTAAACTGACTCCTCAGCTTCTTTGCACATACATATTTTTACAGACTTTGGTCACAGAATATCCATAAAGTGTCCTTCTGTACTAGACACCTTCATTTCCTAGTGCTTTCTGTACATGGTAAACAATCCTTAGGTGGAAGAGACAGATGTACCTCGGAAATACTGGTTCAGTTCAGACTGGGCAAGAAAACTCCCCACTCAGTTCACATTGTCTTTGAGGTGTCCTTTTCCCCTTCACATATCCACTCCCATGTGGGTTCTCCATGTACTTCAGGATGAGTCCCAAGCTGACTTTTGCTCTCTCCTGAGTTAAACTGAGGTTCTGTGGGAAAAAAGTCTGGATTTGCTCAGTCATTGGAAACCAAAATGTGACATACCCAACCTACCTGATGCCCTGGTGGGCATAGATGCATCCAAGACGTAGAGACTGTTAGGGCTACTGGGTGAAATCTTGACTGGCCACAATATTAGTGTTGCCTGACCTGGGAGGGAGTCTCCTTGCAGCACCTGCACTATGGCTATGGTTGCATTTGACCTCGCATCTCTGCCAGCCTCTGAAAGGGCTCCAAGGACTGCTGGGCTGTGCCCTGGGGCTGAGTGTGCTTGTGAAAGTCCTGAGCAGGCAGATCGATGCTCCTCCAGCCTGTTTCATTTACCATAATGAAAATTGCTTTGTAGGAAGAGAAGGAAGCCTCTCGCCTATTGAGGAGTTTCACAAGCGTGGTGCACTTGTGTTTCTGGTGGTGGGAAAGCCCCAGAATGTGACTGGGGCTGAAGGTGATTTTACAAAAGTCCTAATTCTTGGGTAAACGTGAGTTGCATGAAAATTTAATTTCACATGAAGATTTACATCTGCAGCATTCATATGTTATGGCTATAAGAAGTGGCTCAGGTGTTTGTCCCTCAAACCACTACTCCACCTGTTATCTGGAAAACGATCTGAACAGAGAGCAGATCCTGGGTACCGTTTCCTGAGAAACATGCTGAAACCACTCAGGAAATGGGGGTGGTCTGAGCTGGGTGCGGTCACAGTGACAGTGGCAGTGCTATACAGACCCTTCATCTTCCTCCTCCTCTGCCTACCCACAGCAGAGAGTGTGCCTCTGACATACAGCATACACTGACCACACTATACCAGTGTGAATCAGCGGGACAGCTGAGGAGAGACAGGAGTTGGAGGCAGAATTTTAATTTGAACACCTAGAAGCTGTGTTGCACTGGGCTGTGTAGCATATGACACGTGATGCACAATCCATTACTTACCTGTCCAAACGAAACTGGGGTGCACAGAGACACACATGGCAGATGTACCTGTTGATGTCATCAAAATTGGCCATCCCCAGCACAGGCCATGGTGGGCTGGATTTGGGGCCAGAGGTATTCCTACAGGGTAACGTAGCAGATAAATACCTATCTATATCTATAAATAACTGAGACTGCTATTCATAAGGAGTATGTTTCACCCAGGGCTGTTGCTCTACCTCACCTTCCTATTTGAATAGCCTGGCAAAAAGGATGATTCCGAGCAGGAGCTGTACAGAGTTGCAAGTTACTATGTAACTCCTGCCAAAACTGCCTGTCACTCTTGATTGACTAAAAGCAATATTTGTGGAGACTAGCCTTCCCAGGCTAATGCTGGCCTTAGTAATTAGTGCCCTATACTCCCTCCATAGTCATTGAAGAAAGCCAGCAACTCACCCTTGAGTTGCTCACGCTTGACCTTTGGAGACTTCATGTCTTTAGTTTGAGTATAGAGGGGAATGCTTAGTGAAGGCACCTAAGCAGGATCCTCTAAGTTGGTGGTGTGAATCCTCCCTCAAATTTGCTGTGGTTCTTTTGTATTTGTTTCATTCTGCAGATCATCCTCCAGACAAAAAGCCTAGCAGAGTTTTTGTCTAAGTGGACCTTCTGATGGTGTCAGGCCACTAGACCATTGTAGATACCAGCATGAGGAAGAGTGGTCAGAGAAAACAGACATGTTCTTAATTTAGCTTTCAATGCAGAAACAACTTTTGGATCAGATCTTCTGGAAGAAAAATTGGAGATGTTCAAGATTTTCTAATTTGTCATGACAAGCATGGCTCAGTTGTTTCATCAGTCAAGTTAGTTTTCAGCAACTGAGGGATGATTTTAGGCTCCAAAGTGTGGAACAGATTGTGCTGTGTGTGTAGGGTAAATTTACTCTCACCCTTGGGGATAGTTCTGGAAGGCCTATAAAGCATCTCCAGGAGGAAATGAGACATTGTCTCTATCTTGATTCTCACATTCTGGGTCTGAAGTAAATGGTGGTTGGTATTACAGAATCACAGAATCGATCAGGTTGGAAAAGACCTCAGAGATCATCGAGTCCAACCCTTGGTCCAACTCCAGTCTGTTTACTAGATCATAGCACTCAGTGCCACGTCCAATCTCAGTTTAAAAAAGTCCAGGGGTGGTGAATCCACCACCTCTCTGGGCAGGCTGTTCCAATGCCTGAGTATTATACCTGTGTGCTTTCCCCTCAGATTTGGGCAGCTGGTGCAATTTGGCAAACTGTGGGGACAGGAGTATTCCTGTGTCCTGGAGATCAGCACGGCCTGATGAAGAACAAGGAAGATTTTATTGGATGACCCTTCATGCCTTGTGTGTATTATGTCTGATTTCACTATGTAGTCTGCTCCATAAATCTTGTATTTGTTTTCTGGTACAGCTCGTTCCCAGCAGCCCATGTGCTCAATAACATACTGCTGCAGAGAGCAGCTCACAGACAGCACAAGAAATAGCATGTCTTTCCTATCTCATTACCATTCCCAAAATTTTCCCTAGTTTTAACCCCTATGGTCTAGATTCCTCAAGAGTCTCTAGAAAACTTCACCCTTTGGTGCTTCCCAAAACTTCTCACCAGAACTCCAAGAGTTAATATCCTTAGAGCATCACACTGGGAAGCAGTGCAAGTCTGATCATGCAGTTGACAGTGCCCTTTTATTATTGTTTCTATCTCTCCTATCAGATGTCTCACTCTTAACAGAGTTGTTATTAAGATAATTAGTTAATATGGGTTATTTTATTATTGTAGTCCTATTTGGTTTGATTGTGTGCTCAGCTGGCACATGTCATAAAAGCAACAAAAGCATTGAGAAGTTGCATAATTGGCAAAACTGAACTGTCAGTGTTGTGGAGTTCAGAGATTCATGGAGGGAAGAAATGTACAGACTCCATAGAGACACAAGTCCTTCTGTGAACCTTGGATTTCTCCTTCTAGCATTTATTAGTCAGGAAAACGATTGGCATTTCCTCTTCTGTGTTTTAATTTTCTCTGCTTGTGCTGTATTTTCTGATCTTTGCTTTAGCCTGCAGAGGAAGGCAGATCAGTCTTGTTTATCTTTGCCAGAGATTCCTTCATTTTGGGAACCACATCGGAAATAACTTTAAATGAAGGCAGACAAGAGGCTTTAAAAAGCATCTATCAAGTAATCGAGTGGGTCCATGTGTCATATTTCCTGACCATCTATTGCATTGGTATCTGCCACTGGCACACGTCCCAGTGCTGTCAGAGTAGTACAATCCTTTTTTTTATTTACATCCAGTGTTCCTCTATTCAAACACTTTATCTAGCTTTGTCAGTGCAAAATCCTGGCAATTTTCATCTTCTTAACCTTTTGAGTTTTCCTTGTGCACCTTCCTGACACATAAGCTGGAGAAAAATATTCCTTTCTTCAGCCTTGGTCTGAGAAGCTGCTTTTCAGGCCATTCCAGCAAGACTGTGTTCTGAGACCTGACCAGCACTGCCTTTGTTTGTGTTGGTCTTCTCCAAGCTCGGGTTAAAGCTGTGAGTGGAACATTCCCCAGGGTCCTAAATTCTGCCCAATTTGCAGCCATGTCGACCTGCAAATATTTCCTCCAGTTTGAGATTTTTGGCATCCCAAGTTTCCTGGATGTGCTTACATCATCCCTGTGCGGAGGAGGACTTGGCTGTATGGCTTAGAATGTGCTCTGTGTAATTGAACAAGTTCCCTCAAAAATACCCCAGCAATTTTACCAGTTCTTGTCTGGGGTTATGAGGTATGTGATGTAGCCCTGTAGGTAGGAGAGGAAAAAGCCCTCCCAAGAGGCCTTTCCTGAGCTGACTTGATAACTTTGGGGTTTGGGGAAGGAAAAATCTCAAGCAAGAAACAAGTTGTTAAAGCAGAGACATGCACAGACGTATAAAAAATGACACATCCTAATTTTTTAGAATGTGGCCAGAGGAAATCAATCCCTAATGCAGTAAACAAACTCCAGTGGGTTACCAGCAGACAATGACCAGAGTAACTCAGTTCTGAACACGGGCACTGCTGCAGCGAGGATTTGGCCTCAGAAATTTTCTTTTGCAGTTGCTGCTCTGAAAGAGGGGTCTTAGAAACAAGCCCCGCTGCATGCAAAGAACACTTGTAAGTCCCTACACACTCTGGTTTTTCTAGGTAGGCTGCTAAGGCTCAAAGCACTAAAGAGGAAGGCCCCTGACAGCTTTCCAAGGCTCTGAACTTAGGACATAATGTTTTTAGGTCACTGCTTACAAGCCAAGAGCACCAAGAAGGGCAGACAAAGGCGTATTAGCTGGAGCGCTTCTCAGTCTCCTGGGAGGGACAATGGGTGCAGTTCACAAGCAGAGGCACACAGCTGCAGCTCACTGGTTAGGAGGCTGCACACAGAGGAGAGATCAGAATTCAGAGCAATTAAGCACGTCGCCTGATTGTTACCGACAGATTAAAAAAACCCCTCTGCCAGCTTTAGACATTTGTGGCCTCTTGTCTTTGTGAGTCAGGAGGCAGTTCCCATCGTGAAACACACACACTCTGTAGTACAGGATGATTTTTGGCAAAGTCTGGATGATTGTGAGCCAGGCGGGGCGGGGACAGCATTCCAGTTTTATAACACAATTCCATAATAGGAGACAGCATTCTTTTCATATTAATGTTCATACAATAGGAATTTTAAACTCCAGCTTTTGGGTTATATGGGGGAAATAAAGTCTCTTTTAAATGCCACAACAAGTTTATTCTATAATTCAGTGAACAGGGCTCTGGTGAACCAACCATATTAGAGTGCAGTGGGTATTTTGGAGGATGCTTTCATTCCAAGAAAGAGCAAACTGGAAAGCACTGATGTAGTTATGTGTTAGCTAATATCATGGTATCAACCAGAACCTCCTCTTTGAATGGGTTACAGGTGTTCAATCTACTTGCTCTGACCTCAGGGGAAATCTACGTCACCACTCTGCACACCCCTTGTGAGCGCTGTGCAGTAAACATCACTAATTCTCTAGAGTTATTAGATCAAGAGATGTGTAGGCATTTACAGGCCCTTTGGTAGCAAGGGTTTTGCAGAGCATAAGGTGAGGCTGGTTCAGGACCATCCTTACCACATATGCCACCAGGGACACTTTCTACCTCACTTGTTCTGGTGGCCCAGTGAGGAACCTGAGGCTATCAAGATGTTACTCATGCCCTGACTTATATCTTGCAGTTTCTTACTGGGAAGGTAGAAGTTTTAAAGGTAAATTTGCCCTGTTGGGGTTTTGAACAGTCTTTGAATTTTGTACCAAAAATAACCATGTGCTTTCAAGAGCCCTTTCTGCTGTTTACCCAAGGTTTGACCCCTTGCTGTAGTTCAGATAGATACCTTGCTGCTGGCAGTAATGTTAAGGGGTGAGGACGGTGAAAAATCTTTAGGCTTTTCTCCTTTGGAGTATGTAGTAAAAGAAAACACTTTAAGGCCTTTAGAAATGTTTTGGACCCTCTCAGATCTCATGGTGAAAAGGGAACTTCATTAAAACCTGGTTTTGGCTAGCAGATTGAGATCCCTTAAATTGGCATGTGCCAGGTTGCCTGGTTTCAGGCAGTCCAGAGAGATAGGTTATATGAAGTATGTTTTCTCACTAGTGGCATCTATAACTGAGGTTTCATAGAGGGCTTAGCTGAACTAGGGTGTCCAGAGCAGATACAGGGAGTGCCACTAGTCACTAGAAGTCAATGTTGTTCTAATCTAATCTATTAAATTCAGCTCTGCTTTAGGTGAGCAAAAACGTGCTCTGAAAAGGACAAAATCATCAGTCCTATTTAGAGGCAAACTGTAACAGCCAAAAGTGCAGAAGAGGGCTTGGTCTTGTGAGAAGTTGTTCTGTGCCTTGCCTAAGCAGCCATGAGGCTGTGAGTACCAGTGAGGGTTCATGTGTTTTGGGGATGAAAAGACCCTTGCAAGAATAGCAGAGTAGCATTTGAAAACAGGAGAGGGAAAACCTAATTAAGCACACACAGGAAAATTTGGTGAATGCCAAGAGTACTTTGGCATGTGTTTCCACACACAATGCCAATCTGAATGGGAATGTTCAGTAATGACCATTTTATAATGTTGGTTTGATGTTTGGATGCAGCCAAATGACAGAGACAGGACGTATGTTCATGCAGGAGAGTGCATCAGTAGGATCTGGGAGGTGCAATTTTTGATTTTGAGGCTAGATGTTTTAGGTAGCTGCAGTTTTGAAGTGTGGTAATAGAGAGGCTGATCTGCATGCATGTTCTCCACTCAGCCTTAGTCAGCTCAGGGAATTTCTTCTCAAAGAAGAGCTTGCAGAGCAAGGTCTGTGTGAGAATATTTCTTCCTGACAGCTTGGCTGTGTTCTTCAGAGCAAGCCTGGCCATAGTGGCACTGAGCCTCACTGAAGGCACTGTGTTCTCCGAGCTGGGGATGGCCAGCTGGAGAAAGAGATGGATGAGGGACTGACGTGAGTACAACTCAGTATTTAACAAAGAGACTTCCTGCCTCAGTAGAAGTGTTGAAACACCTTGGTGTGTTTCCCTGCCTTCAAACAAGTGCTCTGTGCACCTGACGTCACTTCCACCGGCTGCCAAGCGGATAACAGGATGAACCTGCACTGAATCTGAACCAGACATTCCACTGTGTCACTGGTGGTTGTGCTCTATGATGGGGCAGGAGATTTTACTACCAACATTGTTTTTTTAGTTCATGCACGCTTTTCCCCACTCCTCCCCAGCAGTTTGAAAGGAAGCGGCATAGGAACTTGTGTGATGTGCTTACAGGCACACACAAGCAGTGTGACTCATCAATAGACCAGGCTTCGGGAGCTGGTGCCTGTTACAGCGTGAAGCCGGTCTGCTTCTTCACAGAGCTCCAAAAGGCAGCTGGCTATGTCAAAAGGGCAGAGAATAAAGAGTGTAGTGTAAAATGGAGACACAATTAGGCAAAGATAAAAAAAAAAAACAAACAAAAAAAGAAAAAAAAAATCCTATAACATTTTTCATCTCTTTACTGAAAGTTCCTTTGGGTGGCACTTGCTGAAACAAGTAGCTCTGCAGCTTGGTGGTGTAAATAATAGGCACATAGATTTTTCCATAGTGCTAGTTTATTTTTAAACATCTGAATGAGCAGTCACACAACATCTACCTTGGTATGCACCAGGTTCATCATAGGATATGTCTTTATCACTTGGTGGCACTGAGGAAAAGGCATTTAAGTAACATCTCTATGAATCTGTTCCCTCTAAACCTTTGAGTGTTTTAGCCTCATTTTACATGTTGTGCTTAACACTAATGAGGAGGGAGAGGCTAATTTTTTGTAACTCATTAATCGGGAGCCTTGATGTAGTTTTTTGTGTTTCAGAGCACTTTAGAGGGAACCTGGTTTAGCACTGTCTGCATTTTGAAGCTGAGAAAATTTAGGCACTTTCTTTGAAAAGGCCGGTACATTTTGGATGCCTCCATTTGATTTCAGGCATATAACCTTTGAAAAGATGCAAACCTTGGACATTGACACCGTTGCTTCTGCTTTTATAGCAGGCAATACGGCAGTAAGTTCCAGTAATTTGACTGTTTTGGATTGTGTGGCTGTGCCTGTAGCTATGGGTTGCTTTTATGTTACTGGAACTTGGAAGAGATGGAGAAACAGCATAGGTCAAAGGTTTGAAAGCAAATACTGTCCTCTATTTTGACATCATTTTAAACACTAAGATTATTCTGAAATGACCACAAGAATCGGAAAGAAATGGAAAATTTGACATTTCTGATTTCACCATAGTCAGGGTTTTTTGCACATAAAATTGCATTATCTGATTTCTTTACATTTCATTACATTTCTACAAAGAAAGCAAACTCATAGAAGTGCCCTTATTATGTTCCTATTTACCACCTCTGCTGCCCTCAGCTGTGTTCACATGTCATGGAATGGCAAGGTCAAGATGTAAACACATCTTATAATGTTTCCCAATTTGATTATCACTCAAGGTCATAATGTTTGCCATTTATCCTATAACAATACTGAGAAAAATGGTCTGTTTAAGCATAAATAAGAAGAACATTAATACTAATAATTTACCACAATGTAGAAATCATTGCATGTTTTTCTACACTTCCAAGTATTCATTGGGAAAAAGAAAAGAAGATAACCTGCTTGAGAGGTTCACTTGAAAGGACAAGTGTCAGGCTGCTCTGTTTCTGGACATCCTGTACAGTTTGCCAGCCCAGTACCTTAGTGTGGTTAGTGGTCCTGTATCTTTGATACTGATACTCACTAGACAAAACCCTTCAAAGTATCCAGAAATATTTCATTGTAAGCTGTGCTGAGGATTGCCACTATCACATAATAAAAAGAGTAAGTCAGCTGCTAGGAGAAAATCTTACTCATGAGTAGTTAGTTACCTGCTATGAAAATGACAAGATTTGAAACAGAATAGTTAGCCAGTTCCAGTCTTCATTTTGATTTCTCCTTCATACAATTTTCAGAGTCTTTCTGGCATTATATAAAATTATATTTTGTCCATGAGCAATATTTGGTTGAGGCTTGTAACCTTAAGATTTTTTTTCTCCTTTTCTTCCCCAGAGTGTAGTTAATTTTCAGTCAGCATTCACTATGGAGGGCATACCCTTTGAATAAGCCTATCTATCTTCTGTGTACTTCGCAGCTTTTACTTCAGTTTTATCTTCCTTGTCACTGGAACTGGAGAAAATTTACATTGACAAAAGCTGTAAAATTCCACTGGTAAGCAACTTAAATGTAGATGCTTTCCCTGGAGACAGTGAAATGTGTACCCTTGTAATTTATCTCATTTTATAGTCTTCTGAAATTTCCTTTAGTTCCCTTGAGATAACTTAATGTTACCCATAAAGGAGCATGTCCCAGCACATCTGCTTGTGGGGTGTGACGATATGCCTCTGAATGCTGAATTCAGTGACTTGGGGCCCAAGGAGTCACTATAACCCTCACAGTCTGGGTATTTATTCCAGATTAATCTATGTCAGACCTGTGTTGATTAGTTGCCTTCACAGTGGAGAACAAGAGGGGACATTCCTGAGCTTGCAAATTTTCTGAGGATATTCAGCATGGTCTGCCAAAAGAATGGAGATCTCTTTTACAAGAACCAAGTCCTCAAAACATTTGAAAGGACAGGAGCAGTAAAGTTTTCCTTGGGCAGGTATTTTCCTTTTAATTATCATGTAATTTGTTTAGGCAATTTATTAAGGATGTGTTGGAAGGCAAGTCAGAAGTGAAATTATTTTCCTAGTTTAAAAACAGCTTGTTTAACATTTATTCATGCAGGGCTGGGCCTCCAGATGGTATAAATTGGCATGGCTCCATTTAATTTCGGTGGATATATGCCAATTTTCAGCAGCTGAGAATCTTGTCCAGTAAGTCACTTTTAGTCCCATGACTTCGGTTCAGTGCTAGTAAGATCTGAAGAGTCAGCCCCTGGTGGTGATGACCAAGAATCCTTAACTTTACCAAAATGAATCATTCTTTTTCAATGATCATCACAGAGTTGAGTGATCATATTCATAATCTACTCAGAACAGACAAAAGGCCCTTTTCGCCATCTGTCTTTAATTGCTGCTGATGTTATATCTACAGGTGTGCTTCACTTTAGTGTTAGAGTTCAACATGATTAGTTCATTATAACAGCAGAGTTTCGTATGGTGAGCCTCAGAGTACAGAGGTTGTGAACTGTGCTCCCACTGGCAGATACATTGAAAGTTACCGATGGAGTTATTCCATTTAGTCCATACACGGATCTGGCCTATATGATGTATTTGCTTTAGGAATTCATCCAACCATCACAGCAACCCTTACCTGATCATATCAACTATTATTGTACTTATCTTTAGACAGTGGTTGTGTTGTAGAGATCTATTATCAAGACAATGGCATTCAAACCACAAATGTTAGACTCTTCTATGATAAAATTAGAAGCCAGCACAACACTTTGGCATCTGAGATAAAATTCTGGAAGAGTAGAAGAGACAAAAGACTCAACTACTTTAGAGTAATAAATAAAATCACACTTAGATTTTTTGAAATAATGTGTTTCCTCATTAAAACTTACTGCTGTTGAATGAGTGGTGGGTGACCCTGGCTGGCAGCTAAATATCAAACCAGCTGTTCCCTCGGTGCTTCCAAGTATGGTGGAGGAAAGAAAATAGGAAGAAGAGGAGCAAGAAAACTCATCAATCTAAAGAAAGACACTGATTCAGATATTGGAAAACAAAGATGGCAAACATTCAAACACTTAAGGGAAGCACCTTTCCTCTCCCCTTCCTAGACTCTTGCCCTTGTTGTTACCACAGATTACACTCAGTCCCTTTGTCAAAGCAACAGGCAGCACAGGACATTAGTGTTAGGGTGTAGTGTTTTCTTTCCACCACTGCTCGTTCCTTACCCTTTTCTTCTGTTCCTCCTTCCTTCTTACTCTTTTCCTGGTGTGGGTCCTCCATGGGTCACAGGCTGCTCATGGAGTACCTGTTGTGGCCTGGGCCTTCCCACAGCTGCAGTCCTGTTGGGTGACTGTTGTGGAGTTAGCTGGAGCTGGCTGTGACTGGCACAGAGCAGCCCCTGGCCTCCTCCCATAGAGGTCACCCCTGCAGCACTGTCTTCCTCTTCCTTACGCTACCAAATTCTTGCCAAAGACATCCAATACAATCGATAAGTTTTCTTCTTAGCTGAGCAGAACACCTAAGACAGGTGATTGTGTGGTAGGAATAACACTACATGCTTTACGTACTTCATTAAAGGTCTGTGGTTGGGTATCTCAAGAGACAGGATATGGGGCCACTTATATCCTTGGTCTGACTCAGTATGTTATGCTATTTTACTTAATGTCATATTTCCCTACCTTATTTCAGCCTTTCACTGAAGATTAGGGGAAGTCCAGAGGTTTTGTACTACCGAGCAATGGAACACACAACTCCCTTTAGAAGTGGAGGAGCAGTTACCTGCCTGGGACCATGGAGGCAGCAGTGTTCAAACTGAACAGCTCCAAGATAAGACTATAGCAATGCATAATTTTCATTTGTTAATGTGAATGCTGGAATGAAAAAGAAAAAAAAATCTTAAAAACCTTTTGCCATCTTCATCCCCATGACCAAAAATCACCACTATTTCAATAACATTAGTTTGCTTAGTTATTAAGCTATCGAATGAGTAGTTTTGATTTCTCTCAGCTTATTTTCTACTTCTCTACTAGCTTTAATAGCTATCTGCTTAATATGAGAGTTGTTCCATTTCATTACCTTCCTCCTGTTTTTTTTTTCTTGAGGTGGAACTAATGCAATGCAAATTGTAGTGCCTGTCTCTGATTTTTCTATTAAGCAACTTAGGATTCTGTACAGCCTGTGTTGTTGACTGCAGAGCTAGAAATATATTTGAATTTAGGATGAAATCCTGGAGATTGCAGTATCTCAAGTTTGGGGGATTTTTTTCAAACAAGTAATAATATTCAATGATATTCAAGTCTTTGATGGAGGCCTTTTCTGCGAAGTATGTTATACACACATTTCAGTTCTGATATTTTCACCTGATGCAATTCCATATAAAATTTCTGACATACAGCTAAGCACAGTACAAGCTCAGCAGGGCAGTAAAGCTGAAACAGTGCAATGTGAACGTGCTCAGTGTGTTCACAGACACTGTTGAACTGCTGTCTGGGTTTGGTGAAACCAAAAGTAGGACATGGTTGACTGAGTTGTATCACACCAGATGCACTGGGAAGGTATTTATTAACACATGTTGGTGCGTGGAGAATTAGAGTTACCTTCGCAATCAGAGAAATTTCCTCTTTCAATAAAGAGGAAACAATTTTTTGATTAAGCTATGGAAGATGTGTGTCTGCTCTTTTGAGTATGTAATCTGTGCAGGAGATGTTGCAAATTGCTGCTTTTCAAAATTATGAATATGGTGTGGATCTCAACTATCACTTTGGCTTTATTGGTTCCTCACTTTTGCTTTTATTTCACAGTACAAAACTTGAAGGAGTTTGCCAGGATGTTGCACTCAATGTCCCAATTAGTTATATAAAAGATATGACTCCTTTCACCCCGGCGTTAAAAATAGTGAATTTATTTACCTTCGTATTTTGAAAGGGGGGGAGGTATTCTGCAGTCTTATTTTTCTGATGGTTACAGACTTTATTCCCAAGTGACATATACAAGATATGCATAGCCAGCCTCTCTCCATTTATAAATCAGTTATTCTTTCCATGCAGTAAATGCAAGAATGTAAGATGTTTTCCCTTGAGAAGTTTCCTTCACATTTTGTAGAAAGTAGTACTACCCCATGTCTGCTTTTGCTTTAATGCTAGGCGAGCCAAACTCTTTGCCCAACCTACAATAGTGACACTCTTTCTGATAGTGATAGAAGGGATTGGTGTAGTTCTATAGTCACATCTGAGCTGGCTTTTCCTAAATTAAATACCATCTGACTTTTTTTTTTTGCACTGGTTTGTATGTTGGTGGGTTTTTTTATTTGTTTGTTTGTTTGTTTGTTTCTTCTACTAGCCTAGCTCGTCTCAAAACTTGGCAATTCCTATCCTTTCCCAGCACTCTCTGTCTTCTGAGAACTTGCTTTGTTGATTGATCCTTTTTCTTCCATTCCTTGTAGCCTTCTCCTTATATGTTGCAGAGGAATGTATTCACCAATTTAGGTGTCTAAACCTCTCCTAAAGGCTCATTTTCTTTCTTGGAATATGGGCATCTTTGCCTGGATTAAACCTTAACTCCTTTATTAGAATGTTCCCCTCATCCCTACATGGAGATGTCTGTGTGAAAAAGAATAGTGTTTTATTGGCCGGAAAGGGAAACTCTAAGGAGGTTTGGAAATCCAGAAGAAACAAAACATGTGTAGAATACAGGAATTTGCAACACAACAAAAAGCATTATTCTGGTTACTATTTCCAGGAAGTAATATTCTGGCTTTGCAGCAAAGCCAGTAGGAAATCCTACGAAGTGTTAGACCATGAACATATTTGGTAAGCATGTCTGAAAGGAAACCCTCAGGGCAAACTTGACTTGTGAATACTGTATGAAACTGGAGAGAACCTCAAATAACCCTCACGATTCAGGAAATATCAGAGGATACAGATGTTGCATAAATGAATGTGTTGAATGTCTGGGAGGAGGATGAGCCTGATTCTTGAACAAGACAATCCACTTCATTAGAAGGGAAATAATTATGAGAAAAACTCTGAAGAAAACATCTATTCTCATGCTGAGTTCAGGAAAATTTATATATAACTAATACCAGTATGTACCTCAATTTAAAAGGTCTCTCTCTTTTATATGTCAATGACATAATCAAGTTCTGGAGAAACTGACTGCAGTTCTATAAGAAGAACTAAGATAGTCCAACTCATCTTCTTCAAATAGTGATCACACTATCACAGTGTGATTCTTTTCTCAGAAGAATGTGTGGAGAGGCTTTTGTTAGGGTAAATGAATGAGTAGTTTGGGAAAGCTGAACTTGTTTCATTTTGGAGTTGTCTTAGAGATATTGCATGTTTCTTTGTTGTGAGAATGAAAAAGCTGTGCAATATATGAAATTCAAAGGTGTGTAAGCAGGTAAAATGTGAAAGGAAAGGTATCAGTTGGCTATTTTCCTATTTGGATTGCACATTTCTCCAGTCTCATTTCAACACTTAGGAGACAAGCCACCCAACCTTTGGCTTAGAAATTCCATATACAGTCTGATGTGGAATGGCTTTCTATTTTGAAGCTGTTTGTTTGCTCTTTCTCTTAATGTCTACCACTGGCTATTCTCAAAACATATAGATACCGACTCTTTCTGGCCAAGTGCAGCTGTTCTGTAACTGTGTTCTCAAAATTACATAAAGATACATGTCTGCAGACTTGTCCATGTGATGAGTTAACTCTTAGAAGGAGCATCTTGAGTATCTGCAGAAAGCCAGCTGAGCCATGAGTTGGGATGCTTATGGGTCCCAAACACCAGGATTGCATTTTGGGAGTGATGCTTGCAAGATGGAACCATGAAAGCCCTTCTACAGAGTCCAAACGCAAAACCAAGACAACTTTTAAGGAACAATTGAGGAAAATGCTAGCAAAGAAGTCTAGGAGAGCTGGAGAAATGCAGCTGATGTCTTCCAAGATATATACAATGCTTTATGATCCAGAATTTTTTAGGTTACATTACAGGCCAACACTGATTCAGGACTGATTGGTCCTGAAAAGACTTTTAACACAAGAGTTTTAAACCAGTATATACTTGTGGCAATGGGTATAGGAAGCTACTTTTGTGCAGGAATGATTACTTTTGCAAGCTCTGACTCATGCTGAAACCACTGGGAATACTTGCAGAAGTAACAGGTTGCTAGCATGAGCAAAGACTTCGAAATTTACATATACTGCCCCATAATTTTATTATGTGCCTGTCTGGGATCATTTCTTTGATTCATTGTTGGTTTTACCACTTGTGAATAATGTGACCCTCACAAATTTATGGTGAGAAATTCTTGCCACTTAATTGTGTCAGTAATTTGTAATTCAGATATCACATATATATTTGATCTAATCTAACATGTTCAAAATAAACATCTGTTTTAAATAAATTACTGAGGCTACAAAAAATACTGCATAATTTTTGTTAACTTTCAACATATTCCATTATTTTAGTGCTTTTTGGATGGATTTCTAGTCCATATTGATTGAAAAACATGCTAGCAAATTAGGTCAAAACTCTGCTGAAATATTGTCAAGGCAAAACATATAACACATATTCAATTCTAGAAAACTTTACAATGTGTTTTTAACCAGATTCATAGGAGTGGGGTTTTTTTCCAGTTGAATCACAGAGGTGTCAGTGATGTTGCATACCTGACATGAAAGTTAGGCACCAGATACCTAATAACAGTGCTCTGACTCTCCAACCCAAATACCCCATTGATGTTTCCCTTTACTTTGGAAGAAAGCTGGTTTTCAAAATCTGGCTCTGGTATGTAAATTATCCTATCTGATGCTTGATGTTGAAGGAATATAATCAAGCTGCCAATTCATACTCCAGTGGAAAAAAAAATTATATTATTTGGGGTTGAAAACAATGGTTCATATGTTCTTGCTTCCATGACTTTTGACTTAAATGACCAGTGACACCTTGCAAGAAATGCCAGGGCAAAGTTACAGCTCTAACTGAACAGTGCTGTTTTACTCGCCAAGAATTTTTTTTATTTCCNAGATAAAGGAAATTGCTAGAGGCAGGTTATGATTTTAATCATGTAGAGGCACATATATTTGTATCAAATTGTGACCTATGCAACAAATAAAGCATGTTATAGAATACTCTACTTACTGGAGAAGCTACAATAGTATTACAGTGTTGTTTCTTTTTCAAGTGTCTGAACTGGAGGTGTGTTGCTGTAGAGAGAGAATTCAAACCCAAATCTTTAAAGCTAGAGAAACACTCATCTTCTCTTAAAACAGTCCTTGGCTTCAGAGGGCATTAAATACCTCTGAGAATTTACACTGAAGTGACCTATCAAAGGTCATAAAGCAAAGCAAAGACAAAGCAAGGGCCTTCTAAGTCACTGTTCTGCACCCTAAGTAGCACTCACCTTTGTGTTCAGTAACAAGACCATCTCTACTCTTAGAAATTCAGTCCCAACAGCATGAAGGACTTGATAAGAAAGTTGTTTGATGGGAACAAACAAGTCTAAAATTAAAGACCACTGTTATTAAAGAAATAAGCAAAAAAGCAGAGCACAAGGGTAAATGTAAATTAATTTGCAAGGCCAGCACTCTTGTAAAAAATTATGGGCCATTACAGTTCTTCCATCTGTTCTTTTTTGAACCTGTTAGCTTTTACCATTATCATACAGAAGAGAGAAGCAATCACTGCTCTTGCTACTTGTCATAATTTTTTTTACCCTCTGCCTTTCTTGTCAAAAAAGAAAGAACTATAGAAGGTAAACTGTATCTCATAGGTATGATTGTAGTGGTTTCAGTTTGCAGACACTTGTTTGCCTTTCTGTCTTTCTCGGCTTAAGAGTTCTCTATCTGGTGTTCTCTTCTTGTGCATGTGCTTACACACCAACAAAACCACCTCTCAGTCTACTTTTTGAGAAGAAAAACAGGTTGATCTTGTTAAGACTCATACTATAAGGCACTTTCTAGAGCCCTTGAATAGTTTTTGTGGCTCTTCTCTATTCCAGAGAATACTTTCCTGAGGACTAACCTTCACCTTCTTACTTCAAATTTTCATCCCATCTTTCTGTCAGGTTTTCTATCTGTGCTTCTAATCACAAAATCACAGAGGCATCATCTGCAGCAGTGCTTGCACATTTTGGTTTTAAGGTCCTTCCCAGCCATACTGCTGCCCATATTATGGTCCCCAATTCTGTGAGTCCATCCTGCAGTCATTGTTGCTACATGTTTAATTTGTTTCTTGTCTGCACTAGTGTGTCTTAAAAAAATAAGCTAGGTGGATTCTCCCAACAGTTTGGTTTACATCAGCTGCACTTTCTCCCATCAATATCATCAATAGAAGTTCTATATTAGATCTTGGGTCATTGTCAAAATGTTGCAGAACATTTTATCTGTCATCCAGCCATACAGAAACCTTTATTCAATGATGACCATTCCTCTCCATTCAAAACTTCTTGAGATTTTCCCTCCACTAATCCTCTGCCCATTTATCATCACTCTATTCATGTTACCATAGAATAATTTAGTTTGGAAGAGACCTCTGGAGCTCATCAAATCTAACCCCCACTCAAAACAAGGCCAGCTTTAAAGCTGGAGCCAGCTATTTTGGAGTGCTGCTCTTTAAAGAGTGTGTTGTCCTAAGTCAAACACATTATGGTCTATCCTACATACTGAATTACCTTCACCAAACAATGCTTCAGTGAGGATATGAACTCCCAGGTTCCTTCCATACTTAGTTTTTGCTGTTTCCAATGACCTGAAAGTTGTTTGACAAAACCAATTCTCCATCATCTAGTGGACTGACATTTATTGTGTTTCCCATTAACTGAATCTCATAGCAACAAGTAAACAGGAAACTGTTTGGTGGGAAAATTTGCACTCATTTAGAAACAAAGGAGTTTTTTGCTCTGCATCACTCTTCTTTTGTTTCCCTCCCGTTTCCCTGATATTTGTGATTTTTCTATTCTGGTTTTCAGCATTTCCTTCCCCTTGTAACTCTTAAAATTCTTACCCTTTGTATTTCATCTCTGCTTTTGTTGGAGATGTCAGGAGTTTGCTGACATGAGTTGACTTATGTTCACAATGCACAGTCTATACAGTGTATTATCTACAGTATCTATAAGTGTGTGACCTATATCCATATAACATATATTGGTGTATACTTCACTTTCTTTTTTTGAGGAATTACACTTAGCTTTGAGGGGAAGCCCATGCAGAATCATTTTCATGATCAGAGTCACAAAGTGAAAAGGGATGATGAAAAGCTTTGCTCCATGTACTTGAATGCATGAATATTGCACTTAATCCCATAAACACTGCTTTCAGACTTCAGGGGTTTTTTGGAATGTGTGTAAACTAAACTTCTGTTTAATCGACCACTTGACAGCTACTGTTGTAACTCACAGTGAGAGAGACTCCAAAAGGACAGGAATATGTGGGAGCCCTGCAGAGCTACACCTGTGTAAAAACTCGATATATGGTCCTTCCTCTAGAAACAGACTGACCTAGAATAGCTACAGCGAGTAAGGTACCACAAAGTGGAAGAGATGGCATCAGAGAGGGAAGAGGGACTCCGCAATTCCATGGGGAAACTGCCTGACATCTTTGCCTATATCCATGCTACTAAATTACATGAGACTGTGGCCTGTTCTCTGGCCAGAACAAGTGGCACAGCATGGTTCAGTTCTCATCAACTCTCTTCTTTTCATCTGGGAACAGTCTGGTCTTGTCAATGCTGTGTGGTGCACACAGAAGCAGTTCTCTAGTCCTACATTTCTGTCTTACCACAGAACCACAGAATCACAGGACCATCCCCAAGAGTCACACCTGAGTCACACTCAGTGCCTGAGAGTATTGTCCAAACACTTGAACTCTGCCAGGCTTGGTGCTGTAACCACTTCCCTGGGGAGCCTGTTCCAGTGCCCAACCACCCTCTGGGGGGAAGAACCTTTTTCTAATATCCAACCTAAATGTTCCATGACACAACTTCAGGCCATTTCCTCCGATCCTGTCACTGGTCACCACAGAGAAGAGCTCAGTGCCTGCCCCTCCTCTTCCCCTCATGAGGAAGTTGTAACTGCAATGAGGTCTCCCCTCAGTCTTCTCTTCTCCAGGCTGAATAGGCCAAGTTAGCCAACGTCTGGTCCCCCTTAGTGGCTGACCAGACACAAGGTAACCCCCATCTTTATGGTCTTTACCCTCTGCTTTTGAAGCTGGAAATGCCACCTGGGAACTACCCTTTTGGTCCCACAGATTTGTGATCCAGCTGAGGTGTGAACTTCTGTGGTCATCTGGTTCTTCAGAAATCTTCAGTCAGGAGAATGGCTTTTGTGCACTGTGTATAAAAGACACATTATTACCCACTAATGTATTAAGTGGATTAATTTACACAAGTACACACGGAACCTATACATCCTATAGAAGGCTTATTTTGCCCTTTCCAGTTCCCTACCTAGTCTACAATAAATCACAAAAACATATGCACAAGAACATGGAATTTGGTGGTTTGAATGGATCCTTTCCAGACACTCTTTTCTGAAAGGCCTCTTCCTTTTGCAGTTCTCCACATCTCTTTCATTCCAGATGATCAGTGAGAAAAAAAGTGGATAACTGCCTAATTGTCGTTAGGAAATTGTAAATATCATTCTCTTCAATAATCTTAAATTACATCAAAAGTAATCAAAGGAAAGGATGGAGACAAATGAGTTTGGCCAAGAAGATGGCAAGCTGGAGCTGTTCTTTCATGAAAGTTGTTGATGACCATTGCAGTTCCAGCTTTCTTTACAGTTATTGTTGCAATTTTTGTTTTTAAGTGCTAGATAGGAACTGTGCTATTTACTTGATTCAGAGAATATAGAAAAGTTTGGGTAGATTCACATCAGCTGTGTCTTTTGACATCAAGGTGATTTGGTTAACATGCCATATCTTTCCAACAGTGTTAGTACAGAGTAGTCTGGCTCCTTCTTATGTCTTTAACTTTGCAGCAGGGTCCAAGATGTTCTTACAACCTTTTGCATATCTGTGGTAAGGACAAAAGTTTAGCATCACAGTACACCATGAAAGTAAATTCTGTCCAGTAACAATCAGGAAAAAAAGAATAATTAGACAGCTAATGGGGAAAATGCATGTTGCTCAGAAGTGGTAGGCTTTCTCCTTGTGGTTGTACAGCAGAATTTCTATTAGCAGTGTGTTTATTACCTCCAAAAGCAAGGGCAAACAAGTTTAGACTTGAATTTCTTTCATTTTACATAGGCCAGAGGCACAGAATTACTGGATGCCTTTTTAATGCTAGGTGTGCCACAAGGTTGGGAGGCATGAGAAAGGGTGTGTTTTGGAAGACTGTAGATGAGTGGGTAGGAGCCACTGGCCAGCTTCCTTTTCACACCAAAAGTGCAGCTGCCTTGTTGTACAGACCTATGACCAGCTTTGAATTCAAGCTGTTAATAATACGTTTTTTTTCTCCTTCAGGCCTCTTTATAGCTTTAATTAAATTGCACTTGTGTTCATGAAGTTTCGCTTCCCAGCATGTGCAGGTTTGTCTGTTCAAATTATTTTATGCCAGTAGAAAAATTACAGATCTGCCTTACTACACTTCTTAAGGCATGGGCCAAAAGCTCATCTCAGGCAAGTACTTGGAGTTAGTGCAACCACAGAAGTTTTCAATCCATACATGGTTTTCTCTACAGAAGAAGACAGAAAAGACAAAATACTGGGGAAATGGGACAAAGGTGATAATAATTTCTCCATCAGCCCAGGGTCATAAAAGAAAGGAATAACAGATCATAAGTGAAAGGATTAATGGACCATCCACTACAATGCTATTCAGTCTTCATGCAATCACAGTCTACCCTACAGAGCTTCTAAAAACTTCACCTCTGTCAAAATATCTCTGTCACTTAAAGGAATGATACTGAGTTTCCACTTAGATGACCATTCAAACCGTGATCACAGAGTAAGGTGACCAAATTGCTTACCTCTGGATGCATATAGAGCATAATTAGATTGCAATGAATTTCAGGAACTGGCAACTAGAGTGTATTTGAGGTGAGTGACTTAAAATCAAATTTTGTATCTCATTACTGTTAGCCATCCAGTATGATTTACCTAATGGAACAATTTGCAGCCCATCCTGCTTTCAGAAACTGCTAAAATGTAATAGTTTTTGACAAAGACCTGTGAAATGTTTAGCTGATACTTTAAATGAGTAACATGACAAAAATAGAAGAGAAAACTTTAATTATATGTGATTATTCTTAACATGTGCTAAATTTTCCCTAACCTCAGACTTAGGACTCAGCATTTCTGATTTCAGTAGTTTGCAGTCAGATAATATGATGTCTGTGAGCAGGAGGGATAAATTTAGATCTGAAATGAATGACATACATTGTAATGAGGTGCAGGCAAGGTAAGGGATCATCAGCAATGAGTTATTTAGATGGAGATGAACTGAAGGGCAATCCAGGAAGGATGAGGCAAAACACTGTATTTGAGGATAGATATTCCAGTCACTTTAGGAAATGACAAATAGGTGTTCTATTCCAGATAATGTGAGAAATGGCTGGTAAACCATTTTCAAAGAATGATTGTGTAAGTGGCAAGGACATGGTAGAGCTAAACACGTGGGATTAATGAGCCTGGTAGCTCTGTATTGAAAGCAAACTGTGGCAAAGAAAGATATTTACTTTGCAGATCTGTAAGAAGAGTTTAAAAGAAGAACTATGCAAATATGTTTCCAGATAGGATGAATTATTTACAAGTTTTCTTAAGTTTTCTCTGGGCCTAATAACAAAAAAGGACTAATGTGAATCAAATGGTTGGTGCTCCTAAGAGAAGGAAAAGTCGGTTTTGTTCACAAAGAACCTGTCATATTCTTGAGCGCTGGAGAAAGTGATGAGGAGGCAGTGAAGAAAAACAACCTTCAGTTTTAGTAATTTTTAGAGATAGATTTCAAATTCACTTATTTTCCCTACCTGTGTTTGGTATAATACTCAATTGTCTCAATACTGACAAATTTCTGTTCTTTTAGCTTAGTGTTAAGGCATTATGCATGGATCATATTGAGTGACATTTCTAATCTGGTCAAGAGTCTACATGGTCCTCTACCAGATGAATTCTCAAATAGCATGGAAGCAATCATTATTAATATATCTGAGCTAAAAGGTCACACAAAAATGCTATTCTTCAGAGAATTAATAATTGGATAACTTCTGGGTCTGTAATGACTGCTGTCTCAGTTGAGTAACAAACCTGAAAACTGAGCAGCCAACCTTCCCCTTCCTTGTATGCCAGGTAGAGTCATTAGCTGACTTTCGTTACCAGCACAGAAAGTGAAGAACTACCTATCTACTATCAAAAGGTTTTCCCTGCAAGTGCTCATGCAAAAAGCACTCTGGGTGACTATTAGATGATTCACCAGTTATCGCTATCTGAGTCACGCATCCCACTGAGTGGGTGAGGCTATGAACTTCTTTGTCTTCTGACATGCTGTTTTGCTATGACAAAAATTTACTGTGTGGCACCCAGAGTTGTCTCAAATCTGTGTGAGGAAGGAACATGGTAGAAGGTCTGAGTAACAAAGTCCATCACGGATAGTCAACTGTTTAAAGACAGAGACCTGGAGGTGAATCTGTGCTTTGTTGGAGTTGACTGGCCATTTGCCTGCAAGGCTCAGTGCCTGTGGCACGTGTGGCTGTGGTGGTGGCAGTGAGGAGCCTGGTACAGGTGCGAGTCTGAGAACACCTGATGTAGAGCTTCTTACAGCTGAACACAACAAAGCCAAGTTTTATTCTCAAAAAAGGGGTTGCACTGCCTCTATTTATCCTGAATATGGGGGGCTTTTTGGGATATAGTCCTAATGTGTTGGCCACAGAAGTACTACTGAGATGTAAAATTGATACAAAGAACAACAGGTACTAGCCCAATGGTAGAGGCAGGGAAGTAGTTACTATCAAAACTAGCCTACACTGCTCAGGTTCCTGACTTATGCCATTAAATAGATGTCAGAAAGGAGGAAAAGCTTGCTGAATAGTCTGCAGACTCCAAGAATGGTGCAACAGTCAGGGAGGTGAGGTAGACATGTTAAGTCTTTGTTAGAAATACTGGAGGAACAGCAGGCTTTACTGTGTAGACTGTCTGCTTGCTGACTTTTGGGCTGACCCTACAAAAACCGCCACCTGTGAACTGGGGTGAGTGTAATTTTGCTAACAAATATTTATAATATATATCCATCTTACCAGCCGTGTTTTGTGGCTGCATGGAGATTTTCACAGTCACAGTATATGGCATCTTTCAACTAAACTAAGCCTTCTACCACTGAGGTTTCATCTCCTTTCCTAAACTTGGACAACACAATATGTAGGTTTGTTTGTGTCTGTTTGTAACTATTTTGATGGTTTCTAAGTGGTAATAATTTGAAATATTATTGTTTTTCTCCATATAATTTGCCTGTAATATAACAGCTAAATATATCTTTCTCACCAACATAAAGGAAAGACTGCTGCTGCAAAAGTTGTCAACCCATGGAAGAGTTTTGGGATGAGCTTCCTGCCTCACAGAGCATTTTATATGCAGCCTATGTTTCATTATTTTTATGAGAGGCCAGGTGCGTAAGGAGAGGTAATGGCTTGTACTAACTGATTGATGTGCTAGGGAAAACGAGACACTTCTAGGCACGCATGTCCTTGACTTTCAATGTGACTAATGAGTACTAGATACAATACTAAAAGAAATAAGTGACCAAACACAGAAGATTGAAAGCAGGGAATTTTAAACCTGACTTTTTTTTTTTTTTGACCTTTATTCTGGAAATTTGCTGTAATTACCTGGTTGGGGTGATACTGCATGCATAGAGCTGAAAGTTGATTAATGTTAATTTCAGAGCAAAGAAAGACAGGAAACACCAACTGAAAATACTCTTTCACTAAGGGGCATGACATCTGTGAATTAACAACCCCAAAATTAATTGTGAATAATGATTATCTGCCCTCATATAATTAACTTGCTCCAGCAGTGGCTGGTTATCCTTAAAGGCACCAGTTGGTGTTGACTTTCAGACCACAAAAGCTAACCTAAAACCACCTGTAAATCCAGGTAAGCCTCCTTTCCTCCTAGGACATAAGACTTGAATTGTGCAGTAATGCAAGGGTATTTCAAAATAACTTTCATAAAGATTCAAATAGTAATCGTTATGTCAGGGAAATCCCCCCAGAATAAGTTCTATTAGAGATGTATGGATGTTTTTTGACAAAGTGTCCCCTAGTTTATTTCATGCTTTGCCTATATCAATTGCTCTGAGGGATGTTGTCTTATACACGGAATACCACTGCATGTAAGTCAGAGCTAAAACCTGGGTTCTGCTTCAGACTAGGTCTGATCTCCATGATTTGGGGCTTGTGAGTACACTGATGTATCTTGCACTACCTTCTGATTCTGCTGTAGAGTTACAGCACATCTCTTTTCACATGAGGGAAAACCTACCATGCCCTTCATTAAGGTTCTTCTAAACCTTCATATCTCCTCAAGATGGTATGTATAATCAAATCAGTTACAGACTTCTTTTGGTTAAATTAAATGAATGGGAGGAAAGTGCAGTTATTTGGGATGAGATGTATCTTCTGTTACCTAAACATGAGAAGCATCTAGCCTAAGGTAGTTTTCTACAGTCCTCCTGAAGTCAATGAGGAAAGACAATTCATTTGGAAGACCCATCCAACTTGTTTTAGACACTCCCTTAGAATGGGATGAATCATTCTCTGGAGACACCTATCTGCCTTCATGGACTGCACTTCTATTTTAGATTAGGTATCTAGGTTTTTGGTGGCTAAACAGATGAGATGAATCTCACCCTCACTGTTATCCAGAACATTAGTTCTTGAGTCTTCCTTTCTCTAGTTCTCTAGTTTCACCATCTTTTTTTTTTTTTTTTTCTTTTAAATAGGTGTACCAAAACTGAATAGAATATATAGAATATATCTCTTTAACAGAATATACCTCTAGCACTAGAAAAACCTTTTAATGTTGCTTCCCTACTTCTGCATAACCTTCCCTAGCTTATACACCCAAAGACAGAAGTAGGTCCCTTAGGT
The DNA here is from genome assembly GCA_013400415.1 of Scytalopus superciliaris. NCBI lineage: Eukaryota > Metazoa > Chordata > Aves > Passeriformes > Rhinocryptidae > Scytalopus > Scytalopus superciliaris. Next base: position 320,695 of record VXBX01007602.1, read on the forward strand.
ACCACAATGTGTGAAAAGGTCACGTTCATTTAAATGCTGACCAAGATTCCTGGATCCATGTTCCAGTCATCAGTCTCACAAAACATTGATGTGTTATATATCCTCCATTTATATTGATAATATATCTAATGCAAAACTCCACCACAGGTTAGAATATGCTTTAGAAATACATTTGATGTAACAATTCCTAGTGCTCTTTGAATCAAGGAATAGGTGAGGAACAGAAGTTTTCTTGTTTCCACTTTCAGATAATAAATGACAGGCCTGATAACTTGAACCAGCATCAGAATTAGAGCTCATCCACACTGGGTTTTTCTTAAATATATTATCTTTGCTGTTGGGAAAACATGAGATTTCTTGTCCCAGTTGTAGTCAAGTGCTAAACAAGTACAAGATGGCAGAGGTATGAATGCTGAAGTAGATTCAGCAGAAGCCATAGTTAAACATGGTAGAGAATTCAAAGAATGTAATAAGTAAAAAGTAGGCTTAACTAAGAAGATACTGGTAAAAGTTCATCAAACCTATTAGATCTGACCACATTTAATATCTGACCTTGAACGTTCTTCCACTGTTTATGTAATTTGAAATAATTTCTCTTTCCTGGTTGGGCAAGACTTATAACATGAGAATGAGTATTGAATATTAATTCCTATGATGTGGAGACTAATTCCGTTGCTTATTGTAAACACTGGTACTCAGCTAGTCCCAAAACGCATATGTGACACTAAAACCTGATTTCAGTTGTAATATGAAAGCACGTCTAAAAATTCTTTGCACTGAGTGTCTATATGAAATTGGTGAACTTGGCACATCTATTGTCATTTTGAAGCCTATGTTGTCTAGACCTCATTATATACTGTTCACAGATGTTTTATTACAGAGAAATGGCTCCAGTTGTCAAGTCCTAATCACCAGAGTGAAAGAAAATAAAAAAAATCTGTGGCATTTTTTGCAAGGGTCTGAGCTGCTCTGCTGGATTAAGGAAGAAGATAGGGCTACTTGCCTTCAGGAAGTCAAAATTTTATCCTGATCTCTATCCTCTTTTTCTATAGGGAAGGAATTTGCACATTTGCAGCTTCTTGGTTCACCATCAGCCTTGTAGTCTTTTGGTGCACTCAGATGTGAGCACAGCCCTCAGACACTTAAGGTGTCAAGGAAATTGATGGAAAAAGGAAGCCAGTGGAGCGGGAAGTTGAATGACAAGCCTCTGCCTATCAGAAATGTTCAGGGGAAGATCTTTGCCTAGAACTGAGGTCCTGCTATCTGACCCTCCTGAGCCGTGAAATTAGCTTTAGCATGCATACTTTTGCTTCTGATTTTTTTTTAATTGCTAGCCCCAGGAAGAACAGAGCCAGTATTTTAGATTGAGAACACTAGGCTCTTTCTTCCACATCTGTTTTTGCTACTGTCAGATGTCAGCCCTTGCAGCTGAAGTCACCTGGTTAATCATTCCTGCCTAGCCAAATGTTACCCACTCTGCTCAACCTGTTGGGGTGAAGGACATACAGAAAAAAAAAAAATAATAATGGTTGAAGCACCTGTGATGTAGGTCAGAGAAGTGATCAAGGCAAATTTCTATTTCTAAGGGTCTATTGCTGTTTGATTTTTCAAGTTGTTGTTTGCCCTGTTATAGCATGCTCAAGTGTTGTACCCATATCCTGTGGTTTGGGTTTGTGTTGTTCGATCGGCCACTGAGGTTTATGGATCAATATTTACAGCCTGACTCTGAGGTGCTGGCTGGTCCAGAGAGTATCAGCTTTGGTTTTCCAAATGAACGGATAGTTGAGACTCAGATGGAAACCTTCTGCCCTCTCATGCTCCTGTCCCTCCATCCAAGGAGGAGACCTGCAGAGGGTTTTGCATCCCCAAGGATGAAGGAATGTCTTACGTGATAGAAATCTGCTCAAGAGAAGTAAGGATTCAGCTGACTGAAAGTTTGGGGCAGTTTCCAATTATGAACTCATTCTGCCCAGATAAAATCATATTGCAACACCACTTGCAGCTGCTTTCTGAGGCTGGTCATTCTTGGACCCCTCTCCTTAGGCTACTCAGCCCTAATTAGCAAATCCCTGTTAAGCATGGACATACGCAATGCTGGAACCCCTGACGTCTAGGCCTAGGGCTGAACTCTCAGCATATTCACTGGGGCATTTTCTAAACTCCTATCACACACCTAGAGCTGGTCCTTGCTCTTCCCAGCTCTCTTGGGGAGCCTCCCTTCCACCCTTCACTGCCTGGGTAAGTTACCTGCAACCACAGGCGGCTGAGTGCAGCATATGCAGCTCTGTAGTTCATGAGTACATAATATGGAAATGCTGTGGGTTTTTTATGGTACAGTCACTTCATTTTTCCTGCAGCTGCTCTTTAAAGTCAAGCTCCAAGCAAGAGACTGAAATCCTCTCTCCAGTCTGTGTGTTAAAAAACAGAAAGTCTGAACAGCACTTGGGATTTGTGCTGGCTGCAGTTAGCTGTCACTGAGTGTACGGGGCCTGGGCATCTGTGTGTCAGGACCACACTCAATGTGCAGAACTGGTCTGGCTAGTGATACTTCATTTTCTTATCTTAGAACATCCTTCAGGGAAGGTAACACTGAAAGTTAGACAGTGCCTAGAGCAGTCTGCAGCACAGCGGGTCTGATTTTTTTGGCTTCATATACAAAGTAAAAATCTGTATGAATTGCCCTCTGTGGAGGGATGTCAGCTCTGAAGGCTCCTGCCCGGTCACCAGACAAGGAGGATGCAGTTCAGCACCCGGCTGCCCAGGACTTTTCCCCTCCCTGCAACCCCATGCTCCCAGGACAGCTGGTTTGGGGACATCTTGATCTACCATCCACCCTGTGGGGCAAGACCACCCCCAGCAACAGCCTGGGAAAGTAGCCAGGAAAATTACTCACGGCCTGTATGATAGCTAAATATATGAAGGGTCTTGCAATTCCTTTACAGCAAGGGTCATAACTACTGCCCAGCACCTTCCCATGCCACAGCAGCATCTTCTTTATCTTCTCCTTCCTGCAATGTATTGCAGACACCACCTTTTCCAGGTTTTCACAGTGAGCTACTGATACAGAAGAGGGAATCCACAAGTGGAGGTGTAAAGACGAACCTTATGGGAAGGTGTAGATTAGTTACATGGGATCGCAGATCCATAATGTTATTGGTCTCTAAGGTCAGAGACACCCATCTTGGCTGGCACAGTGCCCAGCATCAGCCTTGGGTTGTGCTCCTTTGCTAGCCAAAGTCCCTTTCCATGTGTCAGTCATGCACACAGAGAAAACCAGCTTGAGCACTCTGAAATGTCAGCACAGGTATCCAGAGGACCAGCCTGTCACTGAGGTGAGCTTTACCTTGCCCTGACTTACAGGAAACCTAGAGCATATTTTTTTCTGATTTGGTAATTTTGTCATTCTTCCTGTGGATCACTGAGAGGAATAGGTTGTTGTATGACAAAATTTGTCCCATATCACATATTTTGCACCCTGTGCATATTGTCCTCTACTGACTAAGAAGAAAGTTGATTTTGTTTTAGACACCTACAACTGGCCAGGTGAGTTATATCTTTTTAGGTTACTGATTTCCTCTACAAATGTTTCTGAGGTGTTTTCACTGTCTAGGCTGTGCTTTGGGAGGTTGCTAAGACACTGAGGTGGAAATTTGCAGCTCTTGTGGAAAACTCTCCATTTAAGACAAAGATGCCCATTTATATACAGGAGCTAAACATTTCCCTCAAATCTCCAACTATGGTCTGGCAGTGCTTTAAAAGTTCACTTTCATTTTCCAGGAAACTGATGCTGGCCTGCTGCAATCAGCCCTGGCTGCTCAGAGGAGGCCTTTTAAAAACACCTTCACACCTCTGGACCAGAGGCACATTTCTGGGCTGTGAAAGGGGCCAAGGGCTACAACACAGAAGCACTTGTAGCCTGCAAGACTGTACAGTGGTATTATTCAGCTAAGAGACGGTAGCCAACTGGCAATATAAATAGCTCTCTAACTGCCTAAATAGCCTAACTAATGAGGATACAAATCTATTAACTCCTGGATGAAGGGGGAATCATGCTGGGAAATGCTGATAGTTGAAGGGAGCTGAGACTCACAGCTACCTCATTAAACAGTGCACGTCAGTGATCTCCGGAATGCCAACAGAGATTAACCAAGAAACAGCTCATGTTCTTCTCTTTAGCTTCTGCAACATGGGTGGGATGTTATTCATGTGGAGGGAGTTTGGTGTGGATGGAGATTTGGGTTTTGTTCCTGGAGAGATGTCAGCAGAGATAGGAGATAGAACTGAATAAAATATGGCAGAGGAGTTCTGTTGCTAAAGACATCTAAAGACAAGAGGACAGCATAGAGAACGTATGGGTCACCCGGAGAGAGGGAAAATTCTTCAGCAAAACTCTTGAGCATATCTCATCACGTATCACTGATCACCTATTTCTGAAATCCCTAGGAAAAAAAGGAGGCTAATTTTGTAAAAGCTGCAAAGAAAATCAAGAACTCTTTTAGGACAGATTATTACATCTAGCTATTACATGGCTAGGAGATAGTTAAAGATGTGGAAGTTTGTACAAGGGAGGAAGAAGAAAATGAATGTTTAGCAGGTCATGTTTGGGATGACATACATCCAGACAGCGTTCATATGGATAGAAAAGGTTAAGGTTTCAGATAAAGGAATTATTGTGCTAGGTAGTCAGCAAAACAGAGTAATGAAAGTCTGGATGGCAGGAATGTGAGAGGGGGTGAGAGTGCAAGAGCTTTGGGGTGTCCAGATAGTTCTAGTTGTTGAAATTTATCTCTCAGAGAAAACAGTCTAGTTATTACTTGGACACAAGTCTTGCACTAAGATTTTGGAAGCTGTGTGAACTGCAGATGGGACACATGGCAAGCTGCTATGGACACAGACAACAAATCCATCAGAAAGCATCTTGCTAGCAGATTCTCTAATTTACAGTACTCCTGAATAGATGTGCATGCAAGCTGCCTTGCTTCTAGTCTGTGAAGCACGCAACATACACTTAAATATCTGTGTATAATTACTCTTGGTTTTCTTGAGCTGAATCTAGGTTAAATAGCCTTGTTTCTGAGAAAAGTTACTGACAGTCCTGCTCTTGGGCTCCTTCTGACTTGGGTGGTTTGGCTCTACAGGAAACAGGACTTCTCACGTGTTGCATCTGAAGTGTTTGTGGAGTTTCTTGACTGAGACTGAGAGGTTTTGTATGTGAAGAGGGGCATCATCTGGGCATGCACTGTGAGTATGTGTGCAAATGATTGTTCCTGTGTTCACAGGCACATGCACACAAGACGCCTTATTCCCAGAACTCCACTGCTCATCTGCTCTGCGCAGACATGGCTGCACAGAGGCCTTTTATTGTGCTTTATAAATATGAGCCTTTGTTGTCTTATCCCTACTGGTTCAGTTTCCAGGAACAGGATGGATAACAAACCTTCTATTCTTTCTTTAGCTCTCTTCGCCTCTTGTATCTCCTGAGGTTTTTTCTCCCCTTCATTTTTTCCAAAGAATCTAAAGCGTTTTTGTGGTTCTTCCTGTAATGATAGCATGTCTAAAGTATAGTGTCTGGCAGGTCACAACATATAATATGCACACAACTGGAGTATTTACTATAACATCACAAAAAAATTAATGACATTCAACTAAATTAAGCTAATTTTTCCCAAGATGATGTCCTATGTCATCAACTTCTTCAGCTGGAATATCTACAATCTGACCAAGCCAAGAACCATCCCAGTGCTACCTGCTATGTTGTAACCTACCCATAATCATAATGTTTCTTGCTGCCTCTCCAACAATTTGATGACCCAACAGTTAATTACCATTCTAAAATAAATGCACAAGAGCATCAGTTTAGGGTTTAGATGTTTTTTCACATACAAGCAATATTGTTAACAGAACTACAGATACTGTGCTTGAAAAACATAATGACATTGGAAGTTACTAGGAACAAAGACTAGTCTTTGTTTTATGTCACTTCTGCCTCAGTGAAGAGACATTCATTTAAATATATAACCATCTTCATTTTTTTGCCCTCCTGGTCACAAGTAGTGCAGGAAAATAAATAGATGGTCTCAAGGCACCTAGGAGAAACTGAAAAGTTGTCTAAGGGGACACTGGCATAAGGAAAAAGAAAAACAAGGACTAGTCCTGTCTGACAATTAGTGTCAGAATCAGGGATAAGCTCAAGATGGGCCCCCCCACCTAAGATTAACTTGGTTGCTTGAGGAAAAGGTTATCAGTGGTGGTGTCTCAGATATCCAGGAGCTGGGTTTGTTCAGGTGGGTAGTCCTGGGTTTCTTAAGTAAATTTTTGCTTTGCCAAATTGGTTTGGCGACTACAGTGTCTGTGAGCTTACATCTCTGGTGCCTGTTTGTGGCTGAGCCCTGCACCAAGCCCTGTTGGGGTACCTGCAGCACTGCAAGGCACTGATCTACAAATAACTTCTGATTCTTTGGAACCAGAGCAGTAAAGGATGGACAACTGAGCTTGGTTCCAGGACGCTGCAATATATTTGGACCCTGCAAAGGCATGTAACCTAGTTCCCAGATCCTCAACGCCTAGCCATGTTACTTCAGTTCTCCCTTGGGCTGCTGTCTCACAAACCACTACACAAAGCATGTGTCTGATGAATCAGAGGAATTTTTGTGCACAGAAGGAACTTGTATTCAGCTCCTGTATGTCCCAGGGTAGTGTCTTAACAATGGCAGCTTACTTTTCCTTTTTCTTTTTGCTTAACAGGTTGTAACATACTTTTGGTTGTCCATATAACTGCTTGTATTTGTACCTGTGTAGTCCTTTCTCCATGATTTGTTAGTGTTCTGCCTTGTAACAAGCCCTGCCTTCACAGACAATCTTAGTACAAGGTGTGACATACAAATATCCCCTTGTTAGAGGGGAGAAAGACGTGGAGTGGAAAAGAAAAAAAAAAAAAAAGAAAGCTATGATTGTCTAAGTGTCTCATTTTGGCTTTGATATGATGGTGCATATGTTCAATCACCTAAATTACAATTTATTCATGCATTACAGTTGAATTACATTAATCAGGAAGCAGCATATTGTTGAGCAGAGCTTAGTAATACAGCTTCATAGACTTTTTTTCCTTTGTGTTATTTAAGTGGTCTTGTGTAAGTCTTGCAGAGGAGTTCACTTATGTCTTTTTGCAGTTCGGATAAATTTAACAAAGAAAAAAAATAACTCTCCTTTGTGTTTCAAATGATGAAAATGAACTTCATATTTCTGAGATATCTAAAAAAAAATAAATCAAACTTTCAAGAATCAAAGAAACTGAATGGAAATGGTAGGAGGAATTTAATTTTAAACTGGTTGAAAATAGGACTCTTTAGGAAGTTGATAAAATTCTGTATCATTAGGAAACTATTTAAAACAAGTACAAAAATGTTATCAGCCCCCTTACAGTTTATTTCTGTACAAAAATCTTTCTAGTAAATAGATAAACCCAAGTACTGAAATGTAGTAAGAGTTACAGATATAGATATGTATATACAAATTTCAGATAACTTCTAAAATGGGATCTTCTCTGCCTGAACTTCTAAGACACTTGTAGGAGATCCCTGAAAGGTTCTACAGCCTGTACTGATTTGTGATTAGCCTATATGTATGTTTGATAGCAATTCAGTAGTGCATATTCAGTGAAGTTTATGGGATGCCCCTGCTGAGACGATAGAGAAAAGGTAACACTTGTTGGGAGGTGTCCAGGTGGTTATTAATCATAAAGAGATGTGAAGAATATTGTCTGTAAGCATCTTCTTGTGTGACTTCAATGTTCCAACTCAGCCTAACTCTTCTGGAGGAAAAGCCCTTGCCTTCCAGAAAAAATGATCTAGCCATAGACTGACCAAGTTCTCCCATTTCTGGAAAAGAATCCCTGCCCACGGCCACCCATGACTTTCCCCCAGCCCAGTATCAACCTTAATGTAATTCTTTTTTTTTAAATAAATCCTTTTTTTTTAAATAAAATATCACTTGAATTAGTGTTTTCCTTTGGGTTTGGGAAGGTAGGAAAGTATGCTGGAAGGAAAACATACACCACCAGTAGGTGAGCAAATCTTTCCACTGAAAATTATGAACTTTAACATTAAAGAGAACTAAAAGACTTCTGCAAATTTTAATTTTTAATTGACATAATTTTACAGAATGGTAAGCATACTGTGGAACAGTGAGATGTTTTCAGGAAAGATTTTTACTTGGTGCCTGAACTGTGTGTACAGCAAGCTAAACTGAAGCCATGAGTAGAGAAGCATTGTACAATGCTTGGGAGTGACTCCTTCCACAATTATAACAAAATAAAATAAATCAACCCCCTGAGAAAACAAGGTTTGTCAATTTGCTTGTCCAAAGAATGGCCTGAGGCTGCAGAAAGATCCTGGGCAGCAGGAAATTAGTAATAGCCACAGAGTTGTTATCTACACAATTATATAAAAGAGAATTGGGGACTAATCCTGGCCCCAAAGCCAAATATTATATTGTGGTCAATACCCATATTAGCCAGGGTCAGCCTTCTCCATGGCAGATGTGGCTTGGAGACAACTAGCTGAAACTGTCCAAAGCAAAGCCAGCTGAACTGTATGACCAATAAATGATGCTTTATAAATATAGTATTACAGATATATCCAGAAAATAACTGGCTTTTTTTTTTTCTTTTTTAATTTAGTGTTAGAGTTGTATCCAGAGGTGGCATTATCATCTGCCTCAGGTGGATCACCTCAAACCTCAGCTAGAGCTGGAAATTTCCAAAGGTATCTGGGAGATCACTTTCCTTGCAATCTGGATTCTGGCACTCTATTACTGAAGCATTAGTGTACCACAAACAGGGCAAAATAAATTCCTCTGTAGCCCAGTATGCATTCCTCTCAATAGAGAAGTCTATCTTTCATCTGTGGATGAAGCTCTTTATGGTATGTGAACTCTGACAGAGTTCTCCACGTGTTTGTGTTTCCTTCATGAATGAGGTACCTCACAGGCCTTTAAAGAAGGCTGATGCTATAGCTGAATGAACTGCCCATGGTGACATGATAAAGAGTGCTGGCTCCTTCTCTAAAACCTGTGCCAAAGGACATTGTGATCTTCATATGCCCATTCTCCTATTCAATACAGAGCAATGTATTTAAAACATTCAGTGTTACAATAGTTAAATTAGAGTTTATGCCATTTTCATGAAGAGCAAGAAATGATGATAAATACATGAATAATGACCTGGGAATGGATCAGCTATTTTATTATAAATGAATGTCAATGAAGTGTAATTTTCTGCTTTGGGAGGATTCCTGCACCTGGTAATATCCTTAATAAACATTAATTAAAAGGTTAATCTGTTGTAGAAATTGCTTTTCACACAAGCCACCTGAAATCAATTTGAACTCAATTACAAGCAGTTATCTATTGTTTATGTGGTTAAAGATTAGAGAATACATTTCTGCTTGTCAGGAGCCATCAGAGCGGGTTTTGAATGTCATGATCAGAGGTGATTCTGAATATTTGAATGCACTTTAATGAGCATAGAAAAACCATTAGAAAATGTAATCAGTCATATTTGATGACTTGACCTTGGAACTTTGATAACAAGGGGTCTAATCATTTCTGTCTTAAGTGCCAACAGGATTTGCTCTTGAAATCAATTGACCATTGCCTGCTCACTGAGAGGGTAATCTTTCTTGGCAAAGAAGTATAAATTACAAAAAATTCAGCAAGTTATACAAGTAGATTCAGAATAACTGTCTCTCACAGACTCATGAAATATGAGATGCAGCTGAAAAGTGATCCAAGATAACATTCTTCAAAGAAGTTTGGAGACAAGCAGCACTGAGTAATTCGGCAAAGTTCTGCTCTGTACATGTACTGAACATCACACTGCAAAATACTCTGCACCAGCAAGGGTGTATGTGTTACCTTATTTTAATGGAAAATTGTTTGAGGTTGATAAATGCATAATTTGCATCCATTTGCATGCTGTGTTGATTGGAACATACCCTTCCTGCTGGACAGGAAGACCTGCATTTTCACATATTACACATCTGGATACAGGAGCCAGCAGAAGAAATAAAGGACCAAAGTCTTAATACCTTTTCCCACAAAGAATAGGTAAATATTTGTGCCTGCCACATAAAAGTTGTGTCCATATTTCTCATCATAGATTTTCACAGAATCACAGAATGAAGTAGATTGAAAAATATCTCTTAGACTATCAAATCCAACCTTTGACCAAACACCACTGTGTCAACTAAGTCATGGCATTAAGGGTCACATCCAGCCTTTCCTTAAACACCTCCAGGGATAGTGACTCCACCACCTCCCTGGGCAGTCCATCCCAATGTTTGATTAACCTTTCTGTGAAGAAAATTCCTCCTAATGCCCGATTTGAACCTTCCCTTGTACAGCTTAAGACTGTGTCCTCTTGTCCTGTCACTAGTTGCCTGGGAGAAGAGACTGACCCGTACCTGGCTACACCCTCCTTTCAGATAGTTGTAGAGAGCAATTAGGTCCCCCACTGAGCCTCCTCTTCTCCAGGCTAAACAACCCCAGCTCTCTCATAGGAATTACCCTTCAGATTCTTCAGCAACTCTGTTGCCCTTCTCTGGACACACTCCATCACATCTATGTCCTTCCTGGACTGAGGAGTCAGGAATTGGACACAGAACTGGAGGTGCAGCCTCACTAGTGCCAAGTACAGGGGGACAATCACTTCCAGATCAAGCAGGTGTTGTGCTTGACTGTAGTTTTATCCGTATGACTAACTAGGCTGAAACCAGAATATGCACTTGTTTAAGCACAGAATTTATACCAAATTACTTTGGATGTTTGAAAATTTAGGCACCTCTTCCAGCATCAGTGGAGGAAGAGGGAGAAAGCAAGAAAGAGTTGCAAATCCAGAAAGCAGTTCCCTTATCCAAAGACAGGCATTAAATACAACTGGAAGCAATTTCTCTCTGGAGGGATTGAATTTCCTCTTCATTAACACAAGGAGAATCTAGAGGAAAGAGCTTAGAATTTGGCTATGGGTGAGATTTGTAGGACTTAGATTCATATGCACAGCAATTTTCGCCTTTCCATATTCACTGATTCTTTAGGATCACAATTTTCAAGAAGCTATGAGAGATCATTTAGGCATCTGAACATAAGCAATGATGATCTCAGGTACTTCCAGTGGACTGTCCTGTAGTAATGAAAGGGTCTCAAAATAAATGATTGCTCACTTGGAGTCAACAAAGACACTTGAACATGCAATCAGCAACAACATACTCAAATTTGCATATTAGAACTATTTTAATGATTTGGTGTACTTAGTGGTAAAATGCTGGCATGTCATGACAGCTAAAACACACTTCCATTACATTTGTGAAAAGGTGAAGAGGATTGCAGAAGTAAAATCTAATTTTAAAATCCCTCTAACCCAGCCTTAAAAGCCCTTCCCCCAAACCTCTGAACACATAGAAAAGCAGTTTACTTTATATTCATCATGTTGCATTTCTTGGCTATATTCTGTGTCATTTGATAACGTTTGTAAAATCCAGTTAGATTCTTAACCAGAGAAATGGTGACCGAGAGTCTCAAACTAAATGAAATTCTGCAAAATCATAATCAGCTTGTTGATGTTAAAATCTTCCATTCTGTGACCCAAAATGCTGAGTTTCCATTAAACCAGTAGCAGAAATAAATTGTATAAAATTTTCAGTGTAGATAGTATAAGGCTGGAATTGAATAGAATAATTATGAATTATCTGTTTCTTTTTATTTATTTATTTTTAACATGGTAATTTTTTTTAAAAATAGCAGTCTGACAGACAGCATCAATGAGTACATCTGAACAAAAAAAATAAGTACAGATCGTACTTTGTTCATGGTGGGGAAGCACCAACAGCACTAGAGAGGAAGGGGAGAAAAATCCCAACATTAATTTCTCACAATGAATTTCCAGTTTAAAGTGTCCAGAAGCTTTGCAATGATTTTGTAGAAAAATATTGTAATTCGGTTCACACAAGTCTCTGTAGATGTAAAATGTTAGCTGTGTAGTCCATTGACAATTACAGGGGAAACTTGCCCTCTGGCACATGCCTGTTCCTGGGAGCCACAGTGGTGTTATGTTCCTGGCTGTGGTCCAGTTTAGGGACTGGAGGGACTGGTCGCTCTGGCTGTTCAGGGTTTTGGTGAGAAAAGTGTCTTCTTTTGATTAAGCTTCAGCAAATCACCCAAAGAATAAAAGTGAAATCTGAGGAGGAGTTACCTCTTTTCTTGGTCAATGTCTCAACAGAGCCATCCATCAAACTCTATCACATTTTATTCCTTAAGGTTGTCATATACCATTCCCGGTTTCAGCTCACCTAATGCGTCTTAGCTTAGTATGAATTAAGTTGGTATTATCTTGTGTGTTGATACCTCGATATCAATGCCCAACTATCTCCACACTGCACATTAAAATTTAGGCTTTTTATTTGATTTTACTACATCACTGGGCTGCTTAAGTTGATGTTTTCCATGTCAAGTGTCTGCCTGAGATATCGCCACACTGTTCCAAGGACTTCTGAGTGTTTAAGGGAAGACTGTCTCTGTATTATATCTTAGTGGAGTTTTTCTTTCTGAAGTGCTTGCATTCCCTCAAGAGAAGGGGAAAAGTCTTGAAATTTGGCAGGAGGGGGCCTCTGAAACAGAAATATACCATTTGTCGTGTCCAGGATAACCTGCCCAAATTTGGCCAAGTTTTAAGCCTTTGCAAAATGATTTGTAGATGGTTGGCAGCAAAAGACTCTGACCACACAGTGTTTGTCTCCCTGTGGAAGCAGAGGCTGAACATACATTACCCTGTAATCCTGGGCACAGGATATACTGGGGTCATCATGGGTCTCTCTGGGTGTTTGCTGCCTTCTTTCAGTACACACCGTACTTCTCTCCGTTTGCCGACTCTGAGGCATTGAGGGAGAAGAGTGTGGAGGGGGGAGCCAAACAGACCTGGGGTAAACAAGAGAGAAAACTAGCAAGTTGGCAGAGGGCTGAGAGAAATCAGCAGAGAGGAGAAGACAAGCCTGAAACATTGACAGGCTGAAGATGATGAGGCAAGAAAGAAGAAAAGAAAGAAACAAGGCTGAGAGACTCAGGCAGAAGGCTGCTACTCTGGGGTAGTGTTGGGAAGAGAACCCCAAACTCTCCTGCTATCAGCACTGGTTTGCTGAACACACTGGACAGGCATTGCCTCTCCAGCAGCAGGAGTTCTTGAAGGATGCCACAGCCTTCCATTTTTTTCTACCAGCACTCATGGCAGGCGTCTGGATGGGAAAGCAAGAGGTCCCACTTGTCCTGGCCAGCACGGAGAGAGGATGGTCTAGGGTGCCGTTTACCTGTTCTGTCTGCTTCTGCCTATCTTGGTAGAGGAATACTGATGCACAAAATGGCCTGAAAAAACATCTATTCAGGCCAGAGAGTCAAGAATTTCAGTGGGATAGAAAATGCTGCAAACACAGTTGCTGAGCAACCATAGGCCTCAACCTTAATTACTGCACACACCTTAAGAGCCAACCATTAATTACATGATCACATGCCACTTTTCCCCCCCACAAGTTACAAAAGATTAATTGGCTGAGCAGTCCTGAGCATGTTTTATACAGATTCCTTGGACCTCAGCCCAGCTGTTACCCAAGAGAGGTATGCACAGAACACTTGGCCATGGACTTGTTCTAGCAGACCGACCTGTGCAGATCACACAGGGAAGGGTTTATCCCACCATACACATTTCAGTGCCAATCACACAGTTTCTGCTAAAGGGCTGTGCTGTATAAGGGGTTGTCTTTTGTCATGCTTTTCGAAGGGTCTGTGAGGTCATAGGTCCCAAACTCATTGTCCCAACAAATCCCCCTGAAAGCAGTTTTTGCTTCTCTTGCCATGAGAAGACCCTGGAGCTGCAGCTGGGAGTTATTTGGCTAGTGTCCCTTGCTGCTCCTGTTACCATACCAGCAACAGGTAAGGGTTTGGTCAGAAGAGAGGTTGATCCCACGGTATTTCACTAAATCCTCAGTCAAGGGTTTGACAGCAGCAGTTGGTGAACTTGGCGTGACCTAAAGAGATGTCTGCAGAGCCAGGGGTGCTGTTACACCCATAGTGCAGTATGTACTGAAGCAGATCAGCGTCACAGTACTTAGCGCCAATCTAGGTCAATCTTTCATATGCTGTAGTATACAATGTAAGTGCACTTAGAGGTGAATGAAGTCCTGGAGCTGGCAGATAAGCTAAGATCTGATGTGCAGGAGGGTAGGATGGGTCCTTTCCCATGGATACTAATCTAATTTGGGCTCTTCAATATTTGCATCACTAACCACAGTGACTTAATCTAGGTTTCCCCAGATATTCTGAAGGCCTTTTCTCTCTGCAGCCACATTCCATGTAAGAAACCCAGTCTTACTTGCTCATGGTTGAGAAGGGCCTGTTATCAGATAGCATCCCTGTGTGAATGCAAGCACGATCACCAGATCCTACTCACTCAAAAGGGGTATATGCCGTGAAGATGCCAAACCATCAGCTCTCTCATTGCAGGTTTTCCATTAGTCAAATGCCCAGGTGACAGCCAGATTAAAATAAATAACCACATATACTACTTGTACCTCTCCTACAATCTCAACCAGATCCTGAGATTCCTATTTCAACTCATCCTCACATTGCTCCTGCTCCTATTTTGTGGGAGGTAAACCTCAATCTGCCCTTTCTCCCAGGAGCTGCTTTACACATGTGTTCTGCTTCCTACTGCTGCTGCATCATCACCTACAAATCATGTTGCTGACGCTTATCTTGGCCGCAGGCTGCATCCCTTTTCCTTCCCTCTTTTCAGCCTCGCATCCAAATGTAGGGGAAGAAGGATAGCCAGTGCTGCTCTCCATTCCAGGTCTTAACCTGACCTCCCATGCTCATTGGCTCTTTCCTTACTCTGCTCCTGAGGTAAATGGTGTACAAGAGATAAGAGTCTTCTTCCCTTTTGTCAAGGAAGTAAGAAAAAGTATTTTCAACAGCTCAACCTGCAGATGTCTTCTGTTTCACTCCTTTAGTAGCTTCTCTAGTGACTGCCTGGTTTTCTCCAAGCTTGGTGGTGAGACAGCTGCAAAGAATTAACTTCCCACAAAAGTCATCCCTGCCCCCTCCCCAATAACAGGGGATGAGACTGACCATACTTCAAATGTCTGCAAGATTTTTTACTCATATTTGATCCTTACAGCTGATTTCTTTCGCGTTCAATGAAATAGCACCCAGCATGTTGCCAAAACAATGTGAAGGAGAAAGGCTGTATGGAGGAAGGGAGAATTTTGGGGATACGTGTGGAGGAAACAGAAAACCTTCAGGTAATTTATTTTTAAGCCTTTCAGAGACACAAATCCCAAGGCACTGCATTCTTCATTATTTAGCTAGTGGTATTTCTGGATGGAAAGAACCTGCACCTCTATTATCAGTGATGAGACAGATCATCACAAGTTTTTAAAATAAATCTCTCCCTCTCTCTGTCACATTCTTCTGAAATGGTGCATATCTTTGAAGCATTTGTTTCTCTGGGAACATGAGGTACCGCCAGAAAACTACTCAGATCATTTATTGCTCCTGAATATTTAGAAATCGTTAACCTTTACCCACTCCACCCAAGGAAACACTGGGAGAGGCTGTAGCATTTTTTTAACTCTTTCACTTCTGCTCTTCCTTTTAACCTCTCATTCTGTGGCATATATGCTTATGACTGGGCAGTTTTATGTGTTTTTTGATCTGAGTGATTCAGCAGAGGTATAAGGACAAGAAAGACACAGTTTTGCTCAGAGGCAGACAGATCTGTGATGAAGGCTGTTTCCACTGTGTAAAGCATTAACATATCCAGATGTTACCAGAAATGGTGAAAAGGTTTAGTTAAAATGCACAACAGATGGGATCTTTGCCCTAAAGTCATTTAGGGTCAAAAGCCAAACCTATTCCCTGTTCTGTTATTTCATATGAAATTAGAAATGGAAATAATAAAACATATCAAGAGTCTGTTTTCCCTCTATTCCTAACAGACAAAACCCATAGACAGATTTAAGCCCCCCAAAAATCCATATACAGTTAAACTCTCCCACTGGTTGATGAGCAGTGGAAGACAAAAGCAGACTGGGTGAATAGCTCGTTATTTCCTGGACTTAAGTCTGAAGATCATTTCCAGATGCACCCAGTTCCTGGCACCACACAGCTGGATCCCACTCGCCTCATGCCCAGTGTGAAGTGGCACTTTGGGCAGCTGAGCCACAGAATCCTGGCTGCAGCCTGCAGAGGGGTAGAAGTTGACATTTGCTCTTTGATCTTGCCTTCAGGCCACGTAAGGATCATGCCAAAGGCAAGATCCCTTCTCTCTTTCATTCCCTGCATGAGTTATTATGAAGAGAAGAGCAGTATATTCTTGGGGAGTACGTGGTTTTAAGAGGGTATTGGTATTAAGAATATTATTTGCAAAATAGCATTATTATTCCAAATTTTTTCTGGGTGTGATTTCAAACAGTAGGTAAGTGGGCCAGGTGAAATCCTTGGCATGTTGTTTTGCATTGTGTAAAACTTTTGTGAATTAAAACTGAAATCTAGCAAATAGTTTCAGCCAAAGACAAAGAGGGTAATTCTGAGAAATTGCAGTCAATGCAGTGTGATGATTTCAAAGGGAAACAGCTCAACTTTTCAGTTTGAAACATTTGTTTTTGTTTTGAGGTTTTCCTGCCTGCAATAAATAAAAAGGGGTGAAAAGTTTAAGCACAAAAATGAAGTGTTTTGTTTCAGGTTGAACCAAACACTTTGCCTGATCCAAACTGGAATTTTGGGGTTTTATTGTTTTACCAAGAAAATACAATTTAATTTCCTGTCAACCCAAAACATTTTTTGTAATTGTAGCCTTTCTGTGCTGAATTCAAAAGCCATTTATTCCTACTGCTCTTTAGGAAAAATTCTTGGGAATTATTTTTTTTCTGGGAAATGAGGTGAAGTTTCATGGAACAGTATGTCATGTTGCGGGGGGAAGGTGATGAGGGCACAGAACTGAAGAGAACAACTAGCAGTTGATGAGGGTCCAACTAGTGCTGTAAGGATGGGATTATGGCTGACCAGGTCTTGCAGCCAGGCTGAATAGTTATTGTTTTACAGTAGGACAGCAGCTCTGGGGCTGGGCTCCCTTGGCACAGCCCAGCTGTGGGCCAGCTGAACACTGCTGCTCTGCTCATTATGCCCTGTATGCAGGAAGCTGCTGCTGCTGCTTGTGGCCCTGCTACCACCAGCACCTGGCCTGTGTTCCCAACCCACTCCCAGCTTTAGCTCTGCACCCAGTGTAGTGTGTTTTCTTACTACCATGTGGGTTTGGCCCCCAGAAGAGCAGGACGGCTGCATTTGGACTTCAGGCTATGTGGTATGCAGATGTGTGTGGGTATGTGGGAAACAACTGCATATTGTGCCTTGTCATTTTAGTTGGCCTGATTTGCAGCTATAAAGGGAACATTTTTGCATTAATATCTATTGGTGCAGAAGTCCCTACAGCCTGTGGCCTCTGCAGGAGCAGTACAGTTAAACATAGCTCTATCCTGAAAGGGAAGTGTCACAATCTCTCCCCATAACTGATAAAGTGAGTAAAGGTATTTGTGGCACCAACTGTAGCTGGAACCTCTAGGGAACTGAGGATGAATATTTTTAAGTAAAAACCTGACTGTGGGACTGCACTGCAGCTCACATGTGTTTCAGAGCTCACTTTCAACTGATGAAACATTTGGAATTATGCATTACCCTGTAGGGCACAGAGAATGGCATACTTCTCAACTGAATTCAGCCAGTGGCATTGTAATTACACTAATTACACCGTAGCCTTCAGTTAGGGCAACAAGTTGCTGCTAGGCTTGCATGCTTTATACAGCACTGTAATATATGCCACGGTATTTCTGCGTGTGTGTAACCCATGCTTTCCTCTTCCTATACTTCTACATGATGGTACAAAGCTAGAAATACTACTATCTCCATAAGCTCCTTCTCATTTATTTTACCCCTGCCAGACTGTCAGCTGTACTTGGGAAGGAAAGGGACAATTTTCGGAGCCTTCCCTTTAGTAGCAAGAGTCCCTCTGTGCGTGTGTGTCTGTTTCACACAAGAGGAGCTGGGCCATCATACTCCATGGGCAATGTCCCCACCGCATTAGCCAAGAGGAATCTTTCCCCCAGCTGAGCAGGGCTGAGCTTGTCTCAACTGGAACTCAGACTCTGGCTAGCTCACAAATTACCATGTTAAAGAAATCTTTACAGAGCAAGGTGTTGGTAAACAAGAGTTTGCTGCTCCTATGATTCACTACCTTCTTACGCACCTTAAGAGCAGATTTCTCCACCCTCTTATGGCTGTGGGGAACCGCAGACATGGTGGAAGCGATGCCCTCCTGTAAGCATCCCCCCAAAGCACATGAGGCTGCAGACAGCATTTTATGTGGCAGCAGAGGTCAGCAGGGAAAAATATAGTGTGTGACTGTTTGTCAAGGAGGGGGAGGCATCCTCAGAAGGTCCTGAGCACTGTCCAAAGCACGTTCAGTAGCTGTCCTCTGAGAGCCTTGCAGGAGTGGCCGTGGCCACAGCAGAGGGAAGGGAAGACAGCCAAGTGCCGCTGGGCAGGCGGGCAGGGCGGGTGTGTGGGCAGGGAAGGGTGAGGCTGAGCTGAGAGACAAGCCTGGCTGCGGGCTCCCTCGGGGAACTCCAGCAAGCCTCTCATGTGCGGTGTGCTTCTGTTTTCCTCTCCAGCAAAGGAGAAGACCTAGTGCTCCTACTTTCACTGTGGGTGTCATGAAGCTTCAATTTGTGGAGGTCCTGATGTAAACCCCCTTACCACACAAATGGACAAGTGACACGTGCAATTGACTTACAACCTCAGCATGTTCATGCTGGAGAGGGAAACCCTGTAAATATATACTCTGTACAGCTTCACACTGCATCTCCATGCTAAAGCAAGCTGCACATGATGCTTGCTGGTTCTTGAAAGTGATATAGTCACATCAGTGTGGCACTGAGCCTAACTAATTAGCCTTTCTTAGCAGGTCTAATTAGGCTGGGCAGGGAGCCATGCTGATAGAGTTGTACTTTCATGGGTTCCAGCTCTTGCTTGGTCCCAGTCAATGCGTGTATCTGCATCACATACATGCCATGGTGCAGATGTCCCACTGATACTTCCCAGGAGCCCAGGACCCTGGCAGCAAAACCTGTGGAGAGGCCAACTGAGGACTGAAGAGAACAGCTGGATCTGGCAGGCTGAAATGCTGATCCTTTTTTCTAAGACAAATTTTTGGAAGAAAAGAGAAAAAAAAAAAACCCTCATGCAGACTTTTCTCTGCTTTTTTGACTTGTTGCAATGATTTTTGAAAATACCCCTGAGGTCCCACATTAGGTCAGACACTTATGCTGTGTTCAAACCCTTTGTGAGATGGACGCAGTGTCTCTGAGGTCAGGCTCTCTTGGTGGATGGCAATCCTAATGATGTGAGTGTGTGCATTACCCTCACATCCCTTACTGTGGGCTTCGTCCATTTTCTGGACTGAGGGTTAGATGGGTCTCCATTTGTTATCAGCTGAGGGTTAGTCTTGATTTGGCTGTAACCACTGCTGTAGCACAGAGCCGATGTGGTCTCTCTTTGATCCTTGTGGTCAGTCTAACCCAGGGAGGGAAAAAACTAAGGGTGAGAAATGAAAGCTGGAGCCCCCTGTGGCAAGGCTCAACATGGGGGATGGCTGAAGGAAAATTTACTAGACTCAGATGACAGATAAATGAAGAGTTGGAGACAAAGACAGGGCGAAGATGAGGTTAGCAGTGGAGGCAGGGATCCAGATGGCCACCCTCCTAGATCAACATTGCAGACACGAGAATTGAAAGGAGAAACTGTCACAAAAGTAAACAGTATAAGAGAGAGGGACATAATGTAATGCTTGGACTGGCCGTTGTCCAGGTGCCCACCCTCTTATCACACAACACGGTGCAGTCAGACACAGGAGCAGGTCCCGAGCATCTGTGCCCAGAGCACCTAATGAGTGTTTGCAGGACGAGCTAAGAGGGAGGCTAAGGCAGTGCAAGAGAGAGGGGTAGGAAGGAGGCTTTCAAGCACGTGGCAGGCTGCCTGGCCGACACAGCATGTGGCAAGGAGGAAAGACATGAAACAAAAGCCTTCCTGCAGGAGCGGAGAGAAAAGACCCACTGCTGACAGAAATGAAACAACATAGCCCGCTGTGGAGGCCAGAGCTCCTGGGGCAGGCTGGGCCAATGGTTGTAAAAACAGTTTTGAAGTAGGAAATGTAACATGACTACAAATTGCCTCGCTTCCCCCCTCCAATCCCCAGCTCCCACCACGTGTAACAAGACACGGAGCAGGACAGAGCAAGTTGGCAGAGTTACAGGCAGGTCCTGCCTGTACTGGCACGGGGGCACACACTGGAGAGCTTGGCACCTCCACCCCTCCATCTCTTCCCAAAACACACAATTGGCCCAAATAGAAATATTCCCAACACCAGCATTGCCCTCTCCCTGACAGTGGGGAAGCTGGATTTTTTGGAGGCCATCCGCCAACAACAACAATAAAGTACCATTAATTTCCACCAGGGTCCTACTGACAATGGCTAAACTGGACAGATAATTTACAACTGATATATCTTTATGGAGACAGAACACAGGCATTTTTACCAACAGGTCATCTACGCCCCAGAGCAGAGTCAAAACACATGGTAAAAAATACTTTTCCTCCTGTTTCCATGCTGGCTGTGACACAGCTTTTGGCTGGGCAGCACGATGGTGGAGGACTGCAAGTTTTGTAGTCACAGCTCTGGATATTGCTTAATCTTCTTCTTCTGTTTCAGTGGGCCTTTTTACCAAAATATTTGCTGGGAATGGAAAGCAAAGGGGAAAAAAAGCTTGACTGGAAAGGGTTTCTGCTGCACAGTTTACAAACTTTGCACTTTCTTCAGAGCCACGGAAGTTGGAGATGGAAAAGCTGTATTAAGAAATAAAGGCTGAACTTTTCCAAGGCTTTTAAATCACTTATGCCTCTGACAAATGACCTCCAGAGAAACTCTGTGTGGCAATTTCAGATATTGCAGCCCACCAAAGTCTTTTCCATGCCATCCCCACAGCAGTTACAGTTAAGAAATCAGGCAATGAACTATGACTGCTGAAGTGGAGTCAGCCTCCTGCTGCTCACTGCTCTGGGAAAAGGCAAGTGCTGAAAGAGGGAAACATAGAAGAAGTGGAACTTACTTAGCTTGGTCTTCTCTGCACCTACCGAAGTTTGTTGAGGCTTTAATGTCCCTGAAAAAAGTGACCTGTGGTGTAGTGCAGCACCATCAGAGGTCTGATCCAAGGCTGAAATCACTCAAGGCCAGGTCGGCAGAGGAAATTTCATTCATACATAAGCAGGTAGGAATTGAGGAAGACTTGCAAAAGTGCCCATCAGGCTAGACACTCAAGTTTCATAAAAATGCATAGGAGGCAGACACTGGGAAAGCAAAAGCATGCAGCTTATATTTTCTACAGTAGAACAATTTGGAAGCTGTTTAGCAGCTTTTTATCATTTTCTCCTTCCTCTTAAATTTATCTTTATTCTTCTTCATTCCCTTTTTCCTGGGACTTTCTCTCCCACAAAGACCACTCTTACTTTTTTTCACAGCACTTTGTTTTGACATGGAAATTCACTGTTCATTGAAACAGACCAAAGACATCCTGCCTTGCATTTCTAACATTTTGAAAAGTAGTGCTCCTCACTGAAGAGATTGATCTGTATTTGTTGATTCTGTGAGCTGTTTAGACACCATCTCAGACCACAAAAATACAGTCAGCCTTCTGTTGGCATGGTCTTCGGAAAGGCTATCCTGATGGGAATCTTACAGCTGAAGTGTAAGTTAGTCAACTAACATGGGATGTGTTTCACCTGACCTTGGGAGTCAGTGTGACACTGAGGATAGGCTGGATGTTCTGTTTTGGTGGAGTTACTTATCTCTACAGGTAACTCCATTGGGCAGTTAGTATATTTTAAACTTCTTTGCTAACATGGACTTCCTTTTTCAGAGGAAACATCCCTTTCAGCTCAGTCACTCTTTTATATTTAGCTCTTACATATCAAAAAGCACATGATGAACAAATGCACCTAAAGAAGGTGAAGTATATTGTTATTACAGCAAGGAGACAGTATTATTATTCTCAAACTACACCCATGTGAGAATTTTCTACCCAGTGCCTTTTTGTGACATGTAGCTCTTTTGTAGCATCTTATCCCTGTGAAACCCTGGAAGGAACAAGCCGTGGAACTGGCAGACTTGTCTTACCACTGGGACAGAAGAATCTGAACATAGACTTCACAAGGAAGCGAGAGATGGTGTAATGAGTGCACAACAGTTCAGTGCCCCATGTTGAGAGGACAATATTAATCCCAAGGCAATGTGGCATCCTTTTTTCTCATCTTGTTCTTGCTGCAGAGGGCAAAGCCCTGGCCCAGCAGTGTGGTCAGTTACTCACCAAAATTATTTCCTTCTGTCCCTGCTTCATCTGTGCTGCCTGTTGCTTGAGAGGTGAGAAGCCACTGCCCTCACTGTGTCCCAAACTGCTCTTGTGCCATCAACTTGCTGGCATGAGCCCCTACATGAGGGCCCTGGAGGAAAGTGTTTCTTCTGATTCACTTTGTTCATAGGACTCTGGTTTAGCAGGTCAGAGAAACTAATGTGGTCGGATAGAGAGTATCAAGGGAAGAATGGAAGAGAAAGGGAAAGTGGGTACAAATTATTTCATTATGAACTTTCCATGAAATAGCAAGGGTAGAGCTGGGGATGGGAGGATATTAATTTATGGCAGAATGTTGTTATTGCAGCCCTTCTTCAACCAGTCATGTTACAGGAAGATAAATAAAACCGAAGCCAAATCTTTCCCTAGGCTAATCCTGCTAGCTGGAGATTTATGTGCAACTTATATCTAAGCCTGATAATTCCACTGTGTGACTGACCAAAGGTCTTCACTTGCAGGGTAGGATGTTGTTAAAGGCACCAATATTCGGAACTGGAGCACAGCAGGACACTGCCTGATGAGGTCGTTAGTAAATTTCAGTGGCCAAAAGCAACTTGTTGATCTCTGTGAATGCGTTGCTTGCAGCACTGGATATGGGGCTATTTCACAGTACAGCAAACATGAGGCTTTTTTGTGTCAGTGACCAGAAAAACCAGACTCTGTTTGTTCAGCTAGAAAGTGCTTACACTAGCTTATTTTTTTCCTGAAACTCAACTTTCCTAATTCTGTATGGGAGGGCTTTTTTCCAGGCTTTTTAAAGTAATATCAGTATTATGGCTAATGAGGCAGTGGAAAGCAAGCTGGTCCATTCGCTGTAGCTAATGACTCCATTCCTCTGAGCCTAATCAAAGATTTGTACATTTAATTGCTGTCAAGTCAGCTCTAGCCACCTGCCAGTTCTGCCACACCTGAGCTCCCTTCTTCGTGGCCCACGATTCTAAATGAATCCATCTCTTTTTCTAAGGGAAGGAAAACAGAGCTGCCAAGCAACCCTGAAATGGTGCTTTACTCTTAGAGCAAAGATCAAACAGTCTGCTTTGTCACTGAGTAATATATGTGTTAACTGACTGTGGCACAGATTTTTCAAAAATTTATTAGCCTCATATTGGAGATCAAGGATGTGAGAAATACACCCCTGTCTGGGCATGTCCTGGACTTGAAACAGACTTCTGTCAGAGGCGAAAGTGATTTTTGTTGGCTCACCACTGAAAAAAGTTGAACTACATTTATTTTTGGTTTTCTCTGATGGAAAATAACACTGAAGCCATTATTCCATTTCTGCAGTGGACTGGTGCAGTATTTTGACCAACCTTTGTCCTCAGCATCACCATTCCTAAACATCCTGCCTTCTCCGTAGGGAATTCATGCAGGAAATGTTTTGGGGCCACATTCACTTGAATGTAAGAGATAACTCCTGTTCATTGTTCTAGGGAAAAAAAAATAAAAGAGGAAAAAAACCCCAGTTGTTACTAGCATATTGTGAAAAGAAAATGTTCTTTGTGATCCTGGGCAGATCAGCTTACCTGAGTCCAGCAAGTGCTACTCCTAAGAATCATATATCTAATGTCATGTATTTCTTCAAACATATTTCCAGATAAATTTTTTAAGTTGTTAGGAAATATGCAGTCTGTGAAGTCACACCAAAACAGTATTGGGTTTTTAATTAACTGCCCATTTTGTAGCCTGTTTTCCTAGCTAAATGAAACTTATGTGATCATGTGTTGTGATCAGTTTATCCAATCATCCCTAATTGTTTTTTCTATTCTTGACTAGATTGCACCCTAGATAAAAAAGGAAGACAAATGTGAGAGAGCAATATTACTGCTTCAAGAATGTACATACCCAGGTGGAGGTGCAAAAGTCCACAAATATTTCCTATGAATGACCCAAGTAGAGGAAGTCTGGCAAAATGAATTCATATGTTGTCAGCAAAAGAAGTGAGACCATACAGGTGCCCCAGTCACAGCAACAACCACAAAACACAGATCTGTTGAATATGAGGCATCACTCGTATTCATTCTCACATTCATTTCCTTTCTTGACCCATCACGGAAAGCAAAAACACCATTAAGATATATATATAAGATCTTGGATGGGATGCACTGAGATTTTTGCAAGCAGCTTAGTCTGAATGCAAGCTGACATTTTTTCCTCCATTGTGACAATGTGGAAAAACTTTATATCTTTTAATACAATTTATTCCAACTTTAGGAGCTCTTCCTCTGCAAGAAGAGTTTAATTGGCCATGAAGCCCTGTGAGTCTTTGCACTGTGAATTGACAGATGCATAGATTAATTTACTAGGAAAACCAAAGAATAAATTAAAGGGTCTGAATAAAATTAAAGGGTCTGTAGCTACTTATATCAGTCTGAAAGCTTAGAGCTTAGAGCTAAATTCTGTTGCTCATTTTGCTGTATGGCTAGCCACTATTGTACTTTACTGCAATGTAAACCTAAAGAGAACTTAACTTTTTGACCATTTCTGTGATAATGTGTTTAAAATTTCTGCTCAGAATATCTTACAATGTCTTCAGAAAAAAAAAAAAAGGCATCCATGTGGGGAAGGCACCTCTTTCCTTTCCTTTAAGCTGTCAGAGGTTGATGTACACACAGAGGTGAGAGATGCAAAGATAACTGAGGTGCTGCCATACTAAATTCTGTAATGCCTGATACCTAGGTTAGCCATGTGAGCCACCTCACTAAGATATAAACTCATGGGTTTCTGTGCTTTCATGTATTACCGAAACAAACCAGGAAAAGAAGAGGGCAGCAGCTCTTTCCATCAGTGGCTGAAGCATGTTATTAGACACTGGAGAGCTATGTTGTGCAAGTACAAGTCCACACACTACTCAAAAGGGTTTCAAAAGGTGTCTCACTTTCTAAGGACATTTCTGGGGAAACATCAGAGGAACCTCTTGGCTGCCAGTTGGCTTTAGGCTGAGTGAGGTGTTGAGATGCTCCAGCAGCAGCTTTATTTTTGCTTGTACCCTGTCTGGAGTTGCTTCTGTGTAGCCATGTGTTAACAATGCAGGAACCAGGCTACCTGCTGCTGATTCAATGGTTCCCAGGAATGATACCAAGGGTGGAGCTGAGCCATGACATAGAACACTGAAGTTCCTCCTAGTGTGTGCAAAGCCATAGTGTTTGCCATTAAATGTAATAATGACAGCATTTATGAAGAGGCAGTTTCACATACTTAGTTACAGGACAGAGGTTTTTGACCTTTCTCAGAACTGTCTTGCAAAACATATTGCCACAAGACCTTTGTGGGATTCATGGAAGGGCTAGACAGTGATTTTGTGTAATTGGGAGTACTCCAGTCTGCTTTTTTTGCTGTTTGTGGAGTGCGTGGATGTGGAGCTGTTCAGGACTTTGAGATGAGGGAGGTAGTGTATGTAGGAAGAGCTTCCCAAATGACAGAGGGTGCACAAAAAGCTGAACAGAGACAAAGCAGATTCAGGCCCTCCTCCTTTTCCACAAGTCACATCAACTCCAGCCATTAATTAATATACTAAAGTCAGAACACAGGTCCACTATTGCCTATCTGGAAAAGTCTGAGCACTGGGAAGAGGGAGGGACTGGGGCTATAGGTGAGGATCTGTTGCTTTCTACAGCAAATCTGTCCACAGTGTCTTGTTCTTGCTTGCCTTAATCTTCATAAAGGGTTCATAAGTGGGAATACAGAATTTATAAATACCCTGAGCTAGCAGTGAAGAAGACCTTGATGGATGGAAAGGGCCCAAATGGACCTCTACCTTGTCTGTTGAGGAGGTAACTGCCTCTGGATGTAGGTTCTCTTTAGGAGTGGGTTTCTGGACCAGAGAAACCAGAGGCCTGACTCAGAGTTGTCACAAATCATCCCAGATGTGCTTAGCCTACCTGATACTCATGAACAGAGAGAACTCTCAGAAGCTGACTAGGGAATTCAGGAGAAATGGGAGCAGACTTCTTCCCCTGCTCGGTCCCTGGTCAGATGGACACATTCTTCCCTGCTTGTCCAAAGCAGTATAGGACCAACTGCACAAGAAGATAATACAGTTCCAGTGGGTCATCTTAGCCAAGAGTGTCCTGTGAGGATGGGGAAAATCAGGAGCACCAATGATAGGTTGGACAGTGTCTTGTCCTCACTCGGACTCTGATAAACTACTCTGCAAATCCTTTCCCACTGCAATCTGCAGTGATGGGATTTTTGTGTTGAATAATTTTCAGCCCTTTTAAAAATTATATATACTGGCTTGGTTCTTTTAAAGTACTTTTGTTATTCCTTTTGCTGCTCTGCCTGTGTTTGTCTTTCACTTGACACCATTGTCAGCGCTGAAGACAAATATGCATTTGTTTTGATTTCTTTCTTAGTGTACACATAACTTACAATTGGAAAGCCTGGAAAGTCTGCAGGATAACCTCATAGATAGCTAAATCCATTCAAAATGGCAATGAAAACACAAATCTCCTAATCAGGAGGAAGAGTGTACTTTCAAATGTAGTCCAAAAATGCTTTCTTGGATAATAATACAGCACTATGTTTTTTGTTCAACTCTCAACCAAGGGTTCAGATTTCTCCCTGTGGTCCAGAAGTTGGAAGCCACAAGACCCTTGGTTAATTTCATAAAGACCTCAAAGTATAGCTCCATTCTCTCTCCCTACAGGAACATATTCTTACAGTCAGCTGTTTCTGAAGCACTGCACGAAATCGATGAGGGAAGAACAGGGCAACCAGCTAGTGGATGGCAAAACCAGGGATCTTCAGTGTAGAGAGGACTGGAACCACAGCTTTCCTTAACTGGAGTTGAAAAGAATCTATTATCAAGAGAGAGGATCCTTGGAACATAAAGGCAACATTATTAGCTCTTCTACAGCGGCATTCAAATGGTAATTTAACCTTTGCCTGAGAGAATAGATTAAAGGAAAAACTCAGAGCAGTCTTTTCTTTATTTTCTTCAGTTACTCCTGGCTCATGTATTTGCATTTCTGTCTCTGACTGCACAGAATCAGGGCTATGGAAATTGAAGTCTCCAGGAAGTTCATTCCTCTCTTTCTCCTTTTACCCTGTAATTTAGGCACCTGCCTGCCTTCCTCTTAGGAAAAGAGGAAAATTTCCCTCTAGGGCTGGCAAATGCTGCCACCGATAAGAATGAGGAGGGAGCCACAGTGAGTGGGAGGGGCAGGGCACGTGACAGTCCAGGTCTATTTCCTTAGCTTTCCAGTCTACTGTCAATATGACAAATAGCTGGTTTTGATCTTGCTCATGTGGAAAACTTCCGCTGAAACTGCAGTTTCTGCAAAATCTTAATTTTCCATACCTCTCTTCTTTTTCTGTATGTATTCTTCAGGAAAATCAACCTCTGATTTGTTTTGACATTTTTTTCAGAATTGTTCCATTATGTGCATTCTGAGAGCTGCAGTAGATATTAAGGGAACTCCTGCAGACACATTATAGGAAGTATAGTTTGTATAGGATGTTCAATCCAAGGGGCAAAATGAATGACAGAAGGCAGTGGAGACAGACACTCAAAGACTTTGTCAGTGCACTGAGTGCGACTTTAGTTAAATTGACCTTCAGTGATATGCACTGGTATAAGAATGAAATACTTGAATTTGGAAGTAGTCAAACATTGTCTTTTAGGTGATAACAT
Source organism: Scytalopus superciliaris (assembly GCA_013400415.1). Classification (NCBI taxonomy): domain Eukaryota; kingdom Metazoa; phylum Chordata; class Aves; order Passeriformes; family Rhinocryptidae; genus Scytalopus; species Scytalopus superciliaris. Next base: position 348,877 of record VXBX01007602.1, read on the forward strand.
CAAAACATTTTTGCAATACATTTGGGAAAGTATTTTGGGGTAGCTTGAGATTCCTCCAATAATATTAATGCATTAATTTTCATTCTGATTAGAGACAAAACAAATATGGAACTTTTAATAGTGAAAATAATCTGAATTTCTGTTCATTACGTGAGCCGTTTGTTTAACTTTCACTTTGTATAAGAACATATGACACTCACAAAAACTTGTTAGAGCTCTCCAAGACTCCATGGGGAGTCTGCACACAGAGAGTGTTGCACTGGCCATGAAGAGATACTACCTATCTTCAGTGTGTATTTGCCTTAGTGCCACCAAAGGACAATCTCCCGTGGTTAGTAAGAGACCAGAATTTACTACACAGGATATCTTTGCCTCAGCAATTAGTGGATTATGCTTATTCAGAGTAATTTCATTTGGAATCTAACGATGTTGCAGTGGAGAAACAGAGTATTTCCCTGTAAGTCATAGAATTATAGACTGGAAAGTACCTCTGAGATCATTGAGCCCAACCAGACTACTCACAGAGACTATGACCAACTCATAGTGTATCAGTTTGGCTGGGTCTATCAAATGAGCTCTTACTCAGCATAGTGATAAGCACCCATTTCTCAAGTATTGCCAGAATTAAACAGTGATTTCTTTGAGGGGAATCCAGCAAAGAAGCTAAGTGTGGAATAACCACATGGATATGCCAGAAGGGCTTCTGCATTCAACAGCCTCTGCCTTTCTTCTCCTACCTCCAATATGAATCACAAGCTGATGCACTCTCTATATGAGGTTTCAGTCAGCTGGAGACTGATACTGGATCTTTGCAAGTCCAGCTCTGAAACTGAAACTATTTTAAGGCAGAAGGAGGAAGTCTTACTAAGACAGACTGGACACCTTTCACAGTTATTCTGCCTCCCCCCTCCCATCCCTCAAGTCTTTCAATCACCACTTACACATATGAGAATGCAAACACATATTGTGGAGTTGGTGTGGTCAGAGACACAAAATACTGAGTTGGAAGGGTCCCACAAGAATAATAAAGTCCAAGCCTTCAGTGAACAGCCTGTATGAGGATCGAACCTATGACCTTGGTGTTATTAGCACCATGCTCTAACCAACTTAATGAGTGAAGAATATTGTCAGGCTTTGGTTTACTAGTTCTGTGACAATATTTTGTGGAGAATTTTTTACCATGGATGTCCCTGTGCTTCGGACAACCAGCAATGCAGACAATGTCTCTGGAAACCTAGCAGAGGCAGCCAATATCCCCCTGAAGCAAGTTTCTACTGCCTGGGGGGCTAGCCTTTAAAATTTGTGGCTAGACATGCAAGAGGATTTAGATGCTGTATGAAAAAATACGACTGTAAAATTCTCAGATGTGCTGTCACTGGGCTCTAGTGGCACCTGCCATCCCCAGCAACCTTTGTGCTCAAGTAAATTTTCCCAGATGCATTGGAATCTGCCTCTGCACACAGGAGCACTTCAACCTTTCAAGAACACCTTGTTCAGAAAGAGGAGAAACTGGTCTTGGGGAAGGGCCACAAGGGAAGAAAAACAAAGAGAAGCTGCAGGAGATGGGGCAGAGCCATTCATGTATGAAGCTGGGACTGAGTAGAGCAAAAGGAGCTGCCCCCTGAGATGAAGACTAATGATGTGGTCAAAGAGAAAAGACCAGTAACAAAAAAGTGGACACTGAAGCAGGCTGTAACATGCAGTTTGTGCCTTATCTCTGATTTCAGCCATTATTTAATCAACTGGGTCCAACCTATCTCCAGCACAACTCTGCTTGCATATACTCAGAAAGGGTCTGTCTTGGTCACAGTGGTATCACCTCAGGGTCTGCTTTGCTCATCCTCTCTAGTTCTGTGTTGACTGACTTCCAGCCCAGCTTGGAAGTGAGGATAGCAGGGTTTACTGAGATGGTGTGAGTTCAGCACAAGCAGTGATGATGGCAGGTTTGTTGGGCTCTCCCCTCCTAGTCAGTCCTGCAGGTCAAGTCGGTCAGGGCCTAGGGGGAAATGAGCTTGGTTTCGTCCACTGCCTAAGGAATAGAGGTATTTAGTTATGCTCTAAATCTTGAGCTAATAGACAAGAGGATGATGTGGGTGTTAATCCCACCTTCTAGGTTATATGTGGTTTGGGAGAGATTTTAAAGAGCCTAAATGACCAACTACAGAAGAAAAAAAAAAAAACACCCAAATCAGATCTGTGGTTTATAAGTGGAAGGAAACATCCCCAGACAAGAACAAGGTACTCAAGTCCTTGCCAGAAACGGGATTTAAGATCCAGTTATTTATGCTGCATAATCCATTAGTGAGATAAGGTGTCTCCCCAAGTAACTTGCCGGCAACTGTCCTTTTACCCCCATTCGTTTCACAGGCACCCTCATCATCAAACTCATGATGCAGGACTGATCTACAGAAACACAACAGTTGTCTTAAGGCAAGCCTTTCCATTGTTATCTGTAGTAATGAACAGGCTCCTGAGACTAGTCAGTCTGTGGTTCCTGGTGTGCATCCTTTTGATTCCAACATACACAAGAAAGACAAAGTAAAGCACTTTCTACTCAGGCTGTGATAAAGGTGGCATTTATTAGGAGTAAAAATGCAAACGTTCACATGTGTGATGCACACACATGTCTACAGGCAACCATGATAAAACCAGAGTTAGAGCCAAAGCAACCTGAACCAAAGGAGAAAAAGCACGCAGGACAACAAGGAGGATTGTTGCAGAGAAGGTGACCTCAGGTTAACTTCTCAGCTTGTTACCTGCATATATTTATAACCCATACTGGTAAGGGGGATTTATAGATACTCAAAACCTCTGGATATGAAACACAATAGCTGCTGCGTGCACTGCAGGGATCTCACATCTGGCCAGGTTCAATACAAGACAAAGAACACAGGAGAAGATGAAGGGTTAGGTATCATATTGCTTCAGACTCCAATGTCAAAGCAAATGGGGTGAGATGCTCCAGTTACAAGCAAAGGGAAGCCATTCTAAAAGTCAGTGAGATGTAGACATTTCTGAATGCCAGAATATCTACATGGACAGAGTCTTTATGGATTTCCCAGCAATAATCAGGTGCCTCAAAAGCTCATTGCTACCTATGTGGTTCTTGTCACAATTAATCCTTGGAGTAAATGCCTTCAGATGAATGGAATTGCAGTGGGGCTGCCCTGCCTGGGTGACTGCCCAGTGGCGCTCCACCCAGTCCTGCATGCTTAGCCTGTTACTCATGCCGTGCCTTGGGACGATGGAGGCTTGCAGCCTCCAAACTCCACTGTGGAGTGTCTTTTTTCCACATCTTTTTTCAGATCTCCAATTCCAGTGCAGCTCTCTTCTCACCCTGCTCCCTAATTTGCCTTTTGCCTCTGCCGCTGTTATCTTGGTCCAGTGCAGGTCTCTTCCCACACTGCTGCCTTGTTTGCTTGGCCTGCATGTTAGTTCTGTGAGCATGGGCAGGAGTAGCTGCAGCTTAGTGCATAGCCTGCTTCTGCTCTGTGCATAGGTGCTCTCAATGCACTTACATTCTTCCCATTTGCTTGCTTTCCTGCAAAATAACAATATCTCTATGTTCAGACCTAAATATTAGTGATCATTCTTCTGCCTCTGGCTTCACATGTTCTGATCCTGTAATCATCATATCAAGAGTCATACATTTCACAGGAAACCTGCACATCCTTCAAGTTCCAAATCATCCTTATCCTAACGACCTGTATTTATTAATTAGGATTAATCCCCGTTAATTATGAGGAAATACATACAACATTTCTCATCTCTGCATGTCAGCAGAGAATATTTCACTAAGTGTATAACCTTTGGCACCAGAGACCTGCTTTTGGGAGAATTAGATATCAGAACATATTTGTTTAAGCCTTTAGCCCTCAGGATGTTCACCAAGATAAAAGTAACTTTTCAAGGTCATCTCAGACCTTGTGACCTTTAGGCTCACTCCAGAATTTGAAGACTTCCTGGTTAAATAAGGTTTATCGTTGTTTGAAAGAATTTGGCCTCTGGCAAGTAAAGGTGAAAAGTCATCTATATTTGAATGTTTTCTGTATACAAGCTTGGCTGCTGCCCATGATTTTAAAGTCTCCCACTGTACTTATAGCCTGAAGAAAGCTGTGAAAGGCACAGGAACTCTCTAGCACAATTAGAAGCCATCAAGTGTGACATTAATGAAAAACCAAAGGGACAGATTCAGCCCCTCTTTATGCAAGGGTCAGATGGGAATTGCTTTGTTGAAGGCTATGAAGTTACTCTGGATCTAGCTCTGAAAAGGAAGGTCAGAGAACCTGGAGAGGGGCATGGGCTGTGCCACATTTACATCCCTGCTGACACAGGGTATAGAGTGGCATATGTGAAACTGATATTGGAGGCAAGTCCTGCTCATTTATCCTGTCACCTCCTATTGTCAGTGGTGTGCTCAATGGCCGACCTCTGTTCACTGGTAAACCCAGTGAAGACTGAAGTTGCAAGAGGTTAGATGCTGCTATCAGTAAGACCAGTACAACACGTTGGTGTGAACGAGACAGATTTTGATCACAGTTGCACAATTTTCCCACTGAAATCACACTACTACCTGCAGAGGTGTGAGAGACCAGAGTCACAGTGATGCGACTGAAGTCAGCATCTGACACATGAGAGTTTCTCTGACTCATCCAAGGCAGCGCTGATTCTTCAGGTTCACATTAGTGCACGTTCGAATCAAAATCCATTGAAAAGGGCTTAAATAGACACAATCTTACACATAGAGTGACTCCATCTGTTTAAGGAAAGAGACAAGTCATCTCTGTGGATGAATTTTTTCCTTTATTTCCCTGTAGGTTTGCACTGTCTCTGTCCCCTGGGTTACCTCCTACTAGCACAAGTACCAGGAGTTTTCAAATCTCTCTGGATCCTCTCTTTGATAATAACATGCAGGTGAGACCAACATGAGGTATAGCTCTGCCTGATCTCCCTGTGTCTATAAAGGAGTGGCACAGGTTGTTTCACAGGGTAAGTCCTGACAGGCTCTGCCACACAAGTAATTTCCCAGAAGTGGATTGCTGTGAGGCCAATAGTCCTGTACTTCTGCTCCTTCGTACCAGCACTTTCCATGGACATCATGTTGAATGTGCTTCCAGAAGGAGACATGGGAACATTTGAATGGGCTACTGCCCCAGCTCCTGCTTCCCCTTAATGCCCAGGATGAAGCTCTTCTCTCTGAGATGTGGCTGGCAGCATTCAGAGGCCTTTGGCATGTGCAAAGCAGTACCAGGGCAATGGAAATGTGCTCTGCTGAGCCCCATCTTGGAGCAGCCCAGTTCTGCCAAGTTCAGTTGTGGGGCCAGTCTGCGGTGGGTAGCTTTGTGTGGGGAGGACATGCACTGGAAGTATGTCCGTACTGGATTTAGGATTTATTTCAGTGTAGAGAAAGGATTTTGCCAAGGGAATCTATGTATTGCAAAGCAAGGTTGACCTTNCCTTTGTTAAAACCTTGGCACCACATCTCTGCCGGGAAGACAGAACTGCTCTGTGCTGAGACTGGGGCTGGCACATCTTCCCAGCATTCGGGGCATGCAAAGGCAGTGGGGAAGGCTGCCATCTCATGGTGAGCCTAGCACGGCTCCAGTACTCTCAGCCCACCTTCGCTGTAATCCGGGTCCAGCCCAGGTTGCTCCTAAGGAGCAACGAATCATGTCCACAGCTACTTTTGTCACGGCCTTTTACCGTGGGTTTTGTGCTTTAACTCTGAGACCGATTCACCCAGAGGCTAGAGTTTTCTGGTTTCTTGCCTTGTCAACATTTTATGTGAGATCAAAATGGTAGTTAAAGAAAAACCATGGGGGCAAGGTAATCACCCATCTGAGAAGAGGCTGATTGTCACAGATGACTTTAGTGGCGACTTTAGGCTGATACACTACTGCCTGTGACAGCAGCTTTTCTGAATCACAGCCCTGAATGGAAACTCCCCTCGAACCGCTTGTGGGTTACAACTCATAATTTTGGGATTCTTTGGTATTCATCAGTAACCTTCAGCTGCAGCTCGCACATCCTACGCTCTCGCGCTCGCTGTCTACCCTCCGCCTACTGAAAATGTACCAGCGCTTGCCCAACACAAGCTGGGTGCTCCCTCACCACTCCATGGGATGTGGCAGGTCTGTTTCCAGAAGTCTCCAGAAAACCCTGGAACAAATCTGTGACCGAGAGGTTCAGCTTTGGCCAGTGAGACCTTCTATACAGAAAGAAAGAGTCTTTGCTGTTCAGAGGGAGTCCAGCATGGCAGTGTGTGAATAGGTAGCTGTCCAGCATCCATACTGAAGGCAAAGGGGAATAGAACAGAAATGTGTTTTTTTAAGGATGATAAAGGTCATTTGTTCAGGGGAATGGTTAAAAATTTTGTCACTAAGTGCTTTGGATGCAACTGTGGTGAGGAAAGGGAGAAACTGCATTTTAAAATGTTGTCCAAGTCACACCAGCATTAACAGCTGTCTAAAATATGTGCTGAATATGCACACCCTGGACATATGCACGAATATGGCTTCTCAGAAGTGACTGGGCCCTACCCACCGCCCTGGCTCCTGTAACCGCACTCCTGAGTGATGTCTGGAGATGTCTGTAAGACAGTTTGCTTGAAGGAAGAGGATAAAAATCTTTCAACTGTAGGTTCTGCCTGGAGAAAACATCTATATTGAATATTCATTTTCCTCCAAATAGAGGTTATTTTGTTTTCTAAAGCTGCTTTTTGGAGTGGTCGAAGTCAGGGATAGTGCTGTGTGTAACCACAGGATGTGAATCAAACCACTCTCAGCTGAAAGGGTCCAGGCTGCTGTACCTTACATGTTTCACCTGTCAGGCTTTTGAATAGTCTAGAAACAAGAGAGAGAAGAAACTAATTTTCACTTCTTGAAATATAATAGCATTTTATAAGGAATATGTGCTCAATCCAAAACCTTCACAACTTTAATTTCAGTCAGCAAATAGAATAAAGATGTCAAAAGATGCTTCAGTAATGGAAGGAAATTTTCTCCATTTCTTTTGTGTTTCTGGACAGATATAGAAGGCCAAGCCTCTCCAGGTGTCTTTCCATGTTATATCTTAATCACATGTTTCCGTCCTGCCTCTCCAAACCCTTCCCCTCAGCTCCAATTTTACTGCTTCTCAGCTTGGTGTGCTTTGCTTATAATGACCCAAATCACTTCCTTTCCTTCCTAAAAGGAAAAAAAGGAAAACAACACCCATCCATTTTTAGATAGTAGCCACATGCTCAGTTGAAACTGCACACTGGAGAGGCAGCTGGGAAGGACGCAGTAGCAAGCAGCTGGGAGTGGGCAGGTGTAGGAAGCTCTTAGTCAGGTTTGTCATGGAAAGTCATAATGTGCAATTACAGGGCAAAGAATGGGGTAGAACACGCTGCCAGGAGAGTCATGCAGTTGGGCTGTCACTGTGTGGACTGCTGTGGGAGCTGGCAGGGTTTGGTTAGCTTTTTGAATATTTGAGGGATCAGATGAACACAAGAGTGGGAGCTAGGAGGGGGATAGGACAACTGAAGGTGAGATGAGAGGGAGGGAGAGGAGGACTGTGCAGTAGACAGCCAGGGAGCTGCTGGCTTCATTTGGCCATCTCACCAACCCTCACTTCTGTGCATCCTCTGAAGTGCCTGGGTTAAGTGAGCTAAATGTGGGTTGCTAATGTTGCTTCTTACATCCCATGTTTTAAATTAGCCTGCACATGTAGTAAGGTGCCCATCTAGTGAGCATCTGGTTCTTCTGATGCTTCTGGAATGGAAGCATCCATCAAGTGCTGGGACAGCTGGAAAAACTGGGACCATTTGACTTGAGCTGGCACTGAACGAGAAGGGGCAAACCTAAAGGGATGCACACTGAATTGTGTAGGGGAGAGAAATGAAGTGTTATTTACATTCTGTCCTCACATAAGAGCAATGGCAAAGTCGAGGGCATGGAAGTGACACTGCAAACGGAGAACCAGCTCTTGTGGGCCTGAGCTAGCAGGGAATTTCCAACATACCTTAGTGCCTCCTGCAGGAACCAGTTCAGAGCTGAATCGGGTTAAGAAACACTCCAAGTTCCCATATCACTGAAACAGTCTTCTGGCCACTCAAGCATGAGGTTTCCCAAGAAAAGGGGGCCATGCAAAGGCAACAATTTTGGACTGGTCTCAAAAGGCATTACCTTACTATTAGCAACAGCTGGGTTATGAAATACTTTCTCTTTTTTTTCCTCACTGTAGAACATGAGACTTATTTGCTGAACTCCTGGGCACCAATCACACCCAGGCATGCTTGACCTGACCTTTTGCACTCCAGTGTGTGGGACAGCATAGGGTTTCAGGGGTCCTCTTGGGTCTTCCAGCTCTGGAGCCATTTCGCAGCTGCTGGAGGGCTGCCAGCTTGCAGGTCTTCTAATGAGTGGTTCAGCGTTTGGCAAGTAACTTGCCTTCAAGTGAGTGTGACTAATCATGAATCTTTTCAATAATGCTGACAATCCAGTCTCTCTTCTCTCACTCTGCCCAAGACTGCTGAAATAGGAGCAAATTGGCCTTATTCTGGCAAAGGCAGGAAATGATGAAGAGCCCCTAAAAGGCTTCCAGTGCTCCATGCCTAGGTTTTGCAGTGAACATAATTATCAGAGTTGTTGTGTGTGTGTTTTGTGAGCAGCTAAATAGCTCCAAAGGTCTGAAAGATTGCACTCTACCACCATAGCCCAGATCTTTTGCCTGAACACCTAATTTCTGTACTTCACTAGTACAGTGTGCTCCTGCAAAGGCAATAAGTCAAAGCATAATAGAGTTCACAACTCTGTTAATGGTTTAAGTTTGTTTTATTTGGTATATTCTTGCTCTCTGCATGAGCAGTAGAACCAGAATGTGGCATTTTAGTTACTAGTCTTTGCTAAACGTGACATACCTAGCTTATTGGTTGGTCAGATCTTTGTCTTGTTCTTTAATGAGGTCCCTTGGACATCTAAGGAAACAAAAATGCAAATGGGTCTCATGTTGTATGCAGAAATATATTGAATTATTTCTTCTCTGAGAAGAATGGTGCAAGCACTGTTCATCTAAATGATACCCACTGGAAAGTAAGCACATAATGAAGAGAAAGCAGAGGGCTTGGGAAATTAAACTCAAGGAGGGAAAGAATGGGAAAGCATCAGTAAGTTATAGGTGAGAATCTACTGATGGAAAAGGAAAGGAAATTTTGTTATGAGGGCATAGTTCTCAAAGTTGTATTTAATATTATTTAATGGGACATGAATACTAAATGGTGTCACAGGTCTGAGTCATGATGCTTGGCGTGGCAGGGTGGACGATATGTCTGAGTGCTGAAGATCTCATCCAATTCTTTTTAATTATGTCTGTGGCACAGCAAAACACATAATTCTCAGCAGAGGAAAAGTGATAGTTCTTCCTGACGTATTGTGACCATTGACCATCAGTATGCTTTTCCTTTCTGGTTTTCTGTTTTGTACCTTCAGTTGTGTACCTACCTTTTGTGTACCTCTGATATTTCAGCCTCCTCTGCCTTTCCACTACACTTGCAGAAATCTGAAGTAATTCCTAATGGAGTATGGGGCTGGTATTCCTTTCTCTTCCTTCTCTTTATTTCTAGACCACAGCATTTTGTCTCTAAACTGAAGAGACATAGATTTGGCAGATGGGCCACTTGATGGAAAAGGAATTGGCTGGATGGTCTCACTGAAAGACTTGTGGTCAATGGCTCAATGTTGAAGTGGAGAGGACTGGTATTCCTCAGGGATCAGTATTGAGACTGTCACTTTTTAACATCTTTATGAGTAACATGGTGGGTGGGATTAAGTGCACCCTCAGCAAGTTTGTCAAGCTGTGTGGTGCAGTCAACACGCTGAAGGAAAGGGATGCCATCCAGAGAGACCTTGACAGGCTTGAGAGGTGGGCCTGTGCAAACCTCATAAAGTTCAATAAGGCCAAGTACAAGGTCCTGCACCTGGATCAGAACAATCTCAAGCACAAATACAGACTGAGTAGAGAATGGATTGAGGCTAGTCCTGGGGAGAAAGTTTTGGGAGTGTTTGTGGGTGAGAAGATCAGCTTGATGCAACAATGACAACTTGGAGCCTAGAAAATCAACTGTATCCTGGGCTGCATCAGGAGCAATGTGACCAACAAGTCAGGGGAGGTAATTCTCCCCCTCTACTCAGCTCTTTTGAAAACCTACCTGGAGAACTGTGTCCATCTCTGGGGCCTCTAACATAAGAAGAACATAGACCTGTTGGAGTGAGTCCAGACAAGCGCTGCTAATTTGATCATGGGGCTGGAACACCTCTCCTACAAAGAGAGGCTAAGAGAGATGGGACTGTTCAATCTGCAGAAGGGAAGGCTTCGGGGACACCTTATAGCACCTTCCAGTACTAAAGGAGGGCCTGCAAGAGAGCTGGAGAGGGGTTTTTCACAAGGGCACACAGTGATAGGATGAGGCAGAATGGCCTTAAGCTGAAGGAAAGGAGGTTTAGTTTAGGTATTAGGAAGAAATTGTCTAGTGTAAGGGTGGTGAGGCACTGGAACAAGTTGTCCAGAGAGACTGTGAACTCCCTAGCCCTGGAGGTGTTCAAGACTAGGCTGGCTGCAGCTTTGAGTAGCCTGGTCTAGTGGAAGGCTCCATTGCAGGGGCATTGGAACTAGGTGACCTAGATGACCTTTAAGGTCCCTTCTAATGTTGAACATTCTATGATTCTATGATTTTGGTAACTCCTCAGGGAGCCACTCAGGAGGATGAATGNCTCTAACATAAGAAGAACATAGACCTGTTGGAGTGAGTCCAGACAAGCGCTGCTAATTTGATCATGGGGCTGGAACACCTCTCCTACAAAGAGAGGCTAAGAGAGATGGGACTGTTCAATCTGCAGAAGGGAAGGCTTCGGGGACACCTTATAGCACCTTCCAGTACTAAAGGAGGGCCTGCAAGAGAGCTGGAGAGGGGTTTTTCACAAGGGCACACAGTGATAGGATGAGGCAGAATGGCCTTAAGCTGAAGGAAAGGAGGTTTAGTTTAGGTATTAGGAAGAAATTGTCTAGTGTAAGGGTGGTGAGGCACTGGAACAAGTTGTCCAGAGAGACTGTGAACTCCCTAGCCCTGGAGGTGTTCAAGACTAGGCTGGCTGCAGCTTTGAGTAGCCTGGTCTAGTGGAAGGCTCCATTGCAGGGGCATTGGAACTAGGTGACCTAGATGACCTTTAAGGTCCCTTCTAATGTTGAACATTCTATGATTCTATGATTTTGGTAACTCCTCAGGGAGCCACTCAGGAGGATGAATGGTAAAGTGATATTGTGTTGTACAAATCCTAATGAACAGAACCAGTTTAATGGGTTTCTGCCTAACTGGATCAGTTGCCAGCATTGACAAATCTTTGCAGAAGGCAACAGTGGGACTTAAGTTGCATTATTAACACTAGTTATTTACAGCACTTACATCATATCGTACATCAGGTAGAATTGCAACTTTTTGTCACCATTTTAGAAGGATGTGAGAGGACAAGGGTTAAAGATAAAGCTGCCTAAGAAAGGGAAGGATGTTGTTCTCTTTGAAGTTCATTGCCAATCTCAGCAGTTTAATGTATGAGTGTTTTTTGGAAGGACGAGGTATTAAATGCTAAAACTCAGGAATAACGAATAACTACTGTATATCTAATACATAGTCAACCTAACGGAAACAAGAAAGTCCAAACAGGACTATGTTTACTACAGGCCACAGAAGAAGGCAGTTTTGCTTTAATAGCAACTTAAGAAGAAAAGGAATTAAAACTCTATGAGAACCAAAAAATCTAACTGTGTGTCTCCAGGAAATTCCTATCTCTTTTCATTGCTTGCCTGATCTGTTCTTTGAAGTTTGATTACTGTCACTTCAAGACAGAAAAGATTTAGCAGTTTTAGACAGTAAATCTCTGCTCAACAAATAAATATGTTAGTATTTCCCTGGCTTCTGTTAGTCAAGATACACTTGAAGCATTTTTGAGCTCTTTATTGATCAGTCTTGTAAGGAACTACCTATTCAATTAGAACAATAAATAAAATCTCCGTTTACCTAATTTGTATTTTACTAAATTCACCAGTATTCTCACTAGCTGCATCAAGACCTCAAGTTTAATATAATGCATTTGCTTAATTGTTTATCTGCTTATTTTTGCTCCAACACAAAAAAAAACATCCAGATTTCTGTATTACCAGGTTTCTCTCCTGTGGCAGTTCAACCATACAAAATGAAGAAATTTCTGCCTCTATTGGTGTGACACAAATGCATCTATCTGCCAAGGAGTCCTCCCCCAAGACATGCCTGCATGCTTTTCTTCTCATGGAGCTTGGGAACCCATGGCCCAGGAGTCTCAGATCCTATAAGGAGAACTTAGTATTTCATATACTCTGCCACTGGAGTGGGACAGAGGGAGAGAGAAGACAAGAATGGGTATGGCACTTAACGTTTTATCATTAAGTTCTCACATTGCAGAAACATCACCAGAAAAGGATTTTATATTGTGCTTCCATTCATCTTTAACAAATTGCATTGCAGGGAAGATCCCTCCCCAGCCTAACAAATGTGAAGTTAATTAGAGGCCAGTGCAGGATCTCAGGTAGACCTAAAACTTAGACAACAGCAACTGTTTCTGCATAGTCAAACTACCAGGGAAAAACACCATGCTGATGATAACTGAGCTTGTGCTTACTATTCTGGCAAAACTACTCCAAAACAAGTTCAAGTCCTAAAATTAGCCCTTCCCAACACCTGTCATTGCCTTCTGCATCAATTTGTGCCTGTTCATGCTATGTGTATTGAAATAGCTGTCTCCATTCTTGCATCTGCATTTCTTGCATGCTCCTTCTCACTTCTTTTAACTTTATGTCTTCTCTTTCACTCCTCCTTTGGGGATATGTTTTACTGCCCGTTGAGGATACAATAGAAGTAATATCTGTAGAGTGACTGGTCCTTTGATTGTAAGGCATAGGGAGCAGAGCAGTGGGGCTAATTTTTCTTCTCTTGAGTTCAATATGTTTACAGTGATGTGAGTTCCTGGAGAAAGAGAGTTGTCTGGGAGGGAATGTTTTTTTTTTTTCTTTTTTCTCCTGAGGCTTATTATGGGAAAAAGGGGATGAGAAATGAGCACCATTTCTCAAACTGGATTATGAAAGAATTTTTACAGAGTAAGAGGGATTACTTATGGAGCAGGTTCTCAGGTGACTACAGGTATTCAGAAGATGTATTTGGAAACATTAGCATGTCTAAGAACTCAAATGAAAAACATACATAGTAGTTCCTTTTCTGCTTTGCTTGCTTCTCATAGAAGTGCCTCTTCCAAGGGCCAGAAGATATACCAATGAATACTGGCCTAGTAGTGTATAATACAGTTCCCAAATGGCATGGCACACATATCGTTAGCAATATGAGAGCTACATCAAAGTTATAGACAAATTACTGAAGTAGCCCAAGTTTTTTTATTTTATTTTATGTTTATGTATGCAGCTCTGCATAGAGCTGCTGCCTCTATGTGTGTAACAAACTACCTCCTGGAACCCCACATAGAGTTACTTTGAAGTTTGCCCTAAAGTATGGCTGCAAGCATATTCATGCTACTTTTTTTCCCTTTTTTCTTCCTTCCAGTTAGGTTAGACTTAATTTTTGATAGACAGAGAGAATCTTATCTATTTCGTGTTTGTTTTGAAAACACTGAGGAACAAGTGGGTCTGGGGAAAAAAATAAAAAAATAGAGGAAAAAAGAGCACTTAAAGCTGAACAAAAAAAATAAAATTCTATACCCTTCCACTTCTGTAACATGAAAGTTCAAATACCTGATTCACTGGCAAACCCATAAAAATGTGTGAAATCAGGAGACTGCATACAGTCACACAAATATGTTGCCCAGTCTTCATTCTTGAGGTCTGAAATATCACAAGGAGTCTTAAAAAAATGATGGCTTCATTTTCATGTCATGTGTAGTATACACTGCACCCTGTGTAAATTGCTGTGAGGAGACAAAGTACTATTCTTGGATCCACAAGGCACCCCTGAGCTTTGATACCTGCTCTTTGATACTGTCAACTGTGAGAGACCTTCACATGTAGGAAAGGCAAAATATCAATGCTGAGTGTGAAATACACTGATCTTGGAGGAGAGTCTTGCCCAGAGATGAGCAGAATTTTAACTGTTTCTTTGGGTTCCGCCAAAATAGCCACTAGTTCTAGACCACTGCAAATAGACCAGATGCATAGAAGCTTAGAATCATTAAAGCTGGAAAAGATTTCTGAGATCATCAAGTCCAACCATTAACCCAGCACTGCCAGGTCTACCACTAGGTTCACCACTAAACCATGTCTCTAAGCATCACATCTAAATGTTTTTTGAACCCTTCCGGGGGTGGTGATTCTACCACTGGTAACCTGGTGGGGTTTCACAGGGCTCCATCCTAGGCCCTGTGCTCTTCAGCATCTTCATCAATGACTTGGACGCTGGACTGGAAGGGATACTAAGGAAGTTTGCAGATGACACAAAACTGGGAGGAGCTGTTGACTCCCTCAAAGGCAGGGAAGCCCTGCAGAGAGACCTCAGCAAATTAGAGGACTGGATAATCACCAACCTGAAGTTTAACAAAGGAAAGTGAGGAATTCTGCACCTGGGATAGGACAACCCTTGATGTATGTACTGGGGTATGAGATGCTGGAAAGCAGTGCCATGGAAAGGGCCCTGGGGGTCCTGGTGGATGGCAAGTTGACTGTGAGTCAGCAGTGCCCTGGCAGCCAGGAGGGCCAACCCTGTCCTGGGGGGCATCAGGCACAGCATCGCCAGCCAGGCGAGGGAGGGGATTGTCCCGCTCTGCTCTGCACTGGGGCGTCCTCACCTTGGATATTGTGGGCAGGTTTGGGTGCCACAATATGAGAAACATATTAAGCTGTTAGAGAGTGTCCAAAGGAGGGCAACAAAGATGGTGAGGGGAAGAGGAGGGGCAGGCACTGATCTCTTCTCTGTGGTGACCAGGGACAGGACCTGTGGAAGTTGTGTCCGGAGAGGTTTAGGTTGGATATTAGAAAGAGGTTCTTCACCCAGAGGGTGGTTGGGCACTGACACAGGCTCCACAGGGAAGCGGTTAGTGCACGAAGCCTGACAGAGTTCCAGAAGTGTTTGGACAGTATCTTGGGCATGGTACTGTATAGGGCAAGGAATTGAAGTTGGTGGTCCTTGTGGGTCCCTTCCAACTTGGCATATTCTGGGATTCTATGTGATTCTGTGAAATATTCCTGAAGCCTCTGAAACCCAACTGGCCCCAGTCACCTTTCACATTGGTCTGAGTTTAGTTCCTCCAAAATGAGTTCATTAGTCCAGGAATAGAAGCCAACAATTATTACCTGAATATTGCCAGTAGGAAATTAAGAAAACCATAAGCAAATCAGTGTATTATGACTACATCTTAATTTCCCTCCAAACTGTACAGAATTAGCCATTCTAGTACAATTTTGTGAACAGTCCCAAAATATGATCACTTTCACTGTTAGATTCCAGTAGTATTTTAAGTGGTGTCCCTGGGGCGTGTTTTGTAAATAATCAAGACCCATTCTTCAAAAAGCAAAGAAATCAGTGATCCATTTTGTTGTCTCTTCTGTTCAGAAATTGTCTTTGTTGTAAGTATGTTCATTATGAAAGCTTTTCTGACTAAATGGAAGCTATAGTATATTGAATAATTGCAGGAGGGTAGAGAGTTTTATATTTAATCCCTTCACCTGATCTTTTAAAAGTCTTTGTAATTTTTCTCAGTAAGAAGAACACTTGTTTATGCTGTAGTTTGAAACTGTGATGAAGGTCCATTCCCCTTTGCCTTAAATACAGCCAGAAGGCTGTAAGAAATCTTTTGGATTTCGGCTACTCCTGTTTTCAAAACATCATGAGTGAGTGGAGCTTTGCAAGCAGTAGGTTGGCTGGGCATCTTTTGATCACTGGGAGTGAGTTTTAATTTAATCTGGCACTTGGAGTTGGTAGCATCACATCAATAAAAAATTAATTGCTTCAGGTATTTTTGTGGTTTCTCATTTTGTGAAGCCTGGCTTACTTAGAAAGGCAGTTAGCATGAGCAAAGTAATCACCTTTAATGTGGTCCCATGCTAGAGTACGGCTGACTTTGTGCCAAACTATGGAACTCACAGCACGGGGCTGCAAACTGGGGCTGCATCTCTGATAGGCTTTGGGGGCTGGTAAAACAGCAACAAGCTGGTCTGCAGAGCTCTGCCTACTGCAAAACAAAGGTAGCAGCCTTTTGTTTTCTTTATGCCATTCTGGACAATTCATCAGGCAGATGAACGGCTGCATCCCCTGAGGCCTGATCTGCCCAAATCAACTCTGCTGCTTGTGAGGCTAAGACCTGAGCATACATCCACACATCCTTGCATCTTTTGGTGTTTCAGGGAAGGGAGAATATAAAGCATTTCCAGAGGTCTCTCAGCTGTGGTACCCTCCAGGATGAACCTATCCCTAGTAATCTCTTCAGTGTGTTCAGGGATTTAAGGCTGTCAAAGCCACAAGTGATAGATAAAAGACAACATGTTAGAAGCTTAATAAAAGCCAGTCCAAACAGACCCAGGGATAATCATATCAGTGCATTATTAACAACAGGAGATGTATGTCCTGCATACATATGCACTCATATCTCACAAATAAGTCTGCCAGTGTGTGGTCCAGCAACTGTGAACTGAGATTGCCCATGCTACCAGGGGTTCGTCTTGATTTGTAAGACAAATAGTATATTTTACAGAAGAGTAGTATTTGCTAAGCTGACATTTCATAAGATGGTATGAAAGATAATGTGTTATGGGCTACGTTGTGTTTATGGTCTTGAATGACTTTGTATACATTAGTGTTTAAACTGTCAATGTGCACACAAATAAAGGTTCATCGAAGTTTGAGCTGAAATGCTTTGCACCATCTCTTCAAATGGACACCAGGAACTCCTAAATTTACACTTTGATCAGTTTTCCTTTGGGTCTTCTAATGTTTCAAGTTACACCTGAGATAATCCAACCAAGTAAATCAGAAGAAACCTTCCCTTTTTTAACTCTCTGTGTGTGTGATGCAGTTATTTTGCATCTCATGTACTTCCTCTACTTTTTTTTTTTTTTCACTTACAAAGCAAAAAAGGGGGAAAAGTACACAAATCATGATAAGAATAAAATAATGCTTGGATAACACAGAGCCACAATATGGTTCAACTCTATTTCAGCATTGCTTTAAAAACCCCACCAGCATGTTTTGTTTTGCTCTTTGTTTTTGAAGCACAGCTTTGTCAATTTGTCTTCTTGGCTCTATTTGAATAAATGTAAAACAATAAGGATCTCTGACCAAAAAAAAAATATTTCCACTGGGAACAAATGCTTGTGACTTGAGACTTAACCTGCACACTTCCTTCAGCTCTGAGTTCCTCAGCCTTGGTGACTGACTAACAGAGTATAACTTTGAATTCATTTTAAATGAAGTTGCAGAACACACCAGAGAAAGTAATTTAGCAGTATATTGACTGAAGGGCAGACTGTAAATCTAATAGGCTTCTTCCACTTCTAATTTCTAGGATCCCACTGTTACCAATATTGGCAATATATGACACTCATGTTTGGCAATTTACCAAATGGTCTACTAATATGACATATGGATTCTTTAGAAAAGAGTAACTCTCACATCCCCTTTGGATACATAGATGAGTTGAAGAATGCCTTGAACAAAGCTCACTATTTACTCTTTTCCTGTTCTCATGCTGCTTATTAAACTGGTTTCATCTGTAACCAAGGTATAAAACCAAGTGCTACACCAAATGTAATTCAATAGTTTCACTTCAAAGATAAGCACATTGTTAACTTTCCATTAGAAATATCCCATCTGAGGCAGCTCTTTGTAGTGACAGAATATTGACACATAACCTTGTCAGTGATTTTCACTTCATTATGTGACCATCTCAGACAGTAGAAAGCCAAAACTGAAGAAATGTAGGTATAACCAGATAAAAACCCCTATGTCTGATAATGGTCTTCAGTGAAGAAAATCTGGCATTTTAAGTGTACCTTGGAAAGAAGTCTCAGGAGAATTCATATTCTCTGAATTGAATCCTTTCTAAGTCCCTAATGACACTATCTTGAAATAAATCTTACCTGAGGCAGGTGTCTCCTCCAATATACCTATATAAGCCTTTTGTTCTGATCCACACAAAGAGCACTTTGAGTTAAATACTTTTCTAGATGGCTCTTACAAGCTGTCAGCATTAAGTTTCATAACAAACACATGTTCATAGTTTATAAGCATCTTCCATAAAAAACTTCCAGTATATTCTCTTTCAACAGAGACACAATGGAAAATTATAAGGGTCTAGAAACTGTACTCCTGTGGGAACCTGCAATGACTGAGTTTGGCTACAGCACAACACATCTACAGCTGTAGAGACATCAGCAATGAATGGTGGGAAGGGGTGGATGAACAAGATTAGGCAAAGGCCAAAGGTTTAACATTCTGGTGCTGGAGGGATTTCCATTGGTAGTGTAAAGAAGCGGTTGCCCTGCTTCTGTGGAGGCACTGACTTCAAAACTGACATCTGGGAGAAGCAGTTCAGGTATGCTTCCTAATGCCAAGATAGGTAGCAGAGCTGTGAATCCAGTAACACTCACGTGAGTTCGGTGGTAGCGTGTCATTTGTTGCCTTGAAAACAGGGGAGTGAAAGCAGCCTACAGGCAGTGCTGCAGGAATGGGAAGGGAAAACAAATCTCCTCCCCACGAGGCTGCAACGTGGCACCTCAGATGCATCACGTGGAGAGCCCGAAAGCCTCTGCAACACTAGAGAGGTTTAGAGCTTTCAGGCCTATTGGAGCACAGACACAGACCCAAGGGGCAAGCACATGGTGTGGAAGTGAACCACTGACACAAACCTCTTTGTTTTAACAAAGTTTGCCAATACCGGGAAGGAGGAGGATCTGCCTCCCTGACTCTGAGAAAGGGCTGAAAAACCTAATTTTCCAAAACACCATGTTTTTATGTGCTGCTTTACTGCCTGCTACCTGAACAGCTATTGTCTGCTGCTGAAAACTGAAATGGCTTTTCAACCTTTTTGAGTCAAAATGTCTAGAAGAGTCGGAGAAGCAGCTACAGGCGTCTCTTTTCACACTTCTTGCTCATTATTGCTAAGGGACTATCTCAGGGAGCAGGGATGTAGAGGGCTTAAAAGCAGTGTAGAGGCGGTCCCATGCTGTGCTACCCACTCAGACCCTCTGTTCCTGACACCTCCCCTCTACAGACACCTCCTTTAGTACAGCCAAGCTGCCAGCCAGATCAGTGGGCTTATCGCAGTGAAGCCAATCTGTCACAAAACAAACTCACAACCTTTATTTTCTGCTGACTCAGCTCATCAGTCAAGCTGCATGAATCAACCGGGGCACCAGGTGTGAGGGAAGGAACTGGAGGGCTGGCAAAATATCTATTCTGGCATCAACACAGCCCAACATTGTCTAAAATTAATCTGGAACAGTAATAGAAAAAGATTACTTGCCTACTCTGTGATATTTAAAAATCTTCAAAATATAAGGGGATTTTCTTGAAATTTTTAAGTCAGCATAGTCTAACCCTTAGGCAAAAAGAAGTGGACTCAGTACCTTAGAAGTATGATAATATCTTGTCACTCTGAAATGTATGGGCATTCCTCTAATGAATTCAGGGGAACTAGGATTTCACCTTGAAATAAGACGTGGCCTTTTCAGTTTGGACATTTCACTTCAGTTACTCTGTATTCTTACTGTTTCTTGACATCAGGAATAAACCTAATACTCCCAAGTTTTGTTTGTTTCTGTTTTGTTTCTTTCCCTGAAGCCTTGCAGAAAGGCAATGTAAAATTTTCTTTCCATATACATTTGATTGCTCATATGGAATGTTTACTTTGAGAAAGACTTCGTTATAAAAAAATTAATTGCATGAATATTTGTGGAAAAATAAAGCAGATGCAAACATAAATAAAGTGGATTAATTTAAAAAAATTCATCTATTTAGGTGTAACTATTTCACAGCATTCATTCAGTCTAGCTGGCAAAATGAAGCATTTCAGATTTTTGAGAGAAAAAATTATTTCTTGCAACAGATACTTTCATGGACAAAACAAGTTTGAACAATCCATTCTTTCTTTGTAATCTCTTCTTGACTAGTTACAGATGGAACAAGAACTACAGAGAGAAGAAAGAGAGATTCTCACCATTCTGTTTTCATACAATAATTGAAATTCAAATAAAAATTAAAAAATCTTCTGTCCCTTCTCCTACTTCATGATGACTTTCCAGTGCATATTTTCCATTGATTTTTTTTCAGACTGGTGCTGCCAGTTTGTTATGAAACAGAGGGAAAAAAGCCATCTTTTGAAAAATGCAAGCTTTCCACATGACGTGGAAGCCAGTCACTTCAAAACGCTCCTGCTTTGAGGTGCCTCAACAAGAGTGAAGGTGTCAGCTGGAGAGTTATGGAATAAAGAAACTGTTGTTTGTAATATCAAAAAGGATCCTGTACGTGTGTAGATCTTTCAACTATGAAATTTTCACCCAACATTCTCCTGAAGATCATAAAATCAGTCTAAAGTAATCACTTGGGCTTCCTGTGAATCTTCCCCTACACATGCACCTGTCTCTCTAAATGAAGACAACTAGGTTAAATCAAATGTTCATTTCAGAGATGAATCCCTCTTTTAATGAAGCCATCATCTTTAAGTGAAATGTCACAGTAAAGCAATACTCATAGTCTGGAACAACCACAACTAAGACCTTGTTCAGTCCGAATTTTACAAGAGAGCTGGTTCCTGCACTACTCAAGGGGTATCAGGACGTGCTAACCTCATCTGTAAGCTAGTAAGTCAAAGGAGTATCTATTTCGGGTAAGTTCCAGTTCAGGCTCAGCTGCAGATGAAGTGGGTCCTGTTTAGTTCTGGTTAAATCCAACAAAACTTCCAGAAAGCAGTTTAGGTTCAATATAAGAAAAAAAAATTGAATAATTTGGGCTAAATTCAATTCAATTTTCTGTGTTAATTTGGAAGGGAGCTGATCTCCAGCTGGGACCATAAACACGTACTAAAATAAAGAGCTTTACATTTTTCATTTATCATTCCATTCATTCAGAACAAAGTAGAAATTACCCTTGGCCTGGCACAATTTTGCTGCATAATGTATGCCTGCCATCCTGACAGAGATCTAGTCCAGAAATTATACCATGACCATTAAGGATGTGAACTACATTCCTTTTAAATAACAAGTAGACACTGGAGAAAGTCTGAAGTACTTCAAGAGATGACCAAGAGATGCTTTCCAATAGTAGGGATTTTATTCTCCTAATAAGGAAAAGTCATGTTGTACAACTGTATAATCTCATCCCTTCAGTAAAGCCTTTAATGAATAGACTGAGATGTCTTTTCTTTCTACTTATATGTTAAGTTGATGTGCATCAGTATTAATTTAGTAAGTTACAACTTCTGTGCAAAAATGGATTGGTATGGATGAAGAAAAAAAACCATCTTGAGTTGTCCTTAGTCAGGCCTTGTTTTAGTGCTCAGATGCAGTATTTCAATTAAAACAATAAAAGAGAACCAGAACAAGGCTTTGAGACATTATTCATTAAACATTTCTGCTTAATCTCTGTAGAAGGCACAAAATCAACATTGTCTTGGTTCTTCTTTAAAAATCCTTGTCCCAGCCAGCTCCAGAGCTTGTTTTCAGAAGTTCAAGTAGAGGAGAAGTTATGTACAAGGGGAACATTGAAGTTGTATGGACAGACTGCCCAGATGTGGTATCCCCACAGTCTTTCCCGTGCATGGTCACCTCTGTATATGGGTATGCGTTTTGCTCACAGAAAGCCAAATGAAGTCTGTGTGTTCACCACCCATTGTTTGTCTACCTTCTTCTCCTCTGGGCACGTGACCAGATCCATCATAATTCCCAAAGGATAATCCTTTTCTGTGTTCAGAGAGGAAGCATACAGACAGGGGGAGCTTGAAAAGAACCAGTCTCAAACAAAATTCTGCAGATTTTTAAAAACATACGTTTTTGCAGGTGTGAGGAAATCAATGTGTCTGAAAGCAGCCAAATTGATATATATACCAAACTAGAACTTTATGTTTGAATAGTTTTCATTTACCTAATAAGGAAAAGTCAACTGCATGCCAAAAATAGCATATAGCTGTGACGTGAATGAGCCACTGTTCCCATCTTGCTGAGAACTCACTGGACTCTGCCTGCTTCAGAGGGCTTTATAATACCAGGTAACACTATAGCCTAACATTTTGCACATGACGTCTTTGCAAGAAAAGGGACTTGGAGTTCCTGTTAGTGCATATGTTAGTGCAAATGAAAAACAGCAGGGGAAAAAGTGGGCTCCTGTCTTACACTGGTAGGGCTTCAGTAATTTTGGCAACCTTGTGCCAAGGCAGTAGAAACCAAAATCTTACACCTAAAGTTTCCAAATCAACATCAGCAAAATTCATTACACTATTTGTTCAGATCCAGCCTTAGCAAATAATACACTAATATGCTTCCTCTGAGCTGCTAGTAAGCTGCAGTACTAGAAAACAGTTTAAGCCACTCAAAAAAAGAAATAATTATCACGTGGACACTGAAATCCAGCTGTAAAAATTATCATCTCAATTCTATCAAGCATGTAACTATAAATGAATTCAACTGTGAATCAATACCACGGGACAGTGCCCCCATATCTTTTCAGGAAAGAAACTATTTCTTCCAAATTACGTGTTAATTTAATTCACCCTTGATAAATGACAGTGGCCTTGAAACAGTGCAAAATATCTATATACATGGATCTTCTTTTCTGATTTATTGGCAGGCAAGTAAATAATGGAGGTATTCCCTTCTCCAGATGGTATGTGATCTATCTAAACCTCCATGAACAACAGATCTGAAAAAAAGAGCTAGCTAGAATTAGTTTATTTTGATGGGAATGATAGTCCAGTAAAACATCGACCTTTAACACCAAGGGCTTTTTCAATGGACTACTAGTAGAAGGTAGTAGAAATTTTGCTTCACTACTCATGTTAATGGTACCTAAATCTTCACAGATATGGAGATAAAAGCTCTTGATAGCTATTTTTTACCTGTCTAATGCTGCATTTAAATTCATGGAATCACTTAGGTTGGAAAAGATCTCTCGGATTATCTAGTCCATATGTTAATCTAGCCACCACTGTGTTCACCACTAAACCATGTCCCCAGGTGCCACACCCACGTGTTTTTTTAACCCTTTCAGGGACTTTGGTTTTTCCACTTTCCTGGATGACCTGTTCCAGTGCCTGAAAATCCTTCCTGTAAAGAAATTTTTCCTAATATCCAAACTAAACCTCCCCTGGTACAACTTGAGGCCATTTCTTCTTGTCCTATCACTAGTTACTTGAAACAAGAGACTGAACTCCACCTTGCCACAACCTCCTTTCAAGCAGTTGCAGATAGTGACAAGTCCTCCTTTTCTCCGGGTTAAACAACCCCAGCTCCTTCAGCCACTCCTCATCAGACTTGTGCTCCACACCCTTCACCAGCTCCACTGCCTTTCTCTGGACACATTCCAGCACCTTAATGTCTTTCTTGCAGTGAGGAGCCCAAAGCTGAACTCAAGATCTGAGACACAGCCTCACCAGTGCTGAGTACAGCGGGACAATCACTACCCTGGTCCTGCTGGCCACACTATTTTTGGTACAGGCCAGGATGTTGTTGGCCTACTTGGCCACCTGATCACACTGCTGGCTCGTGTTCAGCGCTGTCAACCCCCACCTCCAGGTCCTTTTCTGCTGAGCCACTTTCCAGCCATTCTTCACCAAGCCTCTAGGATTGTACAGGGCTGTTGTGACCCAAGTGTAGGACCCGACACTTTGCCTTCTTGAACCTCATAAAATTGGCCTCAGCCCATTCATCCAGCCTGTCCACATCCCTCTGTAGAGCCTTCCTGCCCTCAAGCAGATCAACACTCCCACCCAGCTGCAAAGTGACTGAGGATGTACTCAATCCCTTTGTTCAGGTCATCAGTAAAGGTATTAAGCAGAAATGGGCCCACTACTGAGCCCTGGGGAACACCACTTGTGGTTCTGTAATCATGTAGTCCCTAGTAACTAATGGCATCAGTGTCGTTCTCATCTTTTACAGACTAGCTGGAAGGTGATGCTCTGAGACGTATATCAGTTGCTCCACTTACAAGATTCATTATGTTATTTGAAGGATTTGACAGGCTTTTACTAGCACAGTTAAGTATTATAACTAAGGCCTTTTTACTTCAAGAGCAAGCTACCCAAATCTGAAGCAAAATCCTAAGCAAGCAACTAAGAACATGGTTTTTACACCTCTCTTGCAGCTCCTATCACACACAAATTCTGGATTTAAAGTGCAGTAATGACCCAGAATTTGTCTTGTGGTCACAGATCAGACAAGATATTATGCTGGAACCCATTTGTATGGCTGTAAATTGAAGAATATCTGTACAGTGGTAGTGTAACAGGTGGTCTTACTGTTGTCTGTAAGCCTTAGGATTTAAACTCAGGCCATGGTATGCTAATCTCTTACCAAAACACTTCTTCACCACTTGGCAAATACCTCTTTAAAGTAAAAGTGAAACAGATTCACCTTTGCTTAGAAAAACATGGGCGAATGAATGACATTCATACTGTACCTTCAGGCATCCACAATGCTTAAAAAATAAGCAACCAATTTTAGCAGAAAGATTCAGATGTCCAGACAGTAAATGGTATTGTTGAGCATTTTGGAAAATGGATATTTCTTTTTTTTTTTTTTNTTTGAAAAAGGATTTTTTTTTTTTTTTTTTTTTTTTTTTTGGCCGTGGGACTGTGAGCTTCTATGTCTCCTTCCACATCTGGAGATTAGGATTATCCACCTGTACCAGGTGTGGCTGTGGTCTTTTACTTTGACCATAGAGGAGTGACACCTTCCAGTAGATCAAGTTCCTCAAAGCCCTTTCCAAACTGTCCTTGAACACTTTCAGTGATGATCCACAACTTCTCTGGGAAGTCTGTTCCATTGTCTCATGACCATCATCGTAAAAAAAAAGTTCTTTGTTATAGCAAATCTAAATCTACCTGCTTTCAGTTTAACACCATTGCCCCTCACCCAGTCACTACAGGCCTTGGTAAAAAGTCTCAGTCTTTCTGTAAGTTCCCTATGTATATTGAAAGGCTGCAACAGGGTCTGCCCACAGCCTTTTCCAGTCTGAAAAACCTCAACTCTGTCAGCCTTTCTTCATAGGAGAGGTGTTCCAGCCCTCTGACAATTTTTGTGGTCCTCCTCTGAACCTCCTGCAACACGTCCATGTCTTTCCTGTGCTGAGGACTCCAGAGCTAAATGGTACTCCAGGTGGCGTGTCACAAGAGTGGAGTAGGGAGGGAGAATCAAATTACTCAGCTTGCTGGCCGTACTTCTTGTTACAATTGGCTTTCTGCACTTCATGTGCACATTACTGGCTCATGTCCAGTTTTACACTTACCAGTATACCCAATTCCTTTTCTGCAGGGCTGATTGTTCTATGATTCTCTGATTCTCAATTCATTCCTCGCCCAGTCTGTACCGATACTGAAGATTGTCCTAATCCATGTTCAGGACCTTGTACCTGTCCTAGCTAACCTTTATTATCTTCATGGTCACTCTCTCAAGCCTGTCAAGATCCCTCTGCATGGCATTCCTTCCCTCAGGTGTGTCAGTTGCACCACTATACTTATGAAGATGTTGATTAGTATTGGACCCAGTACATACCTTTTGTCATCAAGTTGTTTAGTGGATATCCAGCCAATTCCTTACGCATCTAAGAGTCTGTCCATCAAACCTATATCTTTCCAATTTAGAGGTAAGAATGTTGTGGGTACCTTATCAAGGTACTTACAGAAGACCATGTAAATGATGTTTGTAGGTCTTGCCTTGTCCACTGATGCAGTCATTTCATCTTAGAAGGCCACTAGATTAGTCAGGCACAACTTGACCTTGATGAAGCCTGGTTGGCTTTCTGTAATCACCTCCCTGCCTTCTGTGTGCTTCAAAATATCTTCCAGGAGGAACTGCTCCATGATCTTAAAAAAAAAAAAAAAAAAGTAGTGTAAGTGATGAGCCTCACACTAGAAAAACCACCTGCCTGATCACAATGATCTCTCTACCAGAGGAGTATTTGCTTCCTGAAATTTAACCCTACTCCCTGTAGAAGGAGACTATATCACAGTTTTGAATCTCTTGTGGCTTAACGATAACAGCTGGAATCAGACTGTAATTGTGTCTTGGCATTTTAAATTACTGTGTCATTAAATAATTATCAGCCCAGACAAATAGTGAGTAAATGCTTTGTGCTAATTTGACTTCAGAGCAGTGACAGTAGAGAAGAGGCTGGGAAAGCAAGACCATTTCAAACATTGATGTTTGTGCAGTAACCCAGGGATTTGCTTTCTTCCTGAATAGAAGGGACATACAAACTAATTTTCCTTTTTGAAAGACTTCATTCTTTTCACTTTGTGCTAAAATACTCCAAAGGTGTGAAACCAGGGAAGGTTTGAAGGGAACATCAGCAGGTGTTTACATGAGAGACCAGAAATTATGGAGCAAACTTGAGTGCTATTTTCATTTCCAAAGTGTGATACACTTGTTTCTGTCTTTCAGTCTTTTGAAGAGAATTGGGTCAAGAAGAGAATGTATTTCTCAAGGACCTACTTAGGAAAGCCTTTTACTCAACAACAACAATATAGACACTACATTTATTTTAACAGACAGCGTATGTTGCAGTGCTGAGCTTCTCAACACCTTGATGATAAGGTGGCCAAAAGACACGACACTCCCAGAGACAGAACAGAAGTATATGCTAATCACAATTCACATGATCTGCGTGGTGCTCCAGACACTTTTGATGTTGAGGGATATGAAAGCTAGGAGCATGATAAGGCAGAAAGAGAAAATAATACATGAAGAGGACCAGGGAAACCTGAGCTAGACATGGAAGAGCACTCAGTGTTGGATCACTCCCAGAGTCACAACACAGCACCTGTCCCCATGCTGATACAACAGAGATCCCTCATATGTTAGTCCCTGTGACCTCTTTACCCTTCATGAACTGAAAACCAAAGCCTGTCACAAAGTAAACCAAGAAGCACTGCAAAAAATTTTGTTCTCTGAAATGAATACTCTCTCTTTTACTGCGAGGACTCCCTCTCCATCCTTTCATTTCAACCTGAAGCAATGTTTATTAGAACAGAACCTGTTAAAAGTGAAACACAATCACTTCAGTTTTTACCAATGCAAATCACTAGTTCTGCTGGCTAGAATAGCTCCAGCTAATTTGGGAGCAAGAGCTAATTTTCAGCAAAAATGTACAAAATCTTCAGGTATCTGACAAAATGAGCACAGACTTCCACAAAACACTGAAAATAACCTTACCAGGAATGTCATAAGAAGCCTGGGAATGCAGTGTGGGGCAGGACCAGGGTTCTTGCCAGGACTTGCTGGGGAACAGCTGGGGCTGAAGCTGTAGGCAGTTCACTCCTGCACTGCACCATGCCTAGGGATGCAATCGTCCTAGTCACTTTGCCCCCAGTGTGGGGAGGTGGCCAACCCCACCTCCATTTCTCCCAGCCCATCCAAAAGCAGCTCAAGACACATCAGAAAAATGACAAAGCAAGTTACTGTCAATTTCAATCATAATTCTTATTCTCCCTTAATGTATATTGATGTCTCACCTAAATAATTGCCATGACAAAATAAATGAAGTTGTGTTTTGGGTTTTTTTTGTTTTTGTTTTTTTTTTTTTTTTTTTTTTTTTTTTTTTTTTTTTTTTTTCAAGAAAAGGACTACACTGGTCTGCTCCCATTTTATCCCTCTGTCTTCAGACTACTCCTGTCCCTATTGCTGCTGGTTTTTTTCTTTGTTGTCAGTCCCAAGCTGGCACAATGGTCTCTAACCTCAGTCATTAATATCAATTACTATAAGGGCAGCTGCCTTGTTCTCCTTGTCAGAACTTCAGCATGGAGGGTAATAGATGGCTTCAGCCTGGCTGCCTGCCAAGAGAGCTCCATTGTTTTCATCTGTGATACACAAGGAAGAAAATAATGGGGTTAAATGAATTTGATTAGACTGAGTTCAGCCTAGCATAGCATTTAGGCTCTAATTTTGCTCTTCCACAGTATGATTTTACATCCCTGAAATCAGCTTTAACCATTGATTTAAGGCTTATTTAGAAACTCAGTGACTCATTTTAAGCTTTATAACCTCCATCTAGACTCTCTCAGTGCTGGGCATTTTGAGTTTGTTTATATTATATATATTCTATTTTTATAAATGTTTAAATAAAAAGATGGAGTTCTATTCTTTCCAGAATGTGACATTTTTGCAGCTTGACAAAGCAGTGAGTGTTTAATATGGAAATTCTTCCTCCTGACACACAACACTTGCCTTTTTTTTTTCTTCTCATCCACAATGTCGCATCTCCTGGCAGTTCTGCACTTGTACCAGTCATGTAAGCCAGCATAGCAAAAGCCTCTGAAAGAACCAAACAAAGAACAGTGGAGAATGTTTTACACAGCTCTTCATCACATACGAGAAAGCCACATTGTACAGAGTCACATCCAGCTGGTAATCGATCACCAGGGATGTCCCCAGCGCTCAGTACAGGACCAGTTCTGTTTAATGTCTTTATCAATGATCTGGATGAAGGGATCAAGTGTACACTCAGTCAGTTTGCAGAATCCAGCAAGTTGGGCATGAATATTGATTAGCAGATAAACTTTGATCTGGTGAGCTCTACAGATCTCTGCAGATCTCTGTGACAAGAAGACTGTACAGAAGGATCTGGACAGGCTGGATTGATGGGCCAAGGTCAGCTGTAAGAGGTTCAGCAAGGCAAAGTGTCAGGTCCTGCACTTGGGTGGTAACAAACCCATGCAATTCTACAGGCTTGGTGAAGAGTGGCTGGAAAGCTGACCAGTGGAAAAGGACATGGGGATGCTGGTGAGCAGGACTCCAAGTGGCCAAGAAGGCCAGAGACAACCCGGCCTGTATCAAAAACAGTGTGGTCAGCAGGACCAGGGAAGTGATTGTCCCTCTGTACTCAGCACTGGTGAGGCTGCACCTTGAGTCCTGTGTTCAGTTCTGGGCCCCTCACTTACAAGAAAGGCATTGAGGTGCTGGAGTATGTCGAGAGAAGGGCAACAGAGCTGATGTTTGGATTGGATATTAGGTAATTTTTAGGTTAATGGTTGGACTGGATGATCTTAGGGTTCAAACCTAAATGATTCTATGATGCTATTCTTCATTGGTGTCAGTTGGCATAATTTCATGTGCCTCCTTTTATTAATGTGTAGCTTATATGAGATTCTAGCTTTATTTCAACATTGAATGAATAGATTAAAGAAGAAATTCACTATATAAAATGCTCAAAGAAAACATGAGGTTGCATCTGGCTCTGTTGGAGATGTAGAAACTCACAAGAGCATTGTAAAAAGAGCAATTCATGTTTCAATGTGCTGGCAAAAAAGAGTTTGTGACACAGAAAATAAAATCTATTTTGAGTATTTACAGAACCCCAGTGAGGCCAGATTAGAGAAGTCTACATTTTCAGTTGTGAATGCTACTATTTTTCAATTCAAGTAATTACTATAACAAAATGTGTATAATTCTGCAATGACTGATATAAGGTCTTTGACATAATGAAATTGCTATTGTATACTAATGCTTGAAATCTATGAGGGCAAAATTTTATGTCACAAGGATTTTTTTATGCTGCTGGATTTGAAGAAGGATGGATGGATGATCTTACTGGAAAGACCGGCACTAAAGATGTTGAGGTACAATAGTGATTTGGTCTAGACCAATACACTGGTAAATTAAGTAATGAATATGGCAATTAGACTAAGAAAGCCACTGGGAAGACCTCCAGCCATGAAGAATGACTCCAAAAGACCTGGCTCCTGTGGTCAACCATATGAAGTTTGGCTGGCCTACTTGAAGATGACTCTCCAGGGTTTTGCTTGTTTGTTTGTTTTAAATATGTGCAAAGAAAATTATTTATTAATTCAGTAAATAAGTTTTCAGCAAATCAACAGTACTTACAGACATACTTGCCCTATTGTCTCAGACAAACCACTGCTTATGACATCAAAGGAAGCCTATAACAAGGATGAGTTTTTATTATCTGTGTAGAGTCAATCTGCCACAATGAATTTCATCAAACCCTTATCAAAAGTTGTAGGGCAAGTTGTAACAAGTGAGCATGCTTTTGTACCTATTAGGACCTCTAAGACTGTGTATTCACAGCAACACTGATTTGGTTCAACTGATTACATTTCACTGACTGTACAAAGGGGAAAAAAAAAGAAGAGAGCTTTTCCCTACCACTGAGAAAGAACCAGAAATTAAGAGGTCTGACATGAATGTAAAGTTTCCTGAAATCTTCCTTCCTGCTATCTAGACTGTTCGTGGTATAAGAAATAATTTTCTACATTAAATTAAAGTAGTAGGTTTTTTATATCTTCCAGTGAGTGCTGTGGATGGATTTGTAACCACCTCGACTAGCTGAAGGACATTTAAGAGCAGATGTTTAGGCATAAATTTCTCTGTAACGTAAGACCTCGCCTCGCTGTAAAATGTATTCATGCTGAAAAAAACCACTGCGAGGTATCTGAGGATCTTCTGGAATTATGGTTACTATAAATTCAGAGTAAGAAAGCTCTCTGGCTAGGTTTGAAAAAGGGGAACAGCACTTGGTCTTCTTAGACACGATGGAATTTGTAATCAGAGACATTCTGCCATCATTTTATCCTGTAAATGTAGAGGCACATGCATAAAAACAACTGACAGTGTAAAAATAGTGGAGCTGAAGAATATAAGGCAGCAAGATTTGAGGCTGTCCCTATAGCTTCCTGTTCGTGTAGCATGAAGATAAAATGTCAAAACAGAACCAAGAAAAGAAAAAGACATGAGAAGGGCTGCCCTTTCTGTTGCAGGAACAGATTTGCCCTCTCAACAGCAGAGACCAGCCCTTGGCTCTCTGTATATTTTGTGGAGAAGCTTGAGGCAAAAAATCCCATGGAGCTGCAAATGTGGCAAAGCCTCCTGGAAAGTAAACACTGCACAGATAAAAACAGGTCTATTGAGTATTTCCAAAGGAAGAAAAATATCAGTTATCTGAAGGAAAGCATTTTATTTCTGTTTCTGAAAACAAAACGAGGGTTTCTCACTAAGCAGCTCAGCAAGCTGCAAAACATCAGCTACTTCAAAGAATCAGGAACTGTCACTGGTTTGCTGTGTTCAGTAGGAGCGCTTGATCTGCTCCAAGGAACCCGGCTGTTTGGGGAAGAGCCCACTAACCTCATGGAACCTGTGTCATTTCTAACTCCCTTCTTATATCTCCTGGGTTCTTTGTAGGCACAGCAGGAGAAAGACAGAACTGCTGGGCAGTGCCTTCGTCTTCTGGATTAGTCAGCCTGTTTGAGCAAGTGACAGACACATTAACCTTTACAGTCCCCACAGAGATATGCTGATCTCTGCCAGTTCCCTGTGGCATTAAGCTGCTCTTTGTCAGCTATTATGCTCTTTGCTGTGTGTTGGAAGGTCCTTGATGGAGACTCCCTCATGTCCCCATTGCAGTGCAGACATCAAAATGCAGGCAAGGTGCTACTGGCTCCCCTGCAAGTGCCAGGGAGAGAAGTGGAAACAAACAGGTTCCAGTACCTAATCCCTTGCAGATTTTCATGTGACAAGAGATTACAGCAATGGATCCCTGATGGCAGGTGTGGTAAAGGCCTGGGGAAGTTGAGAAATTCAGCTCCAGGGGAGGGTGAGGGTGCTGGGGAGTTTCCCCCTCTCACTGACAGAGATGAGAGGGAGTAGAGGGGAAGGACACCTGGTGCTGCAGAGCTGGCTGCCCTCTACTGTCACCTTACAGCAGGCGGGGATCCCACAGAGAATAGAATGGTTTGAGTTGGAAGGGATCTTTAAAGGTCATGTAGTCCAACTCTTCTGCAATGAGCAGACATCTTCAACTAGATCAGGTTAATGCTTGCATCTTCATGGATGGGGTTTTGAGCAATGTGGTCTAGTGGAAGCTGTCCCTGCCCATGGCTGAGGCATTGAAACTAGATGATCTTTAAGGTCCCTTCCAACCCAAACCATCCTATGATTCTGTGTTCTTCAGTCATGCATTGCAAGCACATGTAGAGCTCTCAGACTGTTATACATCCTGTAATGTCTTTGTTTTAAGGCTCAGCCTGTTTACCATGGTTTGATAAAAAAATTATTTTGATCTTCCATCTTAGCATGGAATGTCTTCTTGTCACAGAGGAGTCTTCAGCCTGCTCTTGCAGGTGCTGTGCAGCAGTGCTGAGTGCTTTGTGTCCAGAGTGAATTGTCAGGGATTGAAAGCATGGGCCCCCATGGGATCACACCAGGAGGGACTGAACAGGGGGATGCAGCTTTATGTCCAGCTTTGCAGCCTCATCCTACATACTCCATTGCCCTGAGGCCTGAGAGCTGCAAACAGGTTCTGGCTCACACTACCACCTTACCTGTCTGCTGATGGTGCCATACTGGGAAGGCTTTTTAAGAGAAACCACCTGTCTTTAGTTTTTGGAAGCTATTCAACATTATGTCCACATTGCCAGGAAAACACATGGCCCAAACTTATAAGCATAATAATCATTTTAGCCCTCAACAGCAACTAACAGTAGCTTATCTTCTCTGTCTCATCTACAATGCCTACTAAATGATAATCCTAATGACAGCTCTAATTATGTTTCTGCCCAGAATATTTGTAGATAACCTTAACTCTTGATCTGTTTAATCTAGTTTTCCAGGTGGCAACAGATTTAAAAACAGGTTTTTAAATAAGATATGACTATTACATTTCTAATAATAGGAGAGCGTGATCTCAACATTGTCTGTTATTTACTGACACATGGTACAATTGGTTGACAGTGGTGGTTGTGAACAAAACTCATAAATATAAGTTCATTTTTTTTTGTTCATTATCTGTCCATGCTGCCTCATTCGACTCTTTGCATGGTGAATTGGATCAGATTTTCTTTACTTTGCTGAAATATCAGTATTTGAGATATTTTTGATATTTCAGATCCATTGCTTTGAAGCTCTACCCCCAAGGAACCACTCACCATTTCTGAGGAACACATATCTTTTTCATCCCAGCTCTTTTATCTCTTACGCAAGTATCTAAGGCAGAACCACACTCATGGATTCAGCCCTCACTCTCCTGAAACATGGTATTTCTGTCCAGGGTCACAACACAAGTCATAAAAAGTGTTTTGAGGTCTAAGGGAAACATCTTATAGGAAAGCCTTGAAGACCTAGGTCTGCTTATCCAAACTAGGGCTTAGTTGTGACCTGGTTATTGGAGAATGACCATAATAGGTACTGGTGTGTCTCGGGAAGGCAAAAAATCATATGACAAAAGCTTTCAGTTAGGTTGAGAACTCAAGCCAATGTATAGGAGCAGAAATCAAGGACCTTCATATCAGAAAGGCCAAGGTGTCAAAAGACAAAGATGGTTAACCAGTGGAACAAGCTATGGAAAGAAGCAATGGTTTTGGCATCTTTGAATATCATTCTGAAAAATAAGCTTTCAGCCAGACCCAAGTATAGCACCCAGGTAAGGGTGATGGGGTCCATCACTGTATGGTATTTAAAAAAGAACCAGGTTTTCCCTGACTTTAGGCTTTCTCTCTCTATTAACCACGTACATCATGCTCATATGGTACTGAACATGCTCGTATGAACGAACTCCACTTCCCTCAATACTAGAGGGAATGCGTCCTTGCACCTGGTACACTCTTTATTTGTATGATTTAGAGCAACATGATAATAATTATCAGTGGTATTTTTCTTTCTCTAAAAGGCACAGAATAAATTACTGTACCACTCTTTCCCCCTCCCCGCCCCTGCCATTTCCTACCATAAAGCACTGCAATGTTGTACAATGCTGATGAGCTCAGACTGGCTGCTGGAAAGGGCAATAATTAATTTAATTTCTACTACTTTTCTGGTCCTAAATATTCCTCTGAACCCTCCTGTTACCCCATGCTGAGTTAACAAACTCTTTCAAGGTCTGTTCCATACACACCATTCTGCTGGGATCAGGATGAATCTCCTTTAAGAGTGGCATGTGCAGAGCTGTCCTGGGGACTACCTTTGCTCAGTCCTTCAGGCTGAGGCAGGTTTTGAATACAGTTTGCCTTAGATTATTGGAAATGAAATCGCCTACATACATCTTTCTCAAACATGGAACAATACTATTGTATTGACTCTACTTCAATTTGTAAAGCTTGCTATATTACATACTTTGAAGGAAATTTCATTTCATGTGGAGTTTTTTATCTGGCCTAAGTCTCTTATTCAGCTCATTAAACAGCCCTCTCAGAAAAAAAAAAAAAAAAAACAACTTCAGGAGCCCTGTTCTAAAGTCTTCTAGAGTGAACTACTTGAGCATCAGTCTGGATGCTGAAACAAGTGCTTTCAGCTACCTCTGATGTGTCTGTGCCTCAGTGTTTCCAATGTTTGGTATCTCCATTAACACACTAGGTGTAGGTCTGACAGACAGATGCTATTCTTGGTCCTGTCAACACATTTCACTGTAGCAAAATGACAGTCACAGCTGTGACTTATTACAAGAAAATGGCCTAAATATAAAATAAAGGCTGAGTCAGTAAAACCACAACAGTTAAAAAGAGGCTGGGACTAATAGCATGACTGGAAACAGGTCTAGGCTTGGTGAAGCAAATGAGAGAGGCTGCTGTTGCTTTCCCTGTCTTCCAAATAAGTACAAAGTCAGAATTTCCAAGAAAAGGTTTCTCTTCAAGGAATGAGTCTGTCAGCCCTTCCCAAGTGCCTTCAAGCACCTGTGGACTCAGTTCCTGGATGTGCCTATGCACAGTGCAGAAACAGACCGAGTTGTGGCAGAAAGATAACAAAGTGGCTATGTGCACCCACAATTTTGCTCTCTTTTTATGGGAAGTTAGTCACACTTTACAGTAGAGTGCATTCATTAATAGATTAAGAAAAGATTTTACACCTTTTAATAAATTACTAATTTGATAAGAGTCCAGTAGTTTCTGAGTCACTTATCAGAAGAACTTGCAACCAGCTTTAACACTTTGTCTCTCTTTCTGTAACACTGATTTAAAGTCTTACTGTTCATGTCTGCAACATTGTTTATGAACTATACTGTAGTCATGTCTAAAATAGAGGCCAAAAAAATTTATAACCTAGTGGCAGCAAGTGGTTTTTATGCAGGCTTTGGCATCATGGGTCCTCGACTTCTGTATCCATCCCTCCTAATGACTCACTAAAAAGAGCTCTCTGAGGAGCCATGTCATTTTCTGTACCCACAGGCCTCCAGCATCCGTGATTTATGGATCCATTACAAGGTGTGTCCAAAATGCATTCAATAAATAAAGCCCCAAATTTGAGGCTGTGGTCAAAATTCCTCTTCTTTCTGAGGACACTGCAGAGCTGTTTTACAAAGTGGACCTACTAGCCTTACATTCTTCCTCTGTAATTCAAAGCTAAACAGTAAAGCAGTTCTCTCATTCACCACATGCCACAGAAATTTTGGATACCATGAGCAGTTTGCAGTGACTATGACAGAGGAAAAAAAATGGATGTAGGCTTCTCCTTCTGCTCTGATCCTTTTGCCTACATATTAGACCTTTGGAAAGGATGTAGGTTCTCCACAGTGCCTTTAGTCAGTATCAAAGTTGAATATACTGGGGAGGAGAAGAAACAAAGGCAAGGAAATTCTAGGTAAAGTTGAAAAGAAGCACCAGAGGAAATAGAGCTGGAGAAGTCATCTAGGCCATACAGCCAGCTCCCCCACCAACACCACACCAGAATGGAAGTTCTGGTCTTTTCCCACAAATGTTGGCCTAAGCCATTCCCCAAAACCTTTCAGCCAAATATGCAACAGTTCGGGCATGGAAACACACTGCCCCATGTAAAAGGGAAGGCAGGTAAAGCTCAGCAGATGCAAGGGACTGGCTAGATCTGGTCCCTGTTGAGTAGTGTGTCACACCACTGGGGCATGCTGGGTCTCCATCTCCACAGACAAGCTGAAGGAAAGGTACACCAAAAGAGCAGTCAAACCTATTGTCATCAGGCTGATAGCTGGAGCTATATTTGTCTCAGTACCTTGTTTCTGAGCTATATTAGCAGCATGTCTCAAAGCAGCCAAGGTCAAATCTTTCTCCCACAGTTCAACTCTGATCAAACTTATGGTAATGAGAGATGCACAGCACAGTGTCTTTGAGGTGTGCTGAACTCTGAGGGTACCATTTCGAGCCAGCCTTGAAACTGGGGCTGGCTGCAAACATACAGCAGCACCTCACCCAGTCTACTTGCCTGAGTAGCCAACTCTTCTGTCAGAAGGTTCTCCTTGTGCTAACCAGAAGCAAGAGGATGAGGCCTGAAGGATCAGACCTTGCCACTAAAAAGTGTATCCTTCATTTTAAATAGTCTCACTATGGGAAATCAGTACCAAACACCAAAAAAAAAATAAAATCAAAGACTTATTCTTTGTAAGAGACATGAAAAGCCTGCTTTATGTAAGCTTCTTCAGTAATGTGGAAACTGCTATGCCTTAGCCTATCTCTGCTGTGTGTTTTCTCTTTGCAGCAGAGAAGTATTCATTAGCAGAATAGCCAAGATTTCATCCATTGTTCTAAAATAGAAAATACTCTTTAGAGAAGGATTGTCACCTCATTAACTAGTGTAACAACCTATATCTTAGTACCTGTGTAAAGTTTCATCTCGTGCACAACCTTCCTGCAGTCACGCAGGCTTGCTGCCAGTAAAGTGACATTGCGAACACATGGCAAGAACGATGCAGGGATTTTCCCTGTCCAGGTCCTGTGGATAGCATGGACTCATGTGGAATTTGTTTTGCAGATTAAGCTGCTCTCATCTGCCTTACTTTGAGCAGAGGGTTTAGCCAAGAGGACCTCCAGAGGTCCCAGTGATTCTGTGATCTGGAAAAGTCCGCCAAAAACTGGGAAACCAGGTAAAATGGAAAATTTCCC
This sequence comes from Scytalopus superciliaris, assembly GCA_013400415.1. Lineage (NCBI taxonomy): Eukaryota > Metazoa > Chordata > Aves > Passeriformes > Rhinocryptidae > Scytalopus > Scytalopus superciliaris. The sequence goes on from VXBX01007602.1 coordinate 385,935, forward strand.
CCGTGCTGGTTCTGTGACTCTACCCCTTAGTTGTTGCATTTTTGCTGTTGGTTGTTTTTTGGGGTTTTTTTTTGGTTGGTTGGTTGGTTTGGGGTTTTTTGGTTTTTATTAAAAATAAAACAAAGTGAAATATTTGGTTTCTTGTTGAGCTCAATGTTCTTTTCAAAAAGAAAATTAAATATTTCAGTTTTTCATTTTGGCATGAAAACCTCCAAAATATTGGGTTTGGCTTTAGCTGTATTCTGCCACTGAACTCCAAAATCAATTATTTGCATAGCCCTAAGTGTAAGGTAAATTTCATCAATCTCCATAAAGTAAAGAAACTTAACAACCAAATCTTTTCAATGAAAGGATACATTTGCAGTCAGAGATGCAATACATTAAGACTGTTTTCCAGCAGTTAAGAGTCCTCAAATTCTGCAAAGCCCATGAAAACCAATACTAGAGGGCAAAGGATCTCATGTGCTGTAATCTCATAACTGAAACTACAAGCATAACCTCTGGAACTAAATATCACCCTTTGAATGTTTTCTTCTTGAGCCTGCATCTGCTGCTAAGACAGAAAGAAATTCTCATTAGCAAGTGTTATTCTTGCCACAATCTTTTAGTGCTTCTTACTTGTGTGTATTTAAATTGTTTATTGTATAACTTAATGGAGCTAATTATCTCTTTGTCATAGCAGAAATAGTTGCCCTGGAAAAACTAGGGTCTTTACAAAAGCAAGAGAGGGCTTTAGACCATGTTGAGGAAAAATATGAACAATCTTATGGACATTTTAATAAAAAAATGAATCCTATCCTTTGACATTTTTTACCAGTTCTTTATTTCTCTAAGTCATCTCAGATCCTTTCTTGTATTCTTTTTCCTTTTCATTTTGTGTTCTTAAAGGGCAAAATATAAAGCATGGGAAAATGGGAGGGTATCTGGAAGTGTGTGGTTAGTCACAGAGTTATGGTGTCATTTGGATCAGAGAGATGCCATGAGAGAGCTTGACTGACTGCTGGTGTCATGGACTGTCTTTAAGGAGGTCAGAGAGAGGATATGAGGAGGGAGAACATCACCTCTGGATGAAATAGTAGCTTGAGAGTATGAAGTTTTGCTATGAAATGAGTAACAAACCAGTCAGTTGATTACTGGTCAGGATTAAAACAACCCTGGCCACTGGGAAGATTATACTGGTAATTCTCCTGGAAACCATATCCAGATACATGAAGGAGAGAAAGATGACTGAGCTGTCATCTTGATCATAGAATTATCATTACTTAATCACAGAATCACAGAACATCCTGAGCTGGAAGGGACCCACAAGGATCATCAAAGTCCAACTCCTGGCTCTGCACAGGACAACCAAAATTTGTGTGCCTGGACATGGCTTCCAGGAGAAAATCCAGTACCAGGGGCAAGTCATGTGTGACCCATCTGATTGTGTTCTTTTATGAGATGACTGGCTCAGAAAACAAAAGACTGTCAGCAAGGCTTTAGTAAGGTTTTAAATAGACTGTCCCATAGCGCTGTTGTGGTCAAGTCAGGGAGGTCTGGACTACGTGGGTGGACTGCAAGGCTGGTGAAAAGATCCATCTGGGCTATCCTACTGAAAGAATAAAGGCCAATGGCTTGAACTGATGACCAGTTACAAGTGACATTCTTTAGGGTTTGATAAGGGGCTGTTACTGTTTGATATCTTTATTAACAGCATGTGCGATAGAACAGAATGAACCCACAGCAAGTACACCAGTGACACCAAACTGTGGGGAAGAAATAGAAAGCAGGTTTTCCTTCAGCGACACATCAGCAAGCTGAAGAAACAAGCTTGCAGAAATATGTTGAAGTTTAATGAAGATGAGTGCAAAGGTGGAATAACTCCAAGCAGCACTACAGGCTTTGGACAAATTGCCTGAAAGACATCTCTGCAGACAACAACCTGGGGGTCCAAGGTGACAAAAATTTTGGGTGAAAAGGGTCAGGAGGATCCTGAGCTGCATCAGCAAATGCCAGTGGGTTCAGGAAAGTGATTTTTTTCTACATTTGGCACTTGTGAAAACTTCTACTTCTGCAGAACTGGATCAGGTTGTCCAAAGAGGCTGGGGAAATCTGCATCCTTGGGTATAGTCAGATCTTGACAGGACCCTCCACCCTCAGACTTAGCTTTGAATTTGGGTCTCCTTTCAGTACAGGGCTGGATGAGATGACTGCAGTGGTCTCTATCATCCTATTTTTTTTTTTTTCTATTAGTTTCTACTTACTTTTTCAGCCAGCTATTATTGTTTGAGACTCCAGTTATAGTATTGTTTTGAATTGCTGGTGGTTTCTGAGAGTGAAGTGCTCATGGATGCAGAGGGTAAGGAATGCATACAGCCTTCTCTTTATTGTGTGAGTTTATTCTTGTCTAGAAAAGCACTGAATGCCTAAGTTGTCCTTGAGCTGCCTTGAAGACTGAGCAAAGCACATAACTGTTTTCCATCACAGGTAGTGAAACACATCCTGGACCAGCTTGAGGAGGTTCAAATCATCACTTCTCGCTGCCTGGGAAAGAGCTCTATTCACCAGGTTATCTGCTACTCTTGGTGTAGGTACTGGGAGTGAAACCAAGAGGTCTCTAGGAAACTAAAGCATTTCCAGCCCACATGATTTGTTGGATCAATCCTTTAGTGCCTTCTGAATGACACATATCTGAAGTGCTCAGATGAGTAGCAAATGAAGCATATTTTAGCACAGTACTGCAAAATGTCAGTGACACTTGATAAGCTCATCTGTCAAGCAAAAAGAAAAATCAGCAATAGCTGTTGAGAAAAAAATGCTCTTTTACATCTACAAAAAACAAAATGTCTCTGCTTTATATCATCAAAGCTAATTTTCCTTGGTAAGAAAGTGTTAAAAAGAATCTAAGACTTTAGCTCACAAAGAAATTATTAATTTTCTTTTTAATAAGCAGTTATGGCATTAGTCATCTCTTCTGATTCACAATGAAAGCTACAGGGTGCAGTGGGATGTATTTACCCAGAGAGGTGTTGAATTTTGTCAGACGTGTAGACTTTTTAAAGTATTACTGCTTTAAGTTTTTTGTGTGAAGGAAGAAAGGCAAAAAAGGCTCCAAAACTGGAAATGACTGAGCACAGCGAAACAAATGGTGTGTCAGAAAGAAAATTCTTCAGAAAATTCTGGCCTTTCTTATGTCAAAGGTCTCTTGTTTTTTTCTGCACACTTTTACCTCCTTAAAAACCTCCAGGAATGACAGCTCTGGCCCTCCTTTTCTTGGCAGGAGCCTCCCAGGGGATGCCTCTCAACTGTGGCTCATCAGGTTATTATCCTTGTTTTCCCATGCTTCACTGATAGCTGCTACAGATTGCTCAGCGTTCACTTTCCTGGCTGTGCAGGAGTTCAGTTTTGGCAAAGTGGATGAGATTGTCTTATTCAAATACCTCCCAGTCAGATATATAACTTCTGGGAACCAGTTTGAAAGACTCTATGAAGGCACACATTTCCACTTTCTTTCAGGAATGCCATAACCACCAGGTTCAGTACCTCCATCAGGATGTTTAAGGATAGGCAGGGTGCTGGTCCACTCACAGGAGGTCTAGGTCACATTGTGATGAGGACCTGTAGCAGATCTGTATTTATGTGCTCTCTTATTTCTTGCTGATGGGCTGAGAGCAGTTTCTAAACCTCAGATTTACCCCTAACATCACCGACTTGCGCACATATGTAATGCTTAAAGTGGTGGATACCACTATCATCCCTTTCACCTGAGATATACCTCTGAAGTTAAACTGGCCTTTTCCATGTATGTGCACATTCTAGGAGGGTTTGAAGGTGAACAAAACATTGCTTCTAACTGCATATAGTAAGGAAAACCAGCTAAATAAAAACTACTCATAACACCTAATTGTCTGGAGGAAAGGAATCCTGGTGGAAACTAAGTTCTGAAAGCACAGGCTGTGTTGCAATGACACAAACCTGAATCTAGAGACTGACTATCCTGCTTCTCCTCAGCTTCTTCACAAGTCAAAGGAGTCAGAATAGTTACCTGAACCACAGTGAGAAGGCCATTTGAACTCAAGCCTTTGTTCTCACCCTGTTTAGCTCCCCTCAAGCAGTCACTTGTCTCGGATTACCAATGAGGTGAAGTGATGTGTCCCATCTCTCTGCATGTTGGCATGTTTTAAAGGGTTTGCTTCTTTTTGATTGTTTGCTTTAAAGGAAAGTAGTATCTTCTGAATTTATATACTCTAAACAGGAAGAAGCTGGACTGGATTACAGCTAATAAGCAAATCCCTGACTGAGACAAGTTAGCAAATCATCTTTAAAACATTATATGTTAGTGTAATGTCTCAAGCATTAAAGATTGAGACCTTCAGTTTTGCTCTTATACTGTGACTCTTAAGTGAACCCACCTATTTTCTTTTTCTTTGTTTTTAGTTTTTTTCTTCTGTTTTTTTTTCCTTTTTCTTTTCCTTTTTCTCTTTTCCTACTCTCTTACCTGTGTTATTTTTTTTAAATTAAAGCTTGTTCGGCATCTCTGTTAGTGCGCAGTTTTAGTGTGCAGTTAAAAAATCTGTACATCAAATTTTTGTGTAGCTCAAAAGCTTGCAAAGAAGTTTAATGCTTATAAAAGTGAAAGAGCAACAGCACTGGCCTGACTCATACCCTGGAGGAGTAGGTGCTAGCATAAACCTCCCTACATATATGTGCTGGTTCATCTCTGTCCTTTTAACAAGCTACAGTCTGTATTAACTCAGTGCAGTAGTAGCAAGCTTTGGCAAGAGATTCTTTTGTTTGCTGGTTGAAATCATCTTCTTCAGCAACTACTGAGCTGAATTTTTATTGTCAGTGGTGTATACTATTGTATACGATTAGAGTGAGCCAAAATACAACAGGTTTTCTGTTAAAAAATGCTTTATGTGTTAGTAAATTTATAACTCACCAACCTTTGTAACAGAAGCTCCGTCTCAAAAAATCTGATCAAAAGGATCTTTTCTGCCCAAACACATCAGACATAGGGGAATACACCCATAGAAGAAGTGCTCTGTCATGCCTATGCTTTGCATGGTGCTGCAGGAGTGCACAGGTAGATGGTACTCAGCTGCCACCTCTTCCCATGCAGAGGGTGCTGAGTGGCAGGGGCAGGCCAGGAGGTCAGTCATGACGTTTGGCTTAGACCTATATTCTTCCTCTTGCTGGCAATGACCAACAAGGAATATTTATTGTGAATACCACTGTGCTGCTCTGGTCTGTGTCCAAGAAAAAAACAGGAGGAGGACCAGAAATCCTGTGCTTTGCTTTGAAAGTTCCTCCATGGTTGCATTTCCTCTCCAACAGGCCCCTTGAGGAGATGAGATGAGCATATGTTTATGTTTCCCAGTTATTTTCTGAAACAGTCTTCACTGAACTGTTCATTCTGGCTTCGTTAGTGAATTTTTATTTTGCTACTCAATGTGTTCAAAGTTCTTTTCCCTCCACCCCCTTCCTGTTTTCTTTTTTTTTTTTTTTATTCCTTTAATGGTATAAATGCAAAGTATTGTAATTATTCTACTGCAACAATTAAAAAAATTTGTCTTTCCGCTTGACTTCCTAGGTCCATGTAGAACTGGTCTCAAGTGACAACATCAATAGTTTTGAAGAAAACAGGTGTAACAAAGGATGCTTGTTTAGGGCCCTTTGGGGTTCAGGAAGAACAAGGGTCCAGATCACTAACAGGGGTGAGGTAGTTAAATAATTTTAACAACTTTGTCTGAACAGGATATGGTGTGTGGAACTGCAGTGTGCAGTACCACAGAGTGCGATGGGAGACAAAGTGGCAGAATCATGTCTAAAGTCATATTCTGAGATACTATTGAATTTTTAAACCATTCATGCACTTAAAAAAATCCAAAAAGCAAACAAACATGCAAAGGGCTGGAGTTGTTCTTAGCTGAACTGTGAGCAGACTACTGAAGCATTACCTTGATTTTCTCATACTGATAACATCTACAAGAGCAGGGTGTTGGAAATGAGAACAGATCATTTTTCAAAAAGAAAAAAAATATTCATCAATTTGCAAGTGATAGAACTTATTCTGGTACTTTCCCTTCAAATTAAAAACACTTGTCAGGCATATTTCCTGCATAGCGTGAGGTGAATTTGTAGCAAGATTTAGATGAACAGAAAAAAAAACAGGCAGGTTTAATTCAGCTCTATATTTGGGGTTTGGGGGAAAAACAAGCCAACAAAACAAGGCACCGAAACCAATGGAAAGATTTATGGCTGGTTTGTTTTCCAACTTTAGCAAAAATGGTTAAGGGAAATGAGAATGCAAACACTCCTGGTGAGATGACCAGGACTCAAACTGCAACTCGGTGTTGGTGCAGAGGTTCCCCAGCCATGGGATGAGTTCTGCTTGGATCGCAGACCGCAGCAAAATCTACATGGCTCAGCACAGATCCAGCAGCTATGGCTTCCTCTGACATTACCTCTCCTTTCCCCCCACCCCAAAAAACAGGTCTGTAGGCACCTGTCTAAAAAACATGGGTTAAGAAAGCTGCCTAGCTAACAGCCATCTTATCCTCTGGGAGAAACAAGGCAGAAGGAAGGGGGAGCATTTGCAGTGAAATTTAAGCTGTGAAATAAGTGAAATAAGATTTTCTATTAATCACAGTCAAATGGTTTTACCCCAAATGTTGCCCCATGGCTGAGTCCACTGTGCAGGCAGCACTACCCATAATATGTGACTTCCATGCAAGTTCCCAAAAAGCAGTTTGATCTGCTGAGGAGACCCAGGGTGACAACTGGCCAGGGTTTGGGAGGGCAAAATGCTTCTTTCATCAGAAAACACCAGTATGTTAAACTTGACACTTCCAGTGTTTGTGAGAGGCAGAGGAGAAACTAGTGAGGAGAAAAACCCACCAGTGTTTGGAGATTTCATGCAGCCTCCTTAAGTGTTTTCCAGGTTTTCTCTGTAAAAAAGTGAATGATCATTTGGGTTGCATAAGTGGGTCAAGCTATATTATTCAAGTCCAATTTTAACAATCTGGGCCCTTGCAGTCAATAGCTCCATGGCCACCCTGTAATCAGATACAGTTATTTTAAAATCTGGTGGGGCAGAGGCAGGCATCAATTCAGACTCTGTACCTTGCCCACTCCCTGCCAAGCATCCCAAGGCAGGTAAGGCTGTGCTAATTAAAAGAAAATACAGCAAGTCCCCAAACCAGGATGCTACAAAAAAGACATTAAAGAATCCACTGCATAACCATAAGTGAGCAATTTAAAAGACAAATTCAGAGTCCTGGGGTAGAGAGAGCCAAATGTTCCTTTTCCTGTCATCAAATGTTATTTACTCTAATGTGCAAACAATGAACAGAAGCTTTCTTTTCCCTCACGAGCTGTGTAAATTATTGTTTAAGTGTTTCCAGTGCTGCTGATCAAGTCCATGAACAGAGTTAAAATACAGCCCACCACACTGCGGCTTTTATTCCTCCTAATACCTGAAGCCCTTCTTTAGTGAAATCCATAAACTAGACTTCTTCTCATGATTTGTCAGAGAGGCTTTTGTCTTCTCATCACGCACTATCAATCTGATCCTTTAAAGATTGCATGCACTAGTCAATTCAACACCCTGAAAGTGTATTCAGAAGAGCTTAGAAATAGCAGTAAATACAATGTTTCACTCTAGCTGTTAATTATATCCAGGACAGGCTGGGAAATTCTTCACAATAATTGTCAATATTAAGTACTTGAAAAATAGTTGCTTGGGATACTCTCCTGCAATTATCACCAGTGTATGTGAATGAGAATCATGTATTCCAACAGTCACCTTATTACTTGACAAATCAAGACATTAAAAATCAGCTCACTGAGATGCAATTTTGCTTGTCTCGCTCATACTTGACATATTATGGTGAACAGCCTGGAAATAATAATAATAATAATGAAGAATATGATCTGCTGTGTTACCACTCTGAAGGTCACTTGAAGGCAGTTATTTCATGCAACACTGCCAATAGAATGTGTTTGTATTCTGTTGCAGACTCAACAATATCAAAGCTATCATATTTTGGATGGAGTTTTAATGGCAGCAAAGATGTTTTTATTTTAAAGCAGGAGCACCTTAAAAATGTGACAAAACTTAGTGACCTCTGATTTTCTTCTTGAATGTTCTGCACTTCTTAAGGTTACATGTTGATTTCCTTTAAGCCAACAGCAAAACCCTCTGGCTTTCCCAGAAGAATTTTTTTAGGATACTCCCTGGGCATTTCTACTTCATACCACTACTTCTCTGAAATACGAATTATTTTGTTACATATCTAGTCTGACATCTGATTCTGTGAATTAACTTGTGAATAAACTAGTGCTTGTCTGAGGATGGAGTTGTTGGGAAGATCACAAAATAGTGTGAAACTAGGATGATGATTTTTATTATTTTTTTTTAATGCTGCAGTTCAGGACAATTTATTTGTTCAGAGCATTCAGAAACTGGTCTCATGATTGTCCTGATTACAAGATTACAGCACACCATTTAGTCATCTACCAGCTCCTACAACTTGGCTCCGAGCTTGCTGTAAGTTTTCTGTAAATTCCTTCAACTTAGGCAGTATTCAAAACTCACTGCTGCAGTACTAAACAGCCACAGCAGCTTTCTTGGCCTGGCTGCAGTCACATTGCTTCAGACACAAAGGGCAAGGGGTGGGTAGGTAGAAAGTCGGTGATGGCTGGGGTGGGAGTATAGGAAAAGTTGAGGTTGACCAGGGTGGCTGAGAGAGCTGCTCAAGTCCTCTGAATGTTCCCAACAAGAAAAGCCGCATGCTAAAGAAAACAAAATAATCTGTTGTAGTTGGGTTGAGGGCCTCCTGTGGAAAAACCCGAAAGGGGATTTAGTCTGCCTGCCAAGGTTACAGAACTTTGACACTACTGCCAGTGGCTTAGGCTGTTGTCCAGCATGTCCAGGTTACAGTGGAAAGGGGAAAATGAACTTATCTGTTATAATTACTTGAAGAGTCAGTGAAGAGAAGGGGGTACCTCTGGAGACTTGCAATGGAGGTTGGTTCTGCCCTAATTCTGAGCTAGAGTGAACTGATCTGCCTGGCTGGGTGTTCACCTTTCCCACAGAGACTAGAGGGATCTGATACCAGATGTTGTGTGCATCCATATTCTGGAGACAACCTCTGATGTCTCAACCTGCCTGTGCGTGGTTGCCTTGTGATCAGCACACTGAGTGGGGCCTGAAAGACTCTTCCTATTAGGAAATAACCCCAACAGTGAACGATAGGTTTTCTTGAAATATGGTCTAAATCTCAGGCTAATGCTTCTTCCCAGCTCTAACGAACTAAATCCTGCTTTGAAAGGTCACAGAGAGAAATGTAAACCCAGTCTGATGCTTTTGTTTTATATTGCTTGGGTGCATACCACCTGTCAGGCATGAAAGTGTGGACCAAGCTATTATTTCAGAGGAAGGGTGATGCAGTTTCAGAGCTAGAAACTGGTATTTGCTGCTATGGCAATAATGAAGAAATAACCAGTTGTGGATAAAATATATGAACAGAGACAAAGAAGATAGGAAGCACTAATCCTTTGGGCACATCCTAATGTACATTATCTTAACCTTACCATTTGGACTGGGTATAGTGCCAAGTAAACCCTTTCTCTTTATCTCCTAGAGTTGCGTACTTTCCACTTTTGCCATCCAGGAAGATCCATTGCACCAAGACTAATTGGCTAAAGAAGAGTTCCCCTCTATCTCCATCTCCCCATGAAATATAAAGCTTTTTGTTAATGATGTGCAGGCTTGAACAGAGGCAAGTACTCAGAGACTTTGCCTAAAGCTTTGACTCTGAGCAGATTAGTTGTTTCCTTTTAGCAAAGTCTCTGTGAGGCCAAGGATGGGTGCCAGTTCTCTGTGTGAGGACAGATCTCATACCTCTACTCACCTGTGTGTTGGTGACCCAGGAGCTGTGCCAGCCACGGTTAGAAAAAGTTCAAAGGCTTTACAAGCCATGTTATCACTTGGCTTTGGCTTCCAGCCAGCACACTCCCATGGCACGGCAAGGCAAAGCCTGTTACCTCAGTCCAAAGCAAAGAGAGAGCAGACAGTCAGGGGTGGCGGAAATGTTCATCTCTGGAGATAGCAAACAAGGGAGACAAGTGAGAAGATACGGGGTGGGAGATGTTTGGGCCCATTCTCTTTCCTGATGCACAAAGCAGGAGAGCTGGTGCAGTCTGAAAACATTTTGCTTTTGCAGTTTCAGGTTTCCAGCCTGAGGGGAAGGCAGGGCTGCTGGAGGAGGGGGAAGTGGCAGCACACTTAGGCTTACTAATATTGGCCAGAGAGGCTCTTGCAACAGGCTGAGACTCAATGGATGCAGTCTCGTTCTAGAGGTGCTGCAAATTCCTGTGTGACCTCTAGTGGTACCCGAGGGACAAGAGCTGTCTTTGGCCTTGCAGTAGGCTTCCTCTCTCTTTGTATGGGACCAAAAACTCAATTGTCCCTTCTGGCCAAGGGCACAACTCTAAAACAGGATCATTTGACTACTTGAACTTGAATTACAACCCTTCACGGTATAGGAGAAGGCACAAGCCAGATCTCTGAGGCTGAAACAGTTTTGCTTGTGTAAAACCAACTTGGTGGCTATTCCATCTGTATGTGTCATGTTTCATATTTAGTAACAAAACAGTCTGTAGAGGTGAAAGGAAGAGGAATCCTGTGGGCTCCAAGTAGTGAAAACATGAAATTCCTCTAAAAAAAATAGAAAAAAAATTGTGAAATTATTTTTCAGTATCTGTTGAGTGTCCTTGTCCAGGAAAGGACTAAACAATAAGAGAAAGGAAATCACTGTTTGATGAATTGGAAACTAAACCATACTGGAGATGTGGAATATTTTTAGTTCATGGATCTGCTACAGTGAAAACAGGTAGAGTAGGTGGTTGGTCTCTCTGTAGTGTAGCAGGTATCTTGGGTAAGGGAAGAGCTGGCTCTGATGAGGTGGAGAACCTCTCTGGGATAGCATTTTCTGTTAGTGCTCCTGTAATTTCTTGCAGTGTCAAGGGAAGAGGATGCATACTCTGCCCGTGTCATGTGAGAGCAATACTGCAGATTCCTGGATTTTGCAGATGTGAGATTTGAAAATCCTTCTACATCTGAGCCAGGAGAAGTGCGAGTCTCACCTGTCCCTACATGGTTCAGTCATTGCCCAAGAGCTGGAGCTCAAGGAACTGATGTTTCTAGAAGCTCTTGATGAAGTTTGGATGTGCCCGTCCATTCCCAGGCTCTCATCCACTATTAAACCCAAATTTGCAAGATTACAGGGCAGATGGTCCCTCCTGTCAACACTGAAGAAATGTTTTTTCATGGGACCGGTACAACCTGGGCATGCTCATCACTGCAGCCCTTGTTTGGGCTTGGCAAGGCACTCAATCCATGCTTTGTTTCCTAGGAATTGCCTTGCAGTGCTTCATCACTGCCACACAGAAATTCTGGGAGGGTTCAGAGAGTGCATACCTTGCAGCCACCATAGTCCTGTACCTCAGAACCATCTGGGTGTTGAAGCAACCTGCCTTGCAGGACCCATGTAGAGTTACTGGTGTGAGGAAATGGGCTGCAGCTCAGAATAGCAAGGGTCGCTACCTGCACCTCCACCTCCTCACGCAGAGTCCAGTGAGTGTGACTCTATCCCATTGTTACAACTTTCTCCAGACAGTACAGTCTGAACAGGCTTTGCAGACAGCTGTTACAGTTTGCACTTCTAAAATACCTGTGAAAGAAAGGATAGATGTGTGTTCCTGTGGCGACAGCACCTGGTGCCTACAGGAACTTTCTACAGAGCTGGCGGCGGTTCAGATATTGCTCTCTCAGGACCCAGCTCCTTTCCAGCACCCTAAAATGAAGCTCATGGACCATAAGTCCTTTACTTGAGACATTTATCTGTAATCCCATTATAATGATGAAACAGTCTTAGGAAGAGGAGACAATTTCAAACTACAAAAATAGGTTTCTCCATAGGCTTAATTTCAGCTTGGTCTCTTTTGTAACAGAGGTTTTGCTTGATAATTTATCTTATTGAGAGAATTATCTTCTTTAGAGGTCTTAAGTTAGTTCCTCATCTCTGAGAGTTGCAGAATAAACTGCTCCACTTAATAGCTTTTAAGATTTACAAACAGAATTTCCTATTGAATTCCATTTGACAGAAGAGTTCTGGCACATGGGGTGAATTTGCCTTTCTTTAAACTATTTCTGAAGCAAGACAGTAGTTGAGAAACTGTAGAAAAATAAGATTTCTGTCTAATCTACATGGGGAAATGATGAACAGATTGCACGATTCTGAGATAGTTCCCCAGGTACACATTGCCTTCTGAAATAGAAGGCAATTTATGCTGGAACAAATACTCCACTCTCATTCTAAAATGTAGTAGAAGAGGTCAAATATTCAGGGCTAGATACTCTTTTTTGTTCTTATATTCCTTGTGTCCTCTAACGATTTGGGTAGAGTGAATTTCTTCCTGTTACATTTATAAGAAATTATCTAGTATAAATAGCAGTTAATTGTTCAGGGCTTTGTAAGTCAAAGAAAGGTTAAGCCCTCTTTCACAAAAACTTCAGCGAGATATACAAGGAATGAATGTGCATCCCCTGTGACTGCCTGCAGTTGTCTGCTTGCTTCCTAAATGCAGTCACATGGTTGCCTGCAAGGTCCGCCCAGAATGTTTAGAAATATTTTGGTCAGGGGAATGGAAAGACAGATGATTTTTCAGTGACTCCCACAGGAAACAGTGGGGTGGGCTTTGTATAGTTACAGGCTTTCTGCTTGTAAAAAATTGGCCTAACGTACACAAAACATTCTTATCTGCTGAAGAGTTGGAAACAGGATTGTATGTTACGATGTTGGAAAGACCACTGAATTTTGGCTTTGTTCTTCACTGGATGTTTGAAGTGCTTTCAGTAGCACTGGTTTCTCCAAATTAGAAGACACTTCTGCACTGTTTCAACATCTGTTTTTAAGCTGGAGGATGCAGGGTGGGGGCTGTTCCCTCAGTTTCTGGTGCGTTCCTGTGGAAGAACAGGCTTTCTGTGAAGTAGCCTGGCTTTATCCTGGTACCAGGAGCAGGACCGGATCAGCAGGCAGAGGATGCAAACAAATATGTCTGTATCTGGTCCACTGAATCTTATTCCAGTGCCTAAAACACGGGGGCTATTGGCATAATGGTGGTGTTTTGCTCTTCTTCTGCTGTCTCATGCTCTTCTTCATGACATCTGCCCCTGTGAGTAATGTTTATTGTAAAATATAGCTGTAATAAAAGGCAGAGTAAAGTCTGTAGGTAGAGATACTATCTCTTCTTGGACAAGCAATGTAGTTTGAAAAAGTAGACAAGCTTTCAGATAGGCAAGCTGTTTTGCAGGGTTGAAATAGAACTAACAAGTTTCAAACCTAAATAGGGATTGTGAACCAATGTCCTGAGTGTAATCAGATATTTGTCAGAGAATTGGAGAGGAAATTGTTGGGACCTGTGAAGCAGACATAATTTCAGTAGGAAAAAGAGAGACAGTGTGTCTCCTCATTTATGCCTATGGGACAGGGAGACTCTAGCAAGGAGAGGAAAATTATGAAATGTTGTAAAAGCAATATCTCCACCAAATCCATGGTATTCAAAATCCAGCGAAGTTATGAATCTCTGTTCACAGGCTTAGTAGTAAGTGGGATTTGAGGTCAGTATGAGTGATGTGAATGAAGAACAGAAATCTAGAAACAATAGTGAGCATCAGCAGAAGCCTGTGCAGAGAAGGAAAGCAAATTTAAATGAGTTTTGAATGAATTTTGTCTGGAAGCTCCTTATGGTAGGGACACTTGCTGAAATACATTCCCTCTGTTAAAAAGGGTTTTGTGGGAAGCAACTTTTTGCATTTCAAAGGACAGCTGGTGATTCAAAAATTTTTCTTTTTAGGAATGGAATATGAAAAGATGAAAAAAAGAATAAACTACTTAGAGACAATGTCGAAAAGAGAAAAGTAATGCTTCTGGTCAGATAATTTTTTTGGGGAAAAAAATGAAAATACTATGTTTTTCTGGATTTTAAAACATCTGAAAAGCTCTTAACACAAAATACAAAAGTTGCTTCAAAATGGAAAATCAAATTTTATCTCAAAGAGACTGAATGGGAATGCTTTTGACTGGTGGCTTCTGATCAGTTTTTAGAAAATAGTCCCCATGTAAAAGAACAAAGTTTTCTGAAAAATAATATTGCCTTCATGGAACCAGCATTTTTCAACTGAGAGACATTTCACTGTAGAACCAGATTAACTCATGAAATTTAAATCTCAGCATCCTGATTGACAGTAGCTGGTAGGAGATCAAGCACAAGGGTCCTGGGCACACTCCTTTTGACTGCCACTGTCAGCTGTCTCCGGTCTCAAAGCACTGTGCAGTTATAAATACATACAGAAATGCCTGAAGCCCACCCCAAGCACCTATCTACCACTCGTTCTGCTGGTGTGCCAGGCAACCTGAGTTGCCAGTGCTCAGAAGTGCAGACAACTGTGACCAAAGCACCACAGACAAATTAAATTATTTCTACAGTTTGTGAAGGAAAAAGCCACATTCAGAACACAGGTAGATTGTACCCCAGCCACAGCCCTGTACTGCTCCCAGTGCTCGCTGTGGCTCAGAAGAACACACAGACTTGAGACAAATAGCGCTTGTGCCCAAGCAGGCAGGGGCAAAACTGCAGCAGAGGCTCCAGATGAGAGAGCTCGGGAGACCACAATAACTACTCAGAGACCTTTACTCCAGCTGTCACAGTGAAACACAGCACTCTGTTTGCCACTGTCATTTTTTATAAGGGGCTGTTTTATATTTAGCTTTTTTAAATGTATCCATTAATTAATGGCCAATAAAAACAAGCCACAACTACCGCTGGGCTAAGCAATTCCGCAGCTAAGTGGTTTTCAAGCTTCTCTCCGTGTATTTCTGCTGATTACTGTAAGCGAATCATCTGTTCTGGCTTAATCATTCAACCAACATAGCCTTCCAATCATTCCCTAATTTCTGGGAATTTGTTGATTATTTTTAAGGATTACAATAATGTGTTTTCCTATAGGCTGCTTCCGCCGTGGACTTTTAGATACACAATAGTTGCTCCTAATGAAGTATAATCAGTCACTCAAGTCATGCAGTATTTGTCCCATCCCATCTTTAGCAAGATGACACTCAGCTGTAAAATACATAGATATATATTTGACAGAAATAATATTTATCTGAAAAAAACAATATTTGAAAACATAATCTTTGAAATTCTTGACATTTGCAAGCAGGAGCTGATTCTGAAATTGCTATGCCGCAGTTATATCTTTATGGTGCACGGTGAACTGCTTTTGGTTCCTTTCTTTTTCACCCTTCTCTCAGCATTCCGGCTGCCATTTGAGGCCACAATCATCTGCCCCTTATTTTGTGTCTTGAACATTTCATTTTGTATTTCAGTTTGAGATACAAGAGAAAAGGGAGTGGAGCATCAATAAACCAGTTTTCACCACATCATAGAAGAGTTCTTGAAGGACATGAATAAGGACAGCTTCTGTTCCCTGAGCCATGGACAGCTGGAATTCAGGAGGGAGCATTTGAGAGAACACCTTCATACTTTTCTGCTTTCAGTGCGGACCTGTGGATTGCACTAGCAGAAAAGTGGTACTGAGGTACAGGGAGCTTTGGTCAGGGCATGTATGGGTGCTCCTATGGTTCAAACCTGCTTTACATCTTATAAATACCAGATGATTCTCTGAATGAAAACATCACTGAACCCTCTGCTATTGGTTTAGCACATTTCTTACCAACACTACGACTGAGTAAAACCTTCTGGAATATCACAGCTGGCTGGTCCCTTTTTCCCCTGACAAATCAGGACAAACAAGTGCCAAAACGAAATGCTTAAACTACACCTTGAAATTCTGGAAAATCCCCCTGATAAGGCTGCCGTGTTTCAGTGAATGTGGGGTATTGTCTATTCTTACTTTCTCTGTAATGCACCTTGTGGGGAACACAGGAAGAGATGTAAAATAAAATTGCAGCAGATGCAGCTTTTCCCTGGTGACAACAGGAGCAGTACTGGACCTACACTGAGGGTGACCAGCACTGGGAGAATCTCTCTGAGCTACCAGTGATCCACTGTTTAGCCTTAGTGTTGCCTGGTATCTGCTGCTACTTATTTAGGACTGGGGAGGTGCTTAAGTAAACAGAACAACAGCAATTTTGAACTCAGGTTTTAGTGGGCATGAGTATTATGAGAGTCCTTCTGCATTCAGGAGTCAGCAGTTATTGTTTGGAAAAATCCTAGAAACCCTTTGTCACTGCCTGTCCCAAGGCAGAGGTCTTCCATACACTCTTGTCAGTCCCAGACTGCCTTTGTGGTCAGTCAGACATGCTGCAGCCTGGTTGGCATTCTTACTCATTCATACTCATTGCATTGGTATTTTACACAGCTGATAAAAAATATTTATACTGCAAAGACTTTTGGAGAAGGCCATATCCAGTCTCCTTGCTGATCATGGTAAATCTTTCATAATTCACTGTCTGCCAGCAACTTATATAGTTATGTTTTCATCACCAAGCTTCTTGATATTGGAGTAAGTGGATTTAACCTTTTCATCTCTTTTTACGGGATCATTATGGTGAAATAAGTGACAGGATAACATTCTGATTAAAAAAAGAAACACATAAATGACTCTGAAACTGATTAGTAGAATTTTGCAAAATATCTCAATAAAGATTTCAAATTACTCTTATAAAATACAAAAAAATAACATCATGGTATCAAAGAAATAAGTTTGAAATCATCATGACACTCAATGCAGCATCTGCTTTCCCACTGCACAGTTCTCAAAGTGAGTGTCAACTTTAGTCTCATGTTATCCCTCTAATGTATCACCAAATTCTGTATGGTCCCAAACTCTCTTAACACCAGAGGCTCAGACCTGCAGAGACTGGAGTGATAAGACACAGCTGAGCTGACATGCTTCAGAGAGCAGGGCAGGAAAAAGTGCAAGTTCTCTTTCAAGCAGGCCTGCTTGTCCTCCTGTGCTGAGGGGGAAAAGCAAGAGGCAGTATTCAGTCACTCACTTGGACTGACTTCAAGTATTTCTACTGAGAAATAAACCCACAGCATTGTTGAGAGGTGCAAAACTACCCTGTTACCTCAACAGCTGGGCCAGGCCAACTACCCTGGAAATCTTCCAGTACAGTGTAGTTAATGATCTATCTAGCTAAACAAAATTTCACTGCTAATCTTCTTGACCCAAGATATCTTGCTTTTCTTAATACCACTTTAAAATACACCTTTCTACCCAGACCTAGAAGTGTGCTGAGCAGCTAATGGAAACAGATAGGAGTGAAGCTTCCTAAGCTGTGGCTGCCAAAGGACAGAATAAGTCAAGTTTACTTCTTGCAGGAAAATTGTCAGTACAATTTAGGAGAAAGTCTTTGTCTCCAAATCTTTGAGATACATCTCTATTACTATCATATTGTCTTTGGCTGTTACAGAGTGGAATGGGTTGGGTTTATTTCTCAGCAAATTTGACCACAAGCTACTTGCACTGTAAGGACCAAATACGTAGATGAACCCTCCTAGTTTCTGGGTGTGGTTCAAGTGAAGTCCCTAAGGATCTGAGTCTTTGAAACTGAAGTCTAAGGTTGTTTTAGCATTCTGCAGGAACTTTGGAGGCTTCTGGCATAAGGAGGCTGGAGCAGATGCCCTAGTGTTTGCTTCATGTCCAAGTGGTGTACCACAGCTGCTGGCAGTAGCATCAAGTGGCTGCAGCTTCCTTCCAAGCCCTCCATTTCTCAGTAATGTCTAGAAATGGAAAGAATGAATGATCAAGTAATTTTTAGAAAACAGACATTTGTAATAAAACCTGTTCAGCACTTGATGGCAAAAGAAGAGGGGGAGAAGGTACTGCAAGGGAGGCTGAGAAGCTCTGGTTTTGCCATGTTTGCCCAATTGCTTCCTGGGTTTGGTGTAGCAGTTATTTTTCAGGGGTAAACCCCGATGTGAGAGGAGCCACAGTGCCAGACTGGAAGCCAGATTTTGTCCAGGAACGAAAGAAAATGAGAAATTAGGGCCTCACTTGCCTTCAGCCTGCTGCCATCCAGTTGTCTTTCACAACATCTTCACCCTGCTCTGCACCAGGGAAACTGTCTAGTCCCAGTTGTGTAACCCTGGTCATGCAGCTCCCACATGTACAGGTCACGAATGCCCCTGGGGCTGTCCCAGCCCCACATTGCTCAAACAGGGGTGGCTCTACGTGCAGATGCTTCAGTCAGCCTGAGAAAGGCACTGGATATCTAAACGTAATAAAACACCTGGATGCTTTTTCCTTTACTTGATTTCTTTTCCACTTCACAGCAGGGTTTTAGGCCACAGAAAGGGAGTGACACATCCATTCCTCCCTCCCACCCAGACCCTCCCTCAGCACTTGGCTGGGATGGAAAAATCTAGTTTGACAGAAGGTTCCATCATTTTGTTTGCTTGTTTGTACATGATATTCATGAAGGTGATTTTCGCATCCATACCTGATGCAAGAATTTTCCCTTCCGATGGCTCCAGGAGATCATACATAAGGTCAAAAAGACTTTAAAAAAATTTTAAAAAAAGAAAAAAAGAAAAAGACACAGACACACAGAGGCAAAATAAGCACCAGTTTTAAAGTCTTACAAAGATACACACAGACAGACTTGATCCCCAGAATCAAGCTCAAAAGATAGACAAAGATGGATTTCCCAAATTGTTACAGAGTACTAAAGGATCAGATTATTAGTTGTCAACATGCTTTATGCAAGTGATAGAGGATCGTACCAGTTCTCTGTAGGTCATCACTTTTCCTAACTTAGTGAGAATCCAAGTAGCTAATAAGAAACATCCACACACATTGTGCTGCTGTATGGAGTTATTTTGAAGGAAAGCATCCTTACAGTTCCCAATAGCATGGAGGGCAGAGTGGGATTAAGACCTAATATTGACAGCACTGCATCTGTACCATGAGGAGGAATGTGATACAAGGCTAAGGAGGCAGGGCTGCAAGGTTCCCCACATGTACCCCATATAGCTTTAGGGATCTGAGCTGTATGAAGTTGGCATTTCAGGGCACTAGAGAGGCTTCCCAGGTGAAACTGCTGTATGGGGTTCATATTTGACCTGAGGTGTCCTAGTGTTAGAAAAAATCAAATTAGCTGATGGCAGTTTGGGTCCAGATACATCAGGCAGGTGCCCAGTTTGGGCAGACACATGCATACTCTCACTGATGCACATGGCAGCTACGAGCATTAGCCCACAGAGCAATTTCTGTGAGGTCTGACTTGGCAACATAAGAGGGTCTTGCAGGATGATGCAAGTTTAGTGGTGATTCAGGGTGTCTGAACTTAAAGGCTTAAAAGGCTGTGCTGTCATGAGAGTGGTCAGGGGCAGGGGGTACCATCTAACCCAAAAGCACTTTCTGTCCTTATGTGTCTGTCAACATCAGTAGGAAGGCAGTCGTGCAACTCTCAATTACTTTCAGCCACAACTGCAAGGAGTCTGGGATGGGAAGGTGATGGGGAGAGAAAGGAGGGAGCCCAGCCTGCATTACCAGTGCTCTGGTGCAGCCCAAGTCCAGCATTACAGTATGCTACATCCTTGCACAGCCACAGCAGGAGCTCATCCCCAGTGCACTGCCTGCAGTATGTGCTGGAACATGGTCATTCCTACTGCTCTTCTGTGAGTTGTATTTTGCTCTTCCTTTTAGCATTTGCTGTTGGCGCATTCATATTTGATCCAGAACAACCCCACAAGCAGATCACAAAACTTTTTTTTCCAGCCCTGAAGCCAATTCCCCTTTGCTAAATGAACTGCTATAACCTCCGTGTTACCCTGGAGAGAATTCCTCTGTATTTTGCCTTGCAAACAGTTCACATGGGTTGACACAAAGTTCTAGTCTGTGAGTACAGTATGTAGCAATTAGTACAGTATGTGGCTCATTGCAAAGCACTATTGCATGTACATGTCTGGGATCAATTATTTTCATTGAAACAAGAGAAGCTGCATGATGAGTAAACCCCTAAGTATGACATTTTATTCCCACACTTGGTTGATATATGCAACAAAATATGCTGCAAAAGCACGCTTTGAAAGCACCCTTTAATGCCAAGCATACTAATATATTGCTTTGTCTCAGGAAAAGGAATTATGGCAGATAATAATGCTTTTCCCTCAGCTCACAATGCCTAAACTTTTAGAGGTAAAAAAAGGTGTCTCTACAGAATAAACTCCAGTCTCAAAGAGTGACTTTGTTGCTGTCATTTTTGTTTCTTCATATTCCAGTCAAAGTTAGAGGCTCCAGCCAGAGTATGATCTCTATCACGGCAAGCAGGATGAGCACACAGACTAGAAAATAAACCATATCCTCTCAAAACTGCTACCCTAAAGTGCTGATGACATGGATCTCTTGTACTGGTGCCAGCCCCAGGGGGAAATTCACCCTTTGAAACAGCCCACTGCCAAGTAGAGGATTTTGTTTACAGCACCACAAACCCGCCTTCATCTCATCTCACCCATCAAGGGATGTGTTCCTGTGCTCATGCCCTCCCAGCACTATCCTACTGGCTAGAGACACCAGTCAGGGAGCCCCCTCCTGTCCCCCTGGCCACTGAGGATTTTCTGAGGACCCTGTCTTCCCTCAGCTGGGTGTGCAAGGCACAAGCTCCAAGTGCCATCAACAGTCTCAGTGGTTCCTCTCTTTCTAGTTTGTCAGGCTGATTGATCCAGGGTGTATTTTTGAAGCATTAAAGCCATAAGAGGCTTAAAGCGATAAAGTATTAGGATAGGGTTTAAGTAGGTTTAAGCCTTTGAATAGGATCAAGCTGTGTGCAAGGTACCAGCAGCCTGTGCAGGCACATGATCTTATCTCCACTGCCCTCATTATTATAACCCTCTTCATGCTGACAGCATTATAATAAGTCAAATATGAATAAACAGAAAGAAATATTACTGCACCAGGAAAGAAGTCTTCTGCTTTGTTGTATCCATGGCACCTATCCCAAGAACTCCACTGTATCCCAAGAACTCACTGAGACATGTATGTACACCAACATACAGTTCCTATGGCCGACTCCAAACTCCTCACAAGAAATGTCATTCTTTTCCAAATAGTTCAAAAAGCTGGGAACTATCCTGTTTTTTACAGTGGGGACTCAGATACTATGGACAAGCACATGAAAAAATATGACTAATCCACTAATCTGCTCCCATGAACAAAGTTAAGATGTAAAATCCCACTTAGCAGCTGTCTCTCTGTCTCTGTCGAGTCCTAGACCAGGCCATATTTTGACAGTGTTAAGCAACAAGTCAAACAAACTCAAGCTGGGATCTCAAAACTCCTCTCCTACCACATCTTGGTGAGAAGAAGGTGGTGAGAAAGTGGCAAGGGACCTTGGACTGATTTCACAGACCAAAGAATGGGCACACATTTTCTAGAGGGTCAGAGCACTGGAGGAGGTTGCCCCAAACACACGGCTCAGGCACAGCTCAAGGGAAGAGTACACTTGGATTTCACTCCTCATCTCCATGAGTGCTCAAGTACGACATAAAATGTCCCTCAGGGAGACATTTTATCTGTGGTCTTACTGGTCCTGACCAGGTCTCCTCCTGAGAAACACTTCTTTTTCTGTCTCTCCCTATCTGAATTAATAAACCATATATGAGAGGTCTTGCTCTTTCCTTTTCTTGTTGTGTTGCACAGGGCCATGAGATACTCAGCTGGCTCCAGAGTTGTGATCCTGTACATCTTTCAGCTTGTTTACAAATACAAATGCAGTAAGACGTTTGTGGCCAGGGCTGCTGTGTTTCGAATGAGAGACCCAAGTAAACACAAATCCTAGGGCAGTGGAGAATCTAATGCTTACAGTGGCAAGGAGAGACCAAGAAGTGCCATAATCAGCTGGAGGAGAGCAGAAAAGGAGTTCCTCTTAATTTTATGCCTAGGAAGAGTACAGAAAAGCCACAACAACACAAAACAGTGTTGTCATAGAATTATTTAGGTTGGAAAAGATCTTCAAGATCATTGAATCCAACCAGTAATTCAGCACTGTCAAGTTCACCACTAAGCCATGTCCCCAAGTGCCACATCTGCACATCTTTTAATTATGTCCAGGAATGGTGACCCCACCACTTTTCTTGGCAGCCTGTGACAATGATTCACTCTTTGGGTGAAAAAAGTTTTGCTAATATCCAGTTTAAAATTCCCCTGGAGCAACCTGAGATAATTTTCTAGTCAGGGACCATTTCTGTGTACCTGGAATCCATCACAGCTGATAAGGTGCGATAAGACACTCTCATTGACAGAGTGGTGGGGGTCTCAGTACTTCTAGGAATTTGGCTTTGACTGCCTTTTGGGGATCCCAGAGATGTAGCCTAAGAAATTAACAAACAAATCCCCTCCATGGTGTTGGCTGTCTAGTGCTATAGTCTTGTCCCGTGATTGGGTTGTTCATCAAAGGGATGCGAGACGCAGGCCATATCTTCATTCTGATTTACATTTGCTTTCAAATCAAATTCCCCTCTCTTTTTAATTCACCTCAGCCATCTCTCTTACAAAAGCTCTCAGAACCATACCTCTCCCACTTAAAAATTTATCAATAAAGAATAGTTATTCAATATTTAAACATTAACTGAGAAACGAGGACAGAAAATCCATAGGAATAGTAAACTGACAGCTGGGGACCAGACTCTGCTTCAGTGATTACTGAAATATTATATATTCAGCAAATTACTCCAGGAATAGACACCGGGATCAGCAATAGGAATTAGTCCCCAGCTGGTGGTTGCCACATTGCTCAAGGAAACAACCAAGATAGGTTCAGGTTTTTCTAGGCAGACACAGGTGGTAAACTTGGAAAAGCCCAAGGCATTCCAAGTACGAACAGAAAAGGAAACACCAGCTATTAGAAATGCACTAATTTCTTAATTTCTCCAAATGGTACCAAACACAGCACTGCTGGAACACTCTCCTGAACTAATTGAGTTGAATTGTTTGATTTGACCTTCATTTGCTTTACTGGGTCAGACTCAGTGGCCTGCATTGGCTTTTTCAGGGAATACCAGCTCACAAAAACCTACTTGTTCTACTGTAGCCACATCACAGGTGTATTTACAAGGAGCTAATAAGTGCATTTCTGGTCGCTGGCATATGGACTGCTGTGTGATGAGCTCTGTGAATGAGAGCTTCAGAGATGTCAGGCAACACCATCACACTGCAGCTGGAATTCCCACATGTGCAGAGCTTGTTCCAAAACCTTTTAAAATTAATGGAAAAGATTGCACCCTTATTTACTTGGCACAGAAGGGAGGTTTGAGGCAGAGCAGTGAAGTGATTGTATATCAAGGTGAGCTGAGGTGAAAATTACAGGAAAGTAGCTAGTTACTTCTATCCTGTCGATATGAGGGGTGATTATACATTACATTTAGTTCACTAGTTGCATCGAGACTTACTTCATTTAAGGTAATTAGTTTCTTATTATAAAGCAGAATTCAGATATTACAGAGAAAATTCCCTTCACCAAGCTTGCAGAGAGGGAATGAACTCCTAAATCTTTCAGTGTACCTCCAGCCTGACCTCAGAAGTGGACTTCTTGTGCCAGCTACAGTTGCTGGGGAAAGTCCCCTGGTGTTCACTGTGACAAATTTTCAATGGGTTAATAGCACAGAAACAGGGCTCTGGTGAAATGAATGGAAGATCTGAAGCACAGTGCTGCGTATCCAGCTCTCCCAGTGCAGGGTCAGCACAGCAGGGCAATCACAGTGACCATGCCACAGACAAACACATGGGTGTTCTCCAGGAAGTGG
Source organism: Scytalopus superciliaris (assembly GCA_013400415.1). Classification (NCBI taxonomy): domain Eukaryota; kingdom Metazoa; phylum Chordata; class Aves; order Passeriformes; family Rhinocryptidae; genus Scytalopus; species Scytalopus superciliaris. The sequence continues at coordinate 409,752 of VXBX01007602.1, forward strand.
CTGTTCTGCATTCATGCTGCATGAAATGCAGGGGAAAAGGAGTTTATATAAGGGGAACGTGTGAGGATTTTTCCTACTTTTGGTCACCATGCTGATGACCTTATTCTCTTACATTTCATGGCTGGGCAGAAGCTCGCTATGCACTTGACTGCTCCACTGAAGTGCAGGGAGGTTTCATCTTTGATCTCAATGACATCACAAAGTGGGTAGCTGTGCTATGTGTTTGCAGTCATCATAGAGATAAGCAGGCAAATCCTTTTCCATTTGTATGGGTGAAGATATATAACAAAGAATCCTTTTAGCTAATGGCGTACACGCTGCTCATTTTTTCAGTAAACACTTCTGATTTTACACATCTGCAGGGCTATGAATAGCTACTGTACCATCTTCTGCTCTAGCAGATAAATAACTCCTGTCTCCTGTTAATACATAATCTTAGGAAGCTTATGCGTGTGTCTCCTATCTCCATAATGTGTGAATTTGGAGGTTTAATTCTTCACTTTTGTTGAAATCTATCATGAAGGAAGGTGATGGCTAATAAACTCATTGTTTTCTGGATATCAGAGAATCTACATAGGCAAGTAGTCCTGACAAAAAAGTTCCATACACGTCACTACTCAGAGAGGTCTGCTTAGCTTCTGCTCTCCCTGCAGATGTGTGAGATGGTCCAGGCTATTTCCTCTCTCTCTCTGGACAATCCTTTTGAATTTGAGAAGATAATTTAAAATTCATAGATCTCAAAGTGATCTTAAGTCCTAACTGTTTGTTGGGGTGGTTTTTGTCTTCTCCTCTGTGTAAGAGGTTTCTGTGTAACCTTACACTACTGATGGAAACACTGCTGAAAACCTAGCCATTTAGGTGTCCCACTCAGTGAGAGAAACGTGTGTACTCAGACGGGGCCAATTCCCAAATGCTTTAGCTTTCCCCTCTCAGTTGTGAAACTGGAGCCTCAATCTCTTCCAAAGGTTGGCAAACAGAACTTGTCCAAAGAGCACCACATCACATATTTACCTGCATCGCCTGGTGCACGTGATAATGAACAGGGCCCAAGGGTCAGCCTCCAAAGAGACCCTGTGACATGTCAGTGCCCATGGGGAAGCAACGCTAGGCTACTTGCTTACATTGGGTTTATAGAAATGGAAAGCTCATGGCTTTGGAGGCTCCCACTTTATTGCAATTTAGCCGGGCTCACTCTGAGCCATGCAAGAGACAGACAAACTACATTTCACTGAATTCATGCCTGGGAAACCACAAAACTGGTCTACTCTAGAAGCTCCAAAGGACAAATTATGTGCATTAGACCCTGTTACTAACTTGGAAATAAAGTGCAAGATGGAGCTGTGGGCTAGACTCATCAGCAGTGTGAGCACTGCTTCATTCTGTTGCTCAGGTTCTGTGCTTGCCTAACAGTGTACTTTCCAAATGGCAGCTCTGAACAACAGACAAGGGCATGGGCACCTTGGGGTCAAATAAACTGGCTGGGCTCCAGCAAGTTCAAGATATTGTCTCTTTGCATCACATGGAGGGAGGGACCAGTCATGAAAATATTGCTAATACCAGAAACCCAGAATACAGAAACTCTATCCATCTGCCTTCTGTGGTCTGAAGGCCAAGAAGAAATGGAGTTGTTTTCTTTGCTTCATCTCTGAATCACTGTGTTTGCTTCATGTTACTTTTCTGGTCTCTTAAATGATCAGAATAGGCACTCTTAAAACCATAAAAAGCAAGACCCCATTTTGCCATGCTGTTGTCATCTCTAGGATTTGTTGCTATCTATTCATTAAGGTACATCCTTTTAATAAAAACATCCAAGAAACCAGCCTTTGTTTGCTGATTATACATTCAGGTATTCCAGATTTATAGTGCTCATTTATCTTAATTGAAGCTTATGACGAGTACAAATTTTCTGCTAAAAGAAAAAGAGAAAAGAGCAAAATGGTATGGGGCAGCCTTCATGTAGAGATAAAGCCATGATTGTGTCATTTGTTTTGGAGGGTAGGTTTGCTATTAAGCTGAAGTCTAAAGTAAGGTACATTGATTTACAGGAAATGCTCACTTACACACATATTAGACATTTACAAATCCTACTTCAGAAACCCCTGACTACTGATAAGCCTTTGTGATTTCAGCCAAGTATGTAATCAATAACATTAGTGTCTGTTTATAAACATTTTTTTTCCCTGATTCAGATAGTCAAAGTTCAGGAAAATATTTGTTTTTCGTCTCTGCAAATGAATGGCTTGAAATTCAGTGACATTGTCCTCTTCAAAGGGAACTGGAGGACCCCAATCCTGTTTCCTAGAAGAGCCTCCGAGAAGCACGAGAGCCAATGTGATTTCCAGAGAAGTGGTACCCTTCTTTTTTTTATTTTTTTTTTTGCCTTTTAATGAAAAAAAAGTGTTTCCTCTTATTGTGCCCTTGCGTCTTGGAAGCTTTGAAAAATGTTTTCTTTTATCTCTTGGATTACTTGTGGGAGAGTTATATGTATGACTTGAAAGAATGCACTGAGAGATAAAATACCTTCCTATAATTAAGGCAAAAAATTTGGACCTGGCTAGTCCCCATCTAATTGCTGGCACTGGGACCTTTTTCCTGAAATGGCTTTGGCTCCATTTGAAGGTCCTGATTTAGAAAATCACTTAAGCACATGCTGCTTTAAAGCGGATGTGCTTAAGAGTTGCTGAAGTGCAACCCTACATTTTGCTTATCCTCCTATGTGTAAGACTGCAGAAAAAAATCTCTTTTTTTCTGTCTTGTGCACTGAGAGAAAAAACTTCATCAAGCAGGTGGTGTCCCCTATTATATTTCAACACAGAGAATATGCAATAATAGTACTTGGCACCAAGGCAAAACGTAAACATCATGTGGTGCATCTATCTGCTACTCTAAAGCAAACATTAGGAAATGAATAATCTAAATAATTATGCACAAGAGGGCAGAGCATGGGTGACCATGACAGGGGCTTCCTCTGCTCAGAGGCAGCCGCTGGCACTGCAGAACTTCCTTCAGAGCTGGCCACACTCCATCCCTGCTTGGACTGAGCAGTGGCCCAGAAATACCCATTTTCTCCATTGGCTTTGTAAGAGGCATGAGGAGACTTCTTTCAAGTGGGGATGGGGTGTCAATTTGTTTGCTCTACTGAGTTTCCACACCTGATTCCCACCCTGCTGTTCTGCGGTCTCCTTCCAACCTCTGGTAGAGCAAAGCTGCTCCCCTCTGCACCCATCCCTCTTATGCCATCCTCAACAGGTTTGGCTGACACGAGATGAAAGCCAGCAGAACCAGTGGTCACCAGTAACATTTCTGCTCTGCCTGGGGACAGTTTTAATGCCAGCTCCAGAGAGGTGACTGCTCTTCAGTGCTGTGGTTATTTCATTTTCTGAAAAAAAATCCTAAAGTTGCTGTGTGTACCCAGCAGCTCTGGTGCTCTTGGGTGGCATTTCTTTGAATAGGTTATCCTCCTGTTTTTCTCACTAGAAACTCTGAGATGGACACAGGCATAGATGTGTGATAGTTTCTCCAGATGGTCCTCTTCACCATGGCCATGAAGGAAACTCTGCAGCCAGCTGAAGGTGTCTCTTCTGAATACCCATGAGTTATGAGCTGGGCCTTCCTCCTAAGCCTGAGGGCTTGTATGCCTATGCTTTTCATCTTATCTCTTAGAACTGTGCATATTTTCATTACCCATATTGGTGCCTTATCCTCATTGAGTGGCACAAGCTATTTCCCTCTTACTGTCCAAAAGGAGGGGAGGGTGGAGTTGGGGGGGACACACACACAAAGTAGGGGAGTATTTGCTGTCTCTTAGTTTACGCTCCTGACAATCAATCAGCAGCAATACCTTTCAGATTATAACAGAAAAATGTGTCTGTGCAGCTCAGCTACTGCTCTGCCTCTGTGAGATTGTGCTGGGACCGAGCTTGAAATCAATGAGCTAATGAGCTGTGAGAGCAAAGGATAAGGGGGAAAGGAGAGAGAGAAGGGGAGAGGGAGAAAGGGAAAGAAATAGAGTGGGACATAGGTTTGAAGATCCAGTTCCTGCTCGAGCTCTGCTGTGAGTCAGCCGTACCTGCAGCACCCGAGCTCTAGAGCCATGAACGGGGGGGGGGG